>VXAZ01007004.1:81512-411302 GCA_013399875.1 Gymnorhina tibicen
CCCCCCCCCAGGTCATTCTAGCTCCTACTGATCTGGCCAAATATCATTCAAACCTTCTTGTCTGATTACCTTTTCAACATGTGGAATGGGTCTTTTTGTCTCTGGTGAATCTCCTTTTTTTCTCCAAAATCTGCTCATTTTGGTTCCTGGAACTGATTTCTTTCCAGTAAAACTGTTTCAATCTCTGAAATGATACTCTTGGCTCTTGTGGAAGAAACCTGAAATAGTGCTGTGACACTTTTTTGGGTGACCTCACAGCATTCAGAACCATCTTCCAAACTTGATTCAGCCTGTTCTTCCTCATAACTCTGCCCACACCAAGCAAAATACCTCTTCTAAAAGTGCACTGTTTACATGTGTGAGAAACCTTCTATAAACTGAAAATTTCTTCTTCAGCAGAAATGAGCATTTTTTCAGTTTTGCCATGTTGAAGGCTTGTTCAAGATCCACACTTCAGTGTTTCTTTTCAGGAGCCACATATGAGAATTTACGAAGGACCTGAGTTTACCCAGCACTTTAGAAAGTGTTGTGATATATTTTAGTCTCTTTTTAGAGTGTTGTTTTGTTTTTTTTCTATTCAAAGGAATGGAATATGCTGTTCCCAGTCTTTTTTGGGAGGCTTGATGCATGTAACCAGATGAACTGCTATTGAACCTTACTATTACATGATCAGATTGCTGGTACAGAGGCAAGTGTGGAATTTCTAGCTACACAGAATTTAATAAACTAGACAAAACACTTAGAATTCAAAGTTTAAAAGGCTCAGGGGGTATCTCCAATATCAGTGTACCTGTATTTGCCTGTTTCTTTCAGGAAGCACACATGCTAGTGCTTACAGTGAGAGGACAGTGCTAACATATGAACAGAAAGGACTGGGAGCAGAATTTGAATTTTTTCAGGGAGTAAATTTCCCAAGGAGAAGAGCTTGTTACTCTACCAAGCAGTGCCAAGATCTGTATCACATTTTTTCTATGATTTGTATGTAAAGTCAAAACCTCATGTAAGCAAAAAACTCCACAGAAAACTGTGTGTTAAAAAACATTTGTAGAGCTGTATCTTCCAGAGAACCTTTGTTTTCCTTCTGCAAGAGGAGATTACTCCTTCCCACTGGGTTTCTTAACAAATACCTTTTAAACTTAACTCACATTTCTTTGCCCTCACTTTTCCTATTGACAGCCCACTTGCTTGGCCATCAGAGAGCAGCAATGAAAATACATGTTCTTCTCAAAGACTGTAGAAAGCTCTGGCGTGTTACCTGGGTTTCAAAAAGAAATCCTTATGCTGGCAGGCTTAGCTGTCCAAACCTGCTCTGTGGGTCTTACAGATGGGACATGCTCCTTCCCCCAGGGTTAAAAGTTGTCACTTTACTACAGGTCTTGTTCTGGTGTATTTTCCCCTTGTTTGGGGCATTTTCTATTTTTAAGACCAACACAATACAACAGACAGAGTGTTCCCCCTTCCTAAACGTGGAGTCCTGTACCATTCCCTTAGGTGGACAATCTGTGCTTCAGACTGAGTTGAACTCTGATGCCTTTTCAAGCCAGCTCCTTCCTGAAATTTTGTTTTCCTCTGTCCAGCTCCCTGGGTAGAAGAGAAGCTTCTGCTGAAGACACATGATGCTTTGTCTGGCCAGACAGAGATATATAATGGTCTTGGCCATGAAACAAAGAAATTTCATAACAATAACTTCTATCTGGTCCGTTCTCTGAATTTTATGCACTTGCCAGTTTTTCCCTTTTCTCCTTCTCTCTCTCACTCAAAAAAAAGTAAAAAAGTAACAGAACTGAGTTTCATTGTTTCTCTGTTAGTTCAGAAGAGCTGTGAGCCAAGTTAGAGTCCCTTTGCTGTAGAGATTCCAGGGATGGAGCATCAGGGCTCATGGATACTATCTTCAAGCCTCTTTGCTCTCTCCTTCCGCTAAGGGACTCTTAACTGGAAAGCAGGAGCACCACAGCAACTTCTTCCATGTCCCAAGGTATCCTGGGCCTTTTTTCTAATTTAAGAGACATGTTTGAGTTCAGGCAAGCATCCCTATGTCAGGCTTTTGTGTCTTGCAGGTCTTTGTCTGAATCCAAACCCATGTAAACTGAGATTGCACAAGATTCCTTGGACATCCTTCCTGTTACTTAAGGTCTCTTGTGCTCCCCATCCAGCTGTAACCTGTTATCCATCTTTTACCTCAAACAGATTCAGATGAAGTTACAGGTGCATACACAGGCGCTGTGTGCAGCAACTTTCAAAGTGGGATGCTCAGGGTGATTCTGTTCAGACACAAACCCCAACCAGTCTTTTGGGATGTGAGGCTGGCTGAGGTATGTGTGCCTCCAGAAAAGCCTGACCCTGAGCTGACACATCCCTTCTGTCCCATTTGATCTCCCCAAATATAAGCTGGAGTAGGAAGAGCCATCAGTGCCCTCTGAGTGGAAGTCCTTTAGATAACCTGAGTCCATCCCTGACTTATTTAGAAAGCCGATTTTTTATTTTTTTGTTGTTTCTTTTCAGTTCCTTGAGCCCGTGTGTCAGCTGAAGTGCATTAATAAATTCCAATGGAAAAAGTTGAGCCCATGTGTCAGCTGAAGTGCATTAATAAATTCCAATGGAAAAAGGTGTCCCATTTCTAATGACAAGGTTTGTGATCCATCATCCCTCATTGCTCAGCATCATGTCAACCACGTCAACCCATTACCGAGTGCAACTCAAAAGTCCCTCAACAGCTGAGTGCCAGAATCTATGGCAGCAGAGCAGAGGTAAAATAATCATCTTACAGGGTTTTTTTTTCCGCACTTCTGCCCTAAACTTCTAATATTGGCTGTTGTTAAAAAAGGATGCAATTTTACAATCATTATTGTTTTGTTTTAGTGCAGTTTTCTGAAGTTCTTTTTCATGTGCTGATCAAAATTGTGTTTATGTTAGAAGGGTTTTTAATCTGCTCAGACACACTTCATTCTGCCCCCAAAGACATGGTCATATTTCTGCCTTTTCTGAGAAGCTGCGGAATTTTGACTCAGATTCTTTATAGAGGGCTCCAGCAATTGTTTCGATCTTGTTTTAATTATTTTCTGGCCATTGTTGAGCTTTGTGAGTACCTCCATTGTTTGTTCCAGTTTGATTGCAGATATCAGCTTATTCTTTCTCTTCTGGGAAACTTGATTCCTCTGGTGATATTTGCCTGCCTCATAGCCAATATTTCTGGTGTGTGAGATTGTTTGCACTGGAAGGAGAGATTGGTGACCTGTATTTCTTCAATAAAATTATGTTTGCTTGTGGAGAATGTTCACAGAAACCTGCAGCAATGAGCTAGGAGTCACCGTCTTTGCTCATAAAACCATGTTCCTTCTCGAGTAATTCCACCCCTTTTTGGTGGTTTTATTTTATGGGTGTTCTTTGTGGCAGTTTTCTGCCTGCCACTGGTTGTTTCTGTCTCTTGTGCAGACACATCCAGGTCTGCCATGCCATTAGCAAAATTTAAAGTGTTAATTCAGTTCTCAGCCAAACCACCAAAGACAGATCTATGTGACAAGTAGATTAGTTATACAAACAGTAACTTCTGTTGTTAAACAAAAGAGCTTTTTTTCCTCCCATTTATCTTGAATAAAATGTTGCTACCAAACCCATCACCTTCATACAGACCTATTAGGTGGCTGATAGTGCCTTAGGCTTAATATGCCTGATTTTTCCCAATTGGAGGTACTGAAATAGCAGTAATTAATTATTCAAAAGTCATAAAACTACAGATACTAGTGTCTATGAAGTGTATTTGGGTCTTTCACTGTAATTAATCTAAACTGCAAAACTAAATTAATTAATCAGAATGGTAGCAAGCACGCTTTGTAGGTTATAAGCAGATATAGGCCTTTTCTTTCCTTTCATTTTATTTGAACTGGAGGAGACACTGCAGACCTCAGTGGTGGCCTCTTCTTTCTGAGGCTTCAAGTCTTTCCTCATTGAGCTTGTGGGAAATGCGTTCTGCCATTCACCTAGAAGAGAAGCATTCGAGGAAGTCAGATTTTGGGGACTGACCATTGCATGTCTTTCCCCCTTCCATACTGAAAAGTTTTCTTTGTTCAAGATGTGTAGGATAATTATGCTATCAAAGAGGAATGAGTTAAAACTGTTTAGCTAGACAACAGGTGAACAACAGTGTCATTAAATGCACAACTGGGGAAGTTCAGAAGTTTGAAGTAACACCTTTCCTTTAGTGAAAATGTGTCCATTTGTGAGGTAGGGAAACCAAGAGTGCTCCCTCAGTGGTGTTTTCTCATTTGCCAACAAGAAAAAAAAGAACTAATATATGGTTTATTTTCTAATGGCAACAGGAATTATATAAAGCTTTGCTTCTCTGTGCTGACCTGAGGGTTTGGACCTGTCTGCTGATCCTTGGCAGATCCTTGATTTTGCAGAAAAGCTGTGGGGTGACTTCCCACCAGGTGGGTGGGGTGTCTCCGCTGACAGTACTCGCTGGGGTCAGCATGACCTGGGCCGTGGCTGCAACAGCAGCTGCTGCCCATCCCTGCCCACTGGCCCCAAACAGGCTCTTTGTCACTACAGCTGATGGTTTTTGTGCTTTTTCCTGACAGGTCCTTCTCATGATGAATCTCTCTAATCTTGACCCTTGTTTTCTGTCTAATCTGAACAGAATTTTTTGCTCAGCTAGAGAAACATGGAGGATGGTGTTTTGCCTCCAATTCACTGATAGCTCTGCTTCTACCCTTCTCTACCTAAACTTCTCTAACCCCTCTCCTCTCTCAGGAGAATATTTTAAATATCCTTCCATTTATTTTTGTCCCAGATTTTCAGCTTTATGTCTTTTTCCTTTTCTAGAATGCTCTTTTTCACTGATCTGAAAACCCCTTCTTTGCCTCTACTGTTCTCTTTTGCTTCTTCAAGCCCACAAGGACTCACTCACTTATCTGTTATGGGGATGTCTCTGAAAAACCTTTCTTTCTCCAGAATTATCTTTGAAGGAAACTGGCTCTGAACTAACACTGGCTTTTCCCAAGGGGACTGGACACATGCTTGAATTTCAGTCCATTTATTTCTCTTCCCTTCAGTGACATTTTTTCTGGTAACATCTCTCAAAACACAGGTAAGTTTTACTAAACTGCCTTCCCTAATTGTTTTCAGATATAAATTATACATCTTAAAACTCGCAAGTCATTAGTAATTGAAGGAACTTTTGGCATGTAAAATATGATGTTTAAATGCTGAGAGGAATCTGGCAGAACATTACTGCCCTAACTTTCCAAATGTTGCAAGATATTCTTGGCTTATAGCATATTATATAACAGAGCCTTTAAACACAGATTATCTTTAGAAAGAAAGTCAGTGAATATTGTCAAACCACAGTGATGAATTAGCTGAAGCTGATGAGATGCATTTGCGAAAGGAACTGACCAAGGGTAGTGAGAAGTAGCCAGCCTGTTTGGGGAATAACAATGTTCCTAAAGATAAATAAATAATGCATGTGGTCCCACATTAATTTTTCTCTTGGAATGAATTTTCTGACTTCAGAGTAAACAGAAACTCTATTTACATTATGGATGTCTGCTTTTCATAGGGCTAACTAAGGACTTCTGCCTGTCAGTATAGCAAAGCAATTGGCCAAAACTGGGGTCATGGCAAGATAAAATCAGTTTTCTATTGGAAGTCCTGCCATACAAGCAATTTCTGACTGGTGGAATGAGTGTTTTTCTAGGACTCTTACTGGCATCAGAAGACCTGTACTGGAAGCAAAGTTAAAGGAACAGACTTTTTATGCCTTGGTTTGCTCATGTATTTTAAATAGATGCTATCTCTGAGCACTAAGATTTTAGACTTCAAAACCATAAAAGAATGTGTCTCGGATGAACATTCTCATGCTCCTTGTAGGGATATTTGTGCACCTTAATCAGACTTTAAAAAATTGTTTCAAACCTGTTTATACATTCCCCAATTTCTTACTTTATTTATCATTAGAGATTCATGGTTTCTGGAAGGAGTAAATTACAACCCACTTCCCTTGTGAATATTTAGTAATTTGAAGTTTTGTGAATATTTAATTTGCAGATTAAATATAAGTCCAGACAAAACTCCCATTCCTATTGGTGAGATTTTGCCCTATTTGTAACTAGCAGCTTGCCAAAGAATGTGGTGGATTCTCAGTTCTTATAGTCTTTAAATCAGACCAAATATCTTTCCGAGAAAGATGCCCTGAGTCAACCACAATTTATTGGAAATAATTTAGGAATTGCTGGGCAGCCTCCTCTGGGCTATACTCTGCAGATTTCAGAGAAGGTGACTGCAAAGTTTCCATATGATCTTAAACTCTACAAACACATGGCTGATCTTTGAAATACCATGGTCTTAAATAAGTTTTTCTTTTTTTCATCTGAGATATTTTAAGATCTTTGATGTGCTAATGATCCAGGTTGTCTGGCTAGATGATAAACCTCAAATGAAAGAAGTAGATGGTGAGTTAAGGCTTCTTTCTCACCTCTGCCTGGGAGCTATGGCACATCTTAGTAACTTCCTTAACAAACAGTATGTGTTTTCAAGGGATTGGGCATGATTTTAATTGCAACTCTGTAGGAAACTTTTTATATTTCATGAAAGCTCTCTTGATTTTTTAAAATGTTTTCATCTCCACATGGCTAAATCGTACCCACCTCACACCCCTTCCCAACATAAAGCTGAAGGTTTAAGGTTCTGGGATTATAATGTCATGTCCTTGCTCTGGGTCAAAGAGCAGGAGACTTATATTTTGTCTTCCAAATCATTCTGAAAGAGTTGGGCTGGGGACTATGGAGTCTTCCCTGGAAAAAGCCCATCTTCTTCTTGTTTTGAATAGAGGTTCAATCCTGGGCCCTGAAATTTTCCTTGGAAAAAACTGGCCAATGCTTTCTGGTGAAAATGCCATATCTGACAATTTTATATTTCTTGGCAGACACCTTCCTTCCCAAATATTAAAGTATATTGTCAGAAAATTCATGCCAAATCTACTAGCGATGATTACAAGTAAAGCTATGGTGGGATATAGAGATCACTGAAAGTCGTGGTGCTTTAAGAATCTCAAAAGCTTTCTGGACCACCAGAGGTAATAAATCATAGCACCTCTGAAGGCCGAGCTGAAAACACTCTCAAATTGAATAAAAATTTTGTCTTCTCCTTTAAGTGTTCAGCAGTTTTTTAATGAGTATGTTTGCATAATTTGAAATCAGGATTTTCTGTCAATGCTAGTGTATACACAGGAGAAAAAAAAAGAAAAAAGAACAAAACTTTTTCTTCTCAAAATCAGATTTATTAAGTGTAAACAAATTTCCGTCCCAGTCTGTCTGAAGCTGGCAGTGCTAAATTTTACCTTTGTAGAAAGTATTTAATATAATATGTGTAAATATTATGTTAAAGGATTCATGTCCTGTTTTAAACAGTGGCAAAAAAGTTTCCTTTCAGCCTTTAGGTTTTCCACTAATTTATTTCATATTAAATCAGAGCAGGCTAAAAAACTGCTGATCAGATCTTTACTGAGCTTTATTGTAATGTAGTTTAAGTGGATGCAGACGGTTGGTTTTTATTTTTCTTTGTTTCTTCATTTTTTTTCCCTCCATGTCTGAAATATTATACAGGAGACTGAAGTTCTTGTGGCATTAACATGAGAGTCTCAAAATGGGCCAGAAAATAAATATTATAAAAATGTGTCATCCAAATCAAATACTGTGTGAATAAGGGAAACTGGAGAGGTTACAATTGTACAATTGTGGCTCAAAATTTAACATGCAAGGTACCTCAAAAGTTAGCTAAATACATTTCAGATGAACGTAAAATGCAGAGGAAATGTGCTAAGTATCTTCCCTTGATGAGATCTCGAGCCTGGCTCAAACAACAATCTCGGAGGTCAAGTTCCCACGTGGTAACCTATGGGATGATGGGAATAGGCTCATATCTCCCTCTCCCTTCAACAACAGCATCCCCCTGGTAAAAAGGCTTGACAGTGCACCATGATAATCCTCATGCTCATCAGCAATCAAAACCTCAAGCATGCACAGGAACAATATAAGGAGCCTTTAGGGTTCCTTACACTGGGGCAAAAACTTTGGCTACTGACTGCTCATGGTGCTTAACTGTATAATTGTCTCAATTATGCTAAATTGCACTGTGTAGTCCCTTAACATTTATGTGGGTTAGCAACAGTATTAAATTACAAAAAAAAATGACATTAGTGTAGTCGTAGGATTGCCTCGCAGAAGCATGAAAGTCAGAAAATACCAGAGTCTGCGCAGGTTTCCCTTGAGGAACCATCCTCACCACTGCACACTCTGGCAGCTGCAGGAGACTTTAGGACAGGGGGTGATCATAGTATCACTGATTTTGTAAAAATTCTTTGCTTATGGGACAGCTCTTGCAAAACACTTACTTTGAAATGTTCACTAAATAGCAAATGTTTGGGCAAAAAGTTCTCAGCCCGTGGTTCACCTCAGAGGGCTGATGCTGGCTATCAGAACTTGACTGAAGGGGCTTCAGCTGGTTTGGAGTATAACTGTGAAATCTTACCATGACCATCACAGTCCAATCCAATATTCCAGGAAAGTTTCCATGAGAAGATTACTTTCAGGGTGCAGTTCTGGTCATCCATTTGTGCACATTTCTTTGCCTGGAGGCCAGACCCCTGAAATGGGTCTCAGCTGTGAAAACTGAGGAAGAACTTGCTCAAGAATTCTGGGGACTAAAATCCCAACATTTTTGGCAAGTGTCTAATTTGTGACTCTTCTAAGACCTTCGTATTCATTCACGTGCTGGAGACCAGTTTCTTTCCTCTCCTGCCTGTGTCAGCAGGGCTGTCTGTAGCAGCCCGCCCCTACAGGTGGACTATTGCTCTCAGGAAAGGTGCAATTCCTCCTCCTTCTCCAGAAAAATCAGCCTGCTACAATACCTCCAATGTGGTAAAGAGGTTCCTTGCCTCTTGCACTTTTTGCAATATCATCTATTTTAATGTAAATATAACAATCCCATGTAATAATTTTAAAACCTTAAATCTACTGTTTTTACTGTTTTATATTATATATTAATAATAATAATAATAATAATATATATCACATTTGGGCAGCAAGGTGTGAACTACAAATGTGGCTTCTCTGTCATCCACAACTTTTCCATAGGACTTATCAGAGACCTGTGTTGTTTCAGTGCCTGTGACTGGCAACAATAAAGGCAGTAGATCAGATGAGCAACCAGACATGAGTATGAGCTTCAGGGAGCCCTAGGAAGTTCCAGAACTGAGTGCCATCTTTTCTGCTGAACTGTTTGAAGGCAGAAAAAACCAAAAAGGCTGTACATGGATTATTTAAATATTTGACCAGCTTCACTGTGAAATAATATCAGGAATGAACAGAAAGGAGCTTGTTCTGGTGGAGTTTTCATGTTCTGATTCTTTGAAGGGGTTATGTAGGATCCTCTACAGCTAGAAAGCTCATTAAGTGCCTGTTTTTAAAAAGATGGCCATAAGTTACGGGTATGAAATAGCATGACCACATCAATGAATCCCATCTTAAATATTAGTGAAGCATTTATGCTTGTTGTCCTAAATTTCTGCTAAAATCCAGAGCAAGGCCCTACTTGATTGACTGCTTCTGCCAGCGAACCCATTTGTAGAAGCCAGGAGTAATTTATGTTATCTCAAAGTAATAATAACTGGTGGAGAAGTATTTTTTCACATAACCATCTGTGGAAAAACCAGTGCATTTCTCTTTTTGTACTCTGGGCTAACCTATAAATTAATTCCTTAGGTATTTATAAGGATAGCTCAGTGCATGGAATTTGCTAATAAATCCTCCTAAGTTCTAGTTTGGGTTTCCTCTGGTGAGGTGAGCATGCATATCCCAACTAAGCCATCTGGACATACCCTGCTCAGTCTGAAGAATTTTACACTGCTGTAAGGTTTAAGCGTTCCTAGAAAATTTTGGATTCCCTTACAAATTGTATTTGCATTTTTTAATAGTGTGCATGTAGCCAAGATGGACTCTATCTGGAAGAGGTCTCCCATTTATCAACTGAATACTTACTCTTTGAGCAGTGAAGAGGGCAAACCTTAGAAAAGCAAAGAAAATCTGTTTGAAATGAGGAAAGAGAGGTATTTTTTTAAGCTGGCATGCCTTCTTGCATTTGAAGTCATATCTTATAAAATATATGGCCAAAATTCAGCGTGATGTGGTTTGAGCTTGGCTTCCTTTGGTAAATAACAGTATGTATTCAGTGGATGAACCTTACTTTAATTTCAAATTCAGACCCAAATTCCCTCCAGATTTTGGGGAATTGTGCTCCCAGGGTTATGACCAATAAATGAAAAAGGGGAGACCTGTATGCAAAGCGCTAGGATCTGCGATTTTGGCTTAAGCACCTCTCTATCCTGGACAAATCATTCCATAGACAATCTCCCCCAGAACCAACTAACAAATAATCTACAAAGACTTACAAAAATGTATTACAAAAATTAATGCTCTGGTTTTATCTAGGAGTTAGCATTCTAAAAATAACCCAAGTCTGTCCTCCTGGGCTCACACTCAGTAGTGTTTCTAAAAGCACTCAAATAAAACTTTGCAGTTAAAG
Organism: Gymnorhina tibicen; assembly: GCA_013399875.1. Lineage (NCBI taxonomy): Eukaryota > Metazoa > Chordata > Aves > Passeriformes > Artamidae > Gymnorhina > Gymnorhina tibicen. Next base: position 92,091 of record VXAZ01007004.1, read on the forward strand.
AAATGCTTTATCAGCCAAAATTATCTATAAGAAACTTTAGGAATTTTCTGGTGAATAAAATATTGCACTGCAAATATTTGCTCTGCTTTAACCTGGCACTGTTCCTGCTCTGAATCTACTGACAACCTGGGGGAAAAGACACATTATCATTTTGAGCTGTGTCTCGGTATTCCTGATCTAGTTTCTTCACAGAATATGTTACAGCAGCAATTATCTATAAAATTACATTTGATACTTTGATAGAAGTGTAACAGTGTGTCAGCTCTATTTCTTTGCAAAATACCTTTGATGTGGACACAGAACTCAGTAAGTGCAGCTCATTTAAAGTCAGAAACTTTTCTCTGGTCCCAGCATTACTCAGCTTCCACATTTAATGTGTCCATCAGTTGCACTCTCAACAATTACTCCTGTCCAAAAAGAAATTATAATTAAAAAGTTAAGTTACTAGTTGAAAAAATGGTTCACATCAAAGAACACATTCCTTCAGTGCATTGTAGGTACCCCTGGGAAGAGAATGTGGGTAGGGAGCTTTGCCAGGGTCCCAAGCGAAGCAGCTCCATGCCTCATCTCACCTGCAGTTTTATCTATTTATTTTCCTCCTTTTGGGTGTCTCCTGCAGGCTGCGGTTCCATCTGGGCTCATGGCAGCATCAGAAGGATCGGTCATGGTCAGCCTCAACATCTAGGGCAGTGGGTAGTGAGGTGCACTCTGCTTTTTCTCTCTGGAAGGCACAACCTTCAGCCTGAGGGAGAGAGGAGCTTTACAGTCTGTGCTCTCTCTTGCCCTACCACGCTCAAAACTTAATTTCAAAGGGCTCAAAGATTAATTTATTTGTTTACAAGAGACGTTCCCTTAAGAGAATGGGCTAGGTTCATATCTCACTCCCATGCAAATGTGGAGTAATGGCTTTCATCTTGGAAATCACTTCAGTTTATGCTGCTTCAATAAACCAGGAGTTGGCTACTGTGTTCCTTGCTATCATCATTTTAATACCAGCACACACGCCTATGTGCTCTGCAGTAAAATTAGAGAAAGAAACATCTGGCAAACAAAACCATTACCAAATAAATGTTGCCCATTGGCCCTGATTTCACACTCAGGATATTGAAAACAAATGTTCTGGTGTTATTGAGATCTTGACATGTTTGTGTTTAGCTCATTGGGTCAGCTGAAATTGCTCGTGTTCACAGTGATCCCTGATGAGAGATGCTTTGAGTCACAGATTATTTAGACTATTCTCAGTATGGGGTGCAACTCAAAGCTCCTTAGCAGCATGACTCTCATAACAATGATATAACCCAACAGCAGGTCCTCTGACCTGACAACATGCCCCCCACTTCTAGGGAATCTCTGTAGCTAAACAAAATATTTGTGAACTAGTAGGAAAACAGAAGTCACCTGCTATGAATCTGTCTTTATTTTAGGACAGACAGCACTCTGTGGCCTGTTTTGATTTCCTGGCCTATTGTATTAGGGTTTTCACAGAGTTGCTCACAATTACAGAATAACCTGAGTTGGAAGGGACCCACAAGGACCAGTGAGTCCAACTCCCGGCCCTGCACAGCACCATCCCCCAGAGTCACACCATGTGCCCAAGAGCATTGTTCAAATCCTCCTTGAGCTCTCTCAGGCTTGGTGCTGTGACCACTGCCGTGGGGAGCTTTTTCAGTGCCCAACCTCCCTACGGGGACAGAACCTTTTTCTAATATCCAACCTAAACCTCCCCCAGCACCATTTCAGGCCATTCCCTCGGGTCCTGTTGCTGTCACCACAGAGCAGAGATCAGTGCCTGCCCCTCCTCTTCCCCTCACCAGGAATTTGTAACTGCAGTGAGGTCTCCCCTCAGTCTCCTCCAGGCTGAACAGGCTAAGTGCCCTCAGCCTCTCCTCACACGGCTTCCCCTCAAGGCCCTTCACCATCCTTGTGGCCTCCTTTGGACACTCTCTAATAGTTTAATGTCTTTCTTATATTGCAGTGCCCAGAGCTGCCCCCAGCACTCGAGGTGAGGCCGCCCCAGCCCAGAGCAGAGCGGGACAATCCCTCCCTTGCCTGGCTGGCGATGCTGTGCCTGATGGCCCCAGGACAGGGATGTCCCTCCTGGCTGCCAGGGCACTGCTGGCTCAGATCCAACTTTCCATTGACCAGGACCCCCAGGTCCCTTTCCCCAGAGCTGCTCTCCAGCCTCTCATTCCCCAGTCTGTCCGTACATCCAGGGCTGCCCCAGCCCAGGTGCAGAATCCGGCACTTTCCCATACTGAGCTTCACATGGTTGGTGATTGCCCAGACCTTGCATTTGTGGAGGTCTCTCTTCAGGACCTCCCTGCATTCGAGGGAGTCAGCAGCTCCTCCCAGTTCTGTATCATCTGTGAACTTGCTCAGTGTCCCTTCCAGGTCATTTACGAAGGTGTTGAAGAGCACAGGGCTGAGGATGGAGCCCCGTGGAACCCCACTACTGACAGGACACCAGTCTGATGTCACCCCACTCGCTATAACCCTCTGTGCCCGACCCCAACCTGTGAGCCAGTTGCTCACCCATCTCATGATGAGTTTATCCAGCTGTGGCATGGACATTTTTTCCAGGACACTATGAGAGACAGTATTAAAAGCTTTACTGAAATCCAAAAATTTTTCATCAACTGGCTTCCCTTGATCAAGCAGCTGGGTTACATTGTCATAAAAGGAAATCAGGTTTGATAAGGAAAACTTCCCTCTCATGCAGCCATGCTGTCTGTGACTGATGACTACGTTGTCCTTCAGGTGTTTTTCAGTACCTCCCAGAATACTCTTCTCCATAACTTTACCAGGCACTGAAGTGAGACAAACAGGCCTGTAGTTTCCAGGGTTCCTTTCTTGCCTTTCTTTCACCAGCTTCCAGTCAGCTTCCAGTCAGAAATCTCATTCTTCGTAGGTAGTGTGCATCTTTGTCTCCAGACAATCCACCTTTTCCTTTATCTCAATCCTTTATATGGTGCTTTGGAATGCCAAACACACTGCCTAGACTAAGCTGTACCCATTAATTCCTGGCTCTGTATTGTGTTTTTACCAGACACTTCTCACCTTTCTGGATGAGAGTCACAGAAATTCTGGGTGTTGCTTGGTTTGGGGTTTCTGTCTTTTTTAGAATACTTTCTCTATTCAGGAAAGACTAAGTCAGTCTTGGTAGACTTGTAGGTGCCTTAACCCAAAAAGAAAAACATGCAGCCTCAGCCACTCATAATCAGTTTAATGGATCCATTATTCTAACAGTACATGCAAATTTGGTCAAAATGAAACACTTCAGAAAATGTATTGATTTTGTCAGCACTTTAGTTAAAGAAAATAAGAAGGGGAAAGAATTTCAGTCCTGTTGAAATGTGCTGTTTTTAAAATACTGCTGTTTTGGGCTTGGTTTTGCTTCAGAGAAACTTTTCTTTGGCATTTTAACATTGTGTTGTTGGGTGTTTTTTTAACAAAGTTGACGTAAAAATCAGAAAATAAATGGTTTTGTTGAATTCTGAAACCTGCAGGTTTAATTTTAAAAGAAAATAGAATGTATATCTAGATCAGCAGCAATCAGAACTTGTTTCAGTGGAGCTCTACTCTAAGCCAAAAAGCTTAAGTAGTGTCCTTACCATCTCCCATCATCCAGCCCTGGCTGGGGAAAGTGGAAGTGTAGGGGATTCAAATAAATTAACATGGAATCATTACGAGTAATTTAACTTTTGAAATGAGATATTTCTGCATGAACAATAGATCCATCTCTTCCTTCCCACAACTCTCAAACATGCTTGTTTCTATGAGGCTTGAGATAAAGCTCAGTTTGACTTCTTGATAACATCATCTTTGTATCAAAGCAAGTGAATGTGGCATAGATTCTGAAAAATTACTATGTACGTGCAAAATCCAAACTGACTGTTATGTCAGCTTTTTTGCTTTCTCTCTGAATTTCTCTTCACCTCCCCTTCTATATCAAGATTTGAAGACTTCCAGTGTAAAAGATTTTATCTAGAAAACATCTATCAAAGAAAACATGGGAATTTTTTATGAAAATCTGCTGATGTTGACAACATTTGATGACTTCTGACTGATCATTCCTAAGTGATCAGTTGTAAGTAAAGCATTTGATCATTTTTTCAGACTCCACATGGGCAAAGTAGGCAGTCATACCAGCAATAATGGAAAGCACATATCTAATTTTTCTTATGTCAACACATTAAAACCAGTCATTATTTATAATGTTAGAGCAGGATAGTTTTATTATTCTTAGTAACATGGCAGAGTATGGGGGGGTGAAGGACAGAAAAAATCAGTATATGAGAAGAGTTTGGTGTCCTTACAGTTCAAAAACGTCATAATTAGGAAAGTCCAGCAAGAACAAGGTGGTTGTGTGTCATCCCATTAATGAGCAATTAAAGTGTAGTCACATGGATGTAAGTGAATGTGATTAGGAGTGAAAACTTACTATGCCCCAGAAGGAATTTTGTTTCAATTCATAAAAGGAGCTGGTTGTTTAATTATGAACACACAGAGGATCAGAGTTACAATCAGATTCACTATGTATTTTAATTCATGAATGCAGGTTTTGTGTAACTGGGAAAAAAAAGAGAAGTTGTGATTTAATTAGTGGCATGAGAGTTGGACAACCCGATCTCATTAGGACTAATAACTTTCCAGGAAGCGCCGGGCGCCGTCTCACACAGCATCTCCCAGAAATGATCACTATTCTGCAGGACTGAGCTCAGTGTTTAATGCCACTGTTGCAGGAAGCTGTCATTAGCTGTGTTAGGGAGGACAAAACGGGGACAGAAGGCTGCTATTCCTGAAGTGAGTGTGGCAATCCAGGCTCTCACAGCTTACATTTGCTCATTAATCCCACAGTTTGCCATTTCCCCCAGTACAGGCTCAAAGAACAAACTGGATTTTATTAAGAAGGGAAATAACAGAGGATAGCTCCAAACAAACAAGGAAGTTGGGCAGGAAGGGGTCAGATTTTGAGAAGATGGTGCACAGATGTTTTCAGGAGTTAATACATCCACATGGGAGCAGCCACCAAAGGAATCATGCAGGGCAACAGAGGGTGCCATTGTGCCACTGTGCTAATGGTGCAAGCCTTGGTGGGGATGGTTTCCCTCCCAGATCTAGTAGATAAAACATAATATCATATATATTTATTTATATATAATATAAATATCATATATTTATTTATATATATAAAAAATGTATATATGTATAATAAATAATTAGAAAATTTGTTTTCATGGCAATGCAGGCAGGAAGGTATCACACATACTTTCATATATATATGTATATATGTATGTATATATGTATAATAAATAAATATATTGTTGAGGGGGTGAATGAATATAAAAAAAGCTCAAGTCCTAGGTAGGCTATGATAAATGTCTTCAGAACACATTCTTTCCTACCTTCATCTGCAATCCACCCTCTAATTTCTTGATCTGGCAACATATAGGCTCCCAGTTAAGCCCCATCCATTCCCCTCTTGCCAGTGCTTTGTCATTGGAATATTTCCCTACAAATCTACTCTGGCTCGTGGTCTAGCAGATCAAAGTACTCAGTCATTGGCAGCATTTGTTTATAGTAAAAAATGCCATAGCTTCATATCCAGATTTAGCCCTTGTCTCTCAGTGCTGTCGAAAAGGGACATTTTTAGATATCGATGCTCATTCCTGGTTCTCAAGTTATCAGAATTTACAGTTGTAATGATCTTATGAACAGAGTAGGCTATTTTTGGTCAGAATGGAGGCACGCAGTAGACCAAAGTGATTAAGTCCCCTTACTTTATTAACAGGATGGTAAAAAATAGTCCTAATTAAATATTTTTCAGCTCTCCTAAACATTCCTAAAATAGCCCTTTCTGCAAGGGAAGGGGCATAAGCAGAGGGTGTGACGGGGCGGCATGGCTTTCGTGGCGCTCCTCTGGCTGCCTGCATAATTCATAGCACTTGTTAGGTGCCCAGCCCAACATTCATCTGATAAAACCCTCTCCCCCCTACCGTGTGCTCCTCACCCGTGTCCCAGACAGGGATTGCACACTCCATGCAGGATTTGCTTCACGCGGCAGGAGACACTGGAGGAGTAAAATCACCAATGCCCTTTAAATCGCTGCAAAGAGGGTCAAGGTCTTAAAAGCTTAAGAGGAGAAGCTGAGCCGTGCAAATGTTGGTGTAAAAGCTCCGTTGTACAAACAAGAGTCGCATTCCAAGGATGCTGCCACCTTGGATTTCACTAAAAACACCACCCCCCTCTTTACAACTGCTGAACTATTTAGGCTGTGAATCCTCAGGACAGGCAACCTTTGTTTTGAACCTGGTGATCCTCCAGGCTCACAATCCCTTCTCCCACCAGAGCACAGACTTAGGTACAAGTTGTGTTGTTGCAATGCAGATCTGAACACAATTTTTGGGTTCTCTCTGAGTTTGAAAGACAATAAAGACCCAGCAAATGACAGATCCCACTTGCTGCCTATGGATTCCATATAGTTTTTTGTGCATTCAGAGGGAACAGAAATGAGATCAGATAAGTTCCTAAGTACTTTAGGAGCACTGAAGTTTTGACCCTGGAGGATTTTTTTTTCATAGAAGCGCATGTTTTAGAAACAAAACCATGTGCCATGCAAGTTATTCCTGCTCTAAACAGGGTATCTTATCACAGTGCCATAAATTACAATGGACTGAAAACTATGCACAGTATTTCACTGAAAACCAACATGAAAAAGCTTATGGCAGAAAAATAACATGGCTCTTTTTGTATGGACTCATTTGGAATTATTGCTTTCTCTTGAGTTTTGCTTTGAGGGTGAAGAGGATCAGGTCTGTAACAAAAATGTTTCCATGGAAAGAGAAGTAGAATTTTTCAGTGTGAAAAGGTCCAAAATATATGCAAGAAGGACCCAGACTGTCAGTGGTTTGGAGGGAGAAGGGAACACTTCTGCTGCTATAGTGAATGTCCTAAAGGGGACTGGAAAGCTTTCAAACTTTTAAAATACAGGGTTTTTTGAACACAAATTAGAGTTATTAACTTCTAAGCAGCAAAAACTCAATATGACTAGGGAAGACAAAAGAGAAAGAGCAAAGTTTCTGTGCCCACCACATGCCAAACAGAAGTATGTGGAAGATGAACTGTAAACCCAAACCCTAGGCTGCTGTGGGAGAGTCTCTAATGGCCAGGACAAAAGAGAAAGTAGTATTTGGCTCCAATGCCCTCCCTGGAAGTGTTCAAAGCCAGGTCGGATGGGGCTTTGAGCAAACGGATCTGGTACAAGGTGTCCCTCTCTGTGGCTGGGGCAGTGCAAGTAGATGGTCTTAAAGGTCCCTTCCAACAAAAACCATTCTGTGATTCTATGAAGTTGATTGTGGAGGATGTTCACCTACATTGCTTTCTTTGCCAGCAAGCAGTGGTGTGTTGGGCCAATCAACAAACTGACCACTGCCACAACACCACTGGGCTGCCAACATAACCCACAGTGTGAAGGAGTAAGCACGGGGTTTTTTCTGTTGATCATCTTGAATAAATCTTGTGTTGGTGCAGGGGAGCCATGAACCTCCACCTACTGTAAATTCCTACGACCTGTCATGATCAGTCAGATTTTATTTTGGAGCAAAGGAAACTCCCCCTTTGAGACCTTTATAAATTACCCTGGTGTCTAAAGCTGCCAGCCTCGCCCTTCCTGTCCCCTCCTCACCTACCTTTGATGGTGAGCCAGGTATTGTTTGGATGACTTATACACCGAGGTCTGTTGATTGCCCATTGAAATCAGCCACAACAGGTCACCTCTTTCTTTCCCTGAGTACATTGTGTGCATGAGGACTGATAATCTTGGTCATTTTCCATAAACTCCATGGAATTTATGTTCACAGGTGCTCTCTGAAAACGATGCAGTAGAAAAGAGTCACCATGGTCCCTCTGAGCCAGCAGCAGGGACAGTCAGTACAAGAGGGAAAAGTGGCATCTTCTTGGACATGCACCCTTGAAAGAGACCTGAACATCTCTAGGGTTTCCCCTTGCAACCAAAAAATTACTTGAGGTCTGAAGTGCCTGGATTTATCCTTCATGAGTGTTTAAATCCTGTTTTGCTGTAACTCCTCATCTTCATTTCTTAGAGATATGTCAGAACAGGAGTTTCTATCCTATGGAAAAGTCTGCCATTTCAGATTCTGTTTCCATTCTCAGTCAGAATTAAAAGAATGTGTTTAGAAATTCCACCCTGGAAAAAAACCCCCACCCCTGTTGCCCATCACCTGAGCCAACCACATTTAAGTATAGCTGAAATGTTTCTGCCAAACTGCTTTTATTTTCTCTTTCTGTAATAGATAAAATAGTTCAAAAAGTTTTAATAATATTCTTAAACAAGTTAAATTTGTCAGAAGAATTTTCATTTTGACAGAACAGTATTATTCTAACAAAAGAAAAGTTACTAGTTATGTAAGTTATAAGCTATATAAATATAAATCATAATCTAAGTCTAGTCTTTTCCTTCCTTCTGCCAAGTTCATGAGAACACAGAGACATGGAGGAGACCCACACTCTTCTTTCTAAAGATCTTTTGCCTCAGCAAAATCTTTTGCCACAAAAATCTTTTGCTGTGAATGAGGCCATTTATGGATTTGATCTTAACTCTCTGGCCCAGCAAAAATAGAGTCCGTAGAGAGTTGTTCCCAATCATAGGGGTTTGTATAATTTGGGAAACAGCTGGCTGTGATGAAGATGCTCAGACTTTCTTACCTAGACAATTGCAGCTTAACTTGAAACTCTAGCACTTAACACTGTGTTTAGTCTGCCATGCTACATCCATCCTATGACCTGGAATACCACAAAAACCCAGACAAAATGGTGAGTTGCCTCTTCTGTAAGAAATGATGTGCAATCACTTCCCAGAAAGGGCTGCTGTCATTCTGTGCAAAAGCAGTCAGGGTTGTTTTCCTAATCCCAGCGGTACTCTTGTCCCTGCCCTTCCATGAATGTTTGGAGGAGAAGAGCGGTCAGGAAAAACAGAGGCTGTGGCATGAGACAACTGCACATCACTGCGCTTATAATTTTCAAATGGGATAACAGTAAATGACATGAACAACATGCTGAAATTGCAAAACTGCATTCACCACTTATTTTTTTACTCAACCCCTTAACATACATCTGAAATATAACCAGATCATAACACTACTTCTTACTAGCACAATGATTAGTTCCTTTTGCTCTTTGAATTGAGAGAGAAGGGTTTATCCTAAATAAAAGGGAGGAGAAGATCCAGATAGTTTTTCTAAAGGAAAAGATATTTTAGAAATCATCTATTAGTCATAATCGTGAACTTTTTTCCAGGATTTTCAGGTTAAATATTAGACAGCTGCCATCACTGCTGAATAGATAAGGAAAAGTGTCACTTGACCTTGATGCATCCATGTATGTACTCTTCGCACTGATAATCCTGGAGTTTAGAGGGTGCTGAAGTGATACCCCTGTGCTGTGCTACATGTTCCCCTGGCAGATGGGCCTCTGCTGCTGAACCTTGCAGGCCAACCCTTATCATGCTCACTTAGCCAAAGGGTCAAACATTGATGTGACCAGAGCATGGGGTCACTGAAACACCTCCATGAGTCTGACAGTCCTTTAGATAATCATCTGTTAGATCTTGAAACTCTCAAATCCTCTGGGGCTGACATGCAACAGGAAGGTGGTACCCTTCCCATCCCATCTTTCAGCAGGGGATCCATGTACTTTCTCTGGAAGGCTATCCACGTGCCATTGTCCATCTGTGCATTAATCATATGGCATTATCTAGCTGCCATTGGCTGGGGTCCTGTCTCCAGGGTCTTTTGGTGGGAAAGGCCCCAAATGACCTAGGTCAGGATCCAGTCTTACTGTGTAAGAAAGCGGCTTCTTTCAACTCGTCTTGTTTCAGGCGTAGTCCCTCACTAGACACACATGGAAGATATTTTAATAGTAATTATCATCTCCTGATGCCAAAGTTTGCTCTATAAATTCCTCTAAACCAGCTTTTTAGCACACTCTCTCTTCAGCCCTCTCTCTCTATGTATATTTGTATGCACACACACACACACAAAGTTACATGCAGCACGGGATCACACACTGCCTAAAAAAGGCCGTGTTGTGTTTTTGTCATGTAATACAGTAAGATTTAATCTCATCATTCAAAACTCAGCACTTCATCCAACTTTCTGTCCTGCACGATTGCTACGTGACCTCCTGAGCTGTGGGATCAGCCACAGTGTTACACCACAAGGCTTCCAGGTACAGCTTCCAGGCCTGGGGCAGGGGGAATCACTGCTTGCTCTGTGGCATCTGTCAGCATATTGCCACAAGCTTTCATTCTATATTTATGAAAAGGTGCTGAGGCACAGCAGTCATTATGCATGATCTTCAGCATAAAAAAGGATCATGCCCTTATCAGTTTTCTGCAGTAATTTGCTAAATGTCATTGGTGTTACCAGGTCTCATTCTACAGAGCCCTGGCACGCCGTGGTGCTGCTGAAATGCGGTGCTGTCCTCGCACTCGTGTGTTTGCTCTGTCATGAGATCTTCCAAATGCTGGGTGTTTGATAGGCCAGTTAGCTGCCTGAATAAATATTTTCACTTTCTTTTAGTCAATGCTAGAGCCAAACTTTCAACTGAAAACAGCTTGGAGTAAGTATTGTTGGTTTAAAATCAATTTTGTAATAGGTTCTGTTTGTGGAATCATTGATTAATGTTTCTGTGCTGGCTTTTAAAACGCAGCTTAGACTATTGCAGAGAAAAACCATTTTTACCACTAGAAGTATTATATTTTAGTTGTGTCTATTTTTGGAAGGCTATCCTAAACTGTTCATGGAAAAGTAAAGCAAAACATTCTAGCTCAAACCCAGAGATATATGCCTCTAACAGGGATTTGACAGTTTTACCTTAATGGCTCATTGCAGTTACTACCTACATTTTCTGAAGCCTAAAGATATTATAAATTAAAAAAAAAAATAAAAAAGGAATAAACTTCACCAGCTGCAGATTTAAGGAGAATATTTAAAACCTCAGTAAGAGTTTAAAAAATAAATAACAAAAATGTAAGATCCTAGTTTGGACAGTGAGTTATTTTTGACATTATTTGATTCAAGAACTCAACATGGATATTTTTGAAGTATGGTTCTTATTAACATTTGGATAGAGTACATTTCCTTTTCTTGATTCAATCATGAAAAAATTCCACTTACAGATAGTCCATACAATAGTGCAACCTCTTTCACACATTACTACATCATAATCCATTTGGCTGCACTTGCTTCAAACAGGTCCACTCTACCCATATGGCCTGGTTTTAGTACTTTTTTGCTCCCATCTGTTTTAAGTTATCTTTGGGCTGTGTTTTATCGAGAGATGCTCTTCAGTCACATGCAGAAAGGTTGTTTCTGAAAGAAAATGTGAACAACTGGGGACTTTTATGCTCTCACATCTGTGGGAGTTCACTGGAGTCGACTGAGCCTACTGCTGTAGATTTTGGCTCTGCAGATTCTGTTAAAGCCCATTTTGTCTGCATGGTCTAGGTTTTCATTACAAAACCCTAGAGGCCTGGTTTGGAAATCCTTGATTCATGTGAATATTCCTGCTGGAGAGCAGTCCTGCAAAAAGATGTCTTTTATTTTCACTTTCCCATTCACCTCTTTCCCTCCTCACCTCTCCCACTGGGTCAGTGAGTACTGACCACGTCCTACACCCTGCAGAAGCAGAACAACACTCCTTGCCTCAAGACTTTTTCATCCTCAGCAGACAAGTTAAGTCAAAATCTAGAAGAGATTTTGACTGCCTTCCCCAGCCTTTTGATGAGTCTCAGGTTGGGCTGGGAAGCCAGGAAGAGCAAACCCAGCTCACAAGACCTTCCCCTACCCTCCAGCCTCACTCCATGCTCATGGAGTGGTGGGACCATGGAAGTCACTGCCTTGTTAGGAAGTCCACAATCTTCTCCTTTCTTGTTCTCTCCTGAAACTCGATGTTCCTGACACAGTGATGCCACTTGACATTACTGATCCCTCCTAAACACCTGCTATCAAATGCATCAAATCTTTTCTTGTCAGCTTGCGTAATGCCCCAGGTCTTTGCAGCATCGAGCAAAACTGATACCACACAGCTGTTGTAGAGCCTTATTTTTTGTTTTGCGAACATGTCACTGCCCCATGCTTTTGCCCTTGAATTTATTTGCATTGATATTCACCTTATACCGGTCAAGCCTAAAAGGACACTGGATAAAATCCAGGCAGAGTGGTCCAGAGTACTGGAAATGGGAATAAAATATGAATGCTGCCATGATTGCAACTGACCTCAGAAAAGAAGGACAAAGCCACTATTTCCTTTCCTCAGTAGACCCAAAGCCATTATTTAATCAAAAGCTTTGATGTTTATTTCTAGTGAAAGCTTCAATTTCTAGGATTTTTCTTTTAAGGTGACCACTGGCCTTTGGGCTCACCAAAGACGAGACAGAGGATTTTCAATTCTTGTTAATAGCTGGTATGCTGGTAGCTGTATTTATGAATACCCTTAGAAAAGAGGGACAGAAGGCAGTGTATCTTAAATAATGTATTAAGAATGAGGGATTGGTTATCTTTTTCAGAAGTGAAAACTCGTGATGTTACTGAATTTATTGATGAAGTTCTGCAACAAAATTTAAAAAGAAAATAACACAGAGAAAAGAAAACTAAGTAAGAGCTCTGTGCATAATCATTTTCATTTTTCCAGAGGTAGTAACATAATTTATCACAATTTTAAAAATAATTTCTGACTGTATTTAAAGTTATATAAAGAATGTAGAAGAAAACAGACGTAGCTCGATCCTCTCAATTTTTAAACTAACCTTTCCTGATTTGTTTTGTCTTCTGTTAAATCTTTCTTTGTCTGAGTCAGTGTGAAAGAATAGAAAGGTGTGGGTGCATTCTTACATCATATTGAAATAATTTGTAACAAATGTAAGAAAAAAAATCTGAAAAAGGGTAGAGCTGTGTAGAATGTATTTTTCTTACATACAAATTCTGGAAACCTCCACACGGCATAAATTCAGACTATGCCAGCCGCTGTAGGGCACCACATATATTTAGTAAAGCCAACATTATGTCACAAAATAAAGAAACGTTCCTTCCTAAAACTATAGAATTTTATGGAAAAAAATATTAATTCTATATAACTTAGACAGAGAAGCTTATAGTAAGCCCAGGCCACTACAAAAAATAACCTATTCCTCAAAATTGAAGAGGATAATTATAATATGAAAATATAAGTTAAAATAATATTTAAAATACAGTTATTAAAAATAGAAAAATATTGAAATGTAATAAACAATTTAAACACAGTTATCTGGTTACATTTTATATCTATAACGTATCGTTATGATAATATAGAATTAATAATATTTTTCTTCTGATATAATATAATAATATAATCATTATTTTTATTTTTATATAATAATATAGTAATTATAATCATAGATCAATAATATAGTCTTGAAAATATTGGAACAAATAGATAAAAATAATTTTCTGTGAGTAGTTCTATATTGCTAATTTTAAATTATAATATTTTTACATAGTATAATGCTGCATACATTATATATAATATTGTTAAATATTACATGTAGGAATAAATTCTACATTTGACAATCCCACATTTCTGGTGATTCTCATAAGACTGTATAAAACTTGGGTTTAGTTTAAATATTTTTCTGCTTATTAAATGTCATGTGAACATAAAACTATCCTGTATCAGATTATAATTTTGTAATTTTCACCTAACTTTTACTAACTTAGATTAGGTACAACTTTTATGAGAATTCTGAAATATTTTTATCTTCCGCAGGAATAACCTTAGCATGAAAGTAAGGCACAAAATAATTAATGCATTCAGCAGTTCAATATGTGAACTTTACTGTGACCATTTTTCACATTGCTTGTTCCAAAATCTGGCTTTATATTACATATCTAAAAATATATAAATATAATTAAATATAAAAAGCACATTTGAGAAGCTATTCCTTAACTGCTATATAGTTAAATAAATTTAAGTTGAAAATTATTCTAGTCTGATCTACAAAACCTCTGTAGGGCAAAGATTTCCGTTCACAGGAGCAGGTATTGTAACTCTTATGGTTGTTTCTAGATTTTGGTCCCAATGAAGACAGAAGAAATAGATTCACTATGACTTTAGGAATAAAATCTGACCATAAACAGATATCAGTTTTTGTAATTTTTTTTCTGAAAAACTCTCTTATCTAAAGATTCAAAAGATTTACTTTTCTTAAGTTAATAACATAAAAAAAACCCCAAACTTGATCAGAATTAAAAAAAAATGTTCAGACACTTGAGCTGCAATTTTAAGTTACATTTGTTCAGGGGGAAAATATTAATTTCACTGCAAGTAATAATATGAGTTACCAGTACTGCAACTATGATTTGCAAATAAGTACACATTCTTTCTTTATGAATAGTGTGCTTTGTGACATTGATTTTTTACCTCTATCATGTTTTCTTTACAAAATGGGACTCTTGTTAATTAGATTCTTAAATCACACCTCAGCTGAATTTTCTTTGAAGCTGACATTAGTACTGAAATCACAAAGAACACTTTAAAAGCTTTAAAACGTGGGCTGGACACTGTACAGAATGTGTCCCTTAATAGCAACAGGGACAGGAGATAGAGGTGCCTTTCAACTGTCTTTTTATTTTGCCAAGACTGTGTCAAATGAACTAAAAGGGGACAAAGTGACAGTGGGCCTGTATGTGTATGAGGCCACTATTTCTGGGCAATGAGCAAACAAATTCTGAGCAGGAGTTACCTGTGTAGAGCAATGAACCAGGTGATTTTAACGACAGCTCCAGTAACATGCAAAGTGAGATTTCTTCCTTGTAAATCATGAGGATTTTTTTTTGTGTGTGGATTTTTTTCCCTTCTGCTTTATTTTTTTTTTTTTTTAATTTGAGGACTGTTTGCACGTGGCCAGAAAGAGCAGCACATCCCTGGCCCAGCCCAGATGCCATGACCGGTTGCAAACCACTTTTACTCTGGAAAGAGGTCCTTGCATCCGACAGGGCTGGGGACTAACTCAGCCTAGAGAAGGCAAGAAATAAAGAAGATAAATCCCACCCCAAAATGAGGGAGCAGCACAGTGAAAATGATACAGTGGGACAATGAAAAGACTCCTCAGTCTCCGCTTCTGGAGGATGACTGAGCTGAAGTAACTGCTCCACCAATGAGATGAAGATGTTGGACTTGGGAACATGAGGCTCCATGAACCCAAGAGTGGGAAGACTTTACTGTCATGAGAAAAACTTTTTATTTCTTGCAGATATGAGTTTGGAAACACATAGACATATGGACAGTGCCCAGACTGAAAGATTTCATCTAGAATAACACTAAAAGAATGTCTCTGGGTGGGGAATGCAATGTTGTCCAGCTGAATTGTTTCCCAGGGCACAGGCAGTACGGACAGGGGTCCTCTATAGGGGCTGCTGACCATAAGGGTGGTTGGCTGAATCACTGCCCTCCTCCTCATGGGATGCCCTGCCAGCTTTGATCTCCGGATCTGATGCCCCCGTGGCTGAGCAGCTGCTCACAGGGAATTTTCCAAGAGGGCTCTTGTCTCTGAGCTCGTTAGCCCTTCCTCTTGGCCTGAAGCAGCCAAGCCCCAGTGACATTTGCTCTGGATGAAAAACCCCACCCGTTACTTGGCTCTTCTAGTGGAGGATGAGATTAAGAAACTCATGGCATAACACAGCCTTGTGGTGACTTTGGACAGACAGCTGCAGTAACTTGGGGAATAATGTCATGTGTATCAATTTTGACTTTGCACAAAAATCCTGGTGAACTAGAGGCAGATAAATGGGGTTATCAGCTATGACAAAAAAACTTGGTCTTAAAGTTGTTTTATTTCCATGTGAATAACGCCAGAACACGTGTTCAGGCAGGTATCACCCACTAAAGCAAAATACAAAGCTTCGCTATCTTTCAAACTGCTCAATCTTTGTCTTCTCTTTATCTCAAATAGGAATGTGGTTCTTCTTATGTATTTACCTGTGTCCCATAGGGAACTACTATGAAACATCCCCCACAGGGGAACATTACTGATGGATTGCAAAGAAATGCCATAACAATAGGTCCTAAGCTACTGTAGCAGAGGAAGTCAATGAAAATTTAACTGGAGCAAACAGAACAGAAACTGTCAATGAACAAAAAAAAAAGCCATCAGGATAAAGCAGCTAGGCACACCTTTACTCACAGCTACACCATGAATTAAACTACATAGAAATACGGAGGTCCAGCTCCATATCCAAACTCTTCTTTCCCTATTCAGTATCCCATATCCCAGTACCCACCAGCGTCCTCTCCTTGTGCCAAAGATGTCAGCAAGAGCTGAACCTTGGCTTCACTTCATTCCAAAAATCCCATAGGACTGAGAGAGGAACAGAAATTGGCTACTGTCCTGGACTGAGAAGAAAGCTCTGAGGTCTGAAGAAGTAGATTTGATGCCGTTGGTCTTAAATGCTAGAGACACCAGGGTCAGCAGGGCAGACTCTGGAGACATCGTGGAGGAATTATGGTCTGTGAGTTCTGCCCTGCAGAGCTTACTCAGGTGGACAGACTCATTAACAACAATTAACATCCCATTTCCAGGCAAGGCTTGTAAAAGTACCAGGGTAATCACTGACTCAAAGCTGAAGTAACATTTAAAAGTCAGTTTTCCTGCACATCCAAGTCAAACAAACCAGATCTGAGTTTCTGCACTCAGTAGTCTCATGTGCTGTTTCTGGGCAACAGAGAGGCTGTTACACAAACAGCCTCGCTACAGCTTCCAGTGGGCTGAAAACAGGCTTTTTCAAACCATCGCTGAATGCTGCCCAATTGCATTCTGCTTATTCATTGCTTTGCATTAGGTGACGCTGCTGGTCGTGTGGCATCGCATGGAGAACATAAAAAGGAGGGTCAGAAGTTATCACAGCTCTCTTATCTCATGGCCAACATCATTTCCCAATCACTGCACATGTGCCTTGCATTTTGTGCAACTGCTGGTTTCATGTCCTGCTCTCCAAGAGCTTGAGTACTTGAATTTGCACATCTGAGCAGTGCCAGTGGCACCGAGGGAATGTCTGAGTGGGGAAGTGTCTGCAAGCCCCAGACCCTAAAGCTGAAGTGAGGCTGACAAGCACAAGAGAAAAAGGGTCAAAAAGAAGCAAGAACATGATAAACACGGTAAGTAGTGAACAAGTTCAGGCTGTGAAATCGGGTATTACTATTTAACTTCTTATAATAAGAAAATAAGGAACTTTTTGCAGAACAGGTAAGAGAAATGACAGAAGGAAATACTAGCTTTGAATCAAGTCACATAATTCTCTCCTGATCACAATAAGTAATTCATGCTGGAAATTAATAAAAAATTCAACAAGGGAACTAAGCAAGGAAAAAAATACAGTCATGATAACGGGACAATTCTGCACCATTGACTGGCAAATGTTGCTAAACTGGTTGACACGGATTTTAGACACTCACTACCACCAACAGCAGGTTAAAAAAAAATATCACAAAGTTTGAGTTTTGAAGAGAGAGCAGTGGCAGCTGAGACACAGAAGTTTGTACATACTAGGCTGGAAAGTAGTTTGGGGCACGGATTTGTGTTGTGATATATTTCTACACCTGAATCCTGTTACGAAGAAATACTACTAAGCCATAAAAACCTGGTTAAAAAAAATAAAATCAGTTTTTTGTAGATAATACTGTTGAAGACCTGCATGTTCAGGAGTACTGTTGCTCATTCAGAGTTAAATCTGAGTTTCCAGGATTAAAGACAGAGCAAAATAAGCCCTTCCATTACCCCGGGCAGCCTGCAGTGAGACACAAGGGTGACTTGGTCTTGACCTGCTGGTCTAAATTTTGGCGTCATGCCCTGATTTGAGTAAATGTGACTCACTTGTATTCTACAAAAATACAGTTTCCGGTTGTTGGGTGATTAACTATTTGTCCCATTGCAGTCCTTCCTATTCACCCTGAGTCCCACACTCCAGCGTGGCAGGAGGGATGAATTGTAAATTTGCTGGAACAACACCACCAGCAAACGCAGCACCCTGTGACTTGCATGTCCTAAAACCACAGTGTACTTTAATTTAAATTAAAAACCCACACTTTCTCCCTCAATCTGAATGATTGCCATAATAGAGACGCTGAGGAGTTAATGCTGAATGTGGCTCTGGACGGTGTCAGAGCCTTTGATATCCCATCCTGTGTCAGTTCCCGGGTGTTTCTGAGTCCCCCATTTAAGAGCCCGTGCGGCTGGAGCTGATGAGCACAGCCGGAGCCTCGGCTCCTGGCATCAGCAACTGCCAGAGAAACACAGCGAGATGGGAATAGGGAGAGCAGCAGCCTTTCAGTGGGAAAAATGCCTGTTTGTCCCAGCTGAAATGCTTTGCAGCAGCTTTCAGACATTGACAGCCGCCTGGGGAAGTGTGGGGGGAGTTTGGGGGGGATCCAAACACTTCTCTTCTGACCCCAAAGAGTTTCTGATGTGTTTGTGCACAACGGCCAGAACGAGCCCACTGCAAGTTTGTAAGGGTTTTTTCCAAGAGGAGCAGTAATCTTGGTGTCTCCGTCCTCTGGGGATCACATCTGGATGCCCCAAGGGACTGAAAATCAAATCTTTGAGTAATCGAGGCTCAGCAGAGCCAAGCAAATTCAAATCCTTTCATTTGTTTGTCTGGAGGATTCCCCATTAACACAGATCCGTGAGGCTGCCCGGTTTAGGTGAGAAACTGCCAGTTTCTGTGCATGGACACAGATCTTCAAGACCTTACCAACACCCCCAAAATTAGATATTCTCTTACTCTCTATTATTTTCTTTCCACTCTGTGGGGTTTTTTTAATGCCATGATTTTGTTTCTGAAGATCATACTGTTATTTAACTATTTAAAATTGTCATGTACCCACGACTACAATTTTCTCTTATCTATTTCCACATTACCTGAGGTATTTCATAATTTTATAAACTTAAATTATAGATTACATTGTCAACACACCCTCTCAGACATGACTGAGTAGCTGAAATACAGCATTTTAAACCTAGGACACTTCAGGTCTTTTCCCTCCCTGGCTGGAGCTCTCCTCCTCCTTTAGGAAAGGTGCCGTGCAAGTCACAATAATTTCTGCACCTCAAGTTTTTAAAATTTATTTTTCAGAACTTCAATAATTAACTTCTCGAAATGTTAGTGTGCAGCTAAATTCATTAACATTCTTTTGGGTGATGGAACATAAACTATGATCACTTACTGAGCTTGGTAATCAAATATAATTTGAATATAATGTGGCCTCAAAATTAATAGCCCTGAAACAAATAAGAATAACAGACTCTAAAAAAATTACCAGAATAGGAACCCAGCAGGCTCTCTTTAAATGTGTCTTTAAAAATAAATTGCATACTAATAATCCTATTATTCAATGAAAAAAAAAGTATCTTTCTATGTTTATTATATGCTCTGGAAAAACCACAGAATTTTGCAATACTGCTTCTCTCAAATCACTTCAGTTTAATGATGTTACTGTACATTTCATCTCACATTTAAGTAAATATGTTTATTTCATCCTGGAGAGAGATTTTATTTTAACTTCAAGATTATAATTTCTTAGAAGTCTGTCACAGAACAACATGAGCTCTGCCAAAGGGAAATACATACCCACCCCCCCCATATGTTTAAAAATTAAGGATTTTTTCCTCCAGCGCAGAAAAATACTTATTTATTCTGACAAAGAAGTGAAGGACAGCGATCAGAGACACTAAAGTTAACTGCTGCCTGAAGTCATAAACATCTGGTGGCTATTTTAATAGCATTGTGAACTAACCACAAAATCCTCCACTAAAGAATAAAAATATTTCCCCTGTGCAACATTGTATTTTAGAATTCTTCTCTTCTGAATCAATGTCAGACATGATTACAGAACAATGAAGTCTGTGTTTCATGCCTGCATCTTCTTGAAAACACCACACACTCTTATTACAATTGCAGGTTTACTCAAAGATTCCCATACAGACAAACTTTTCAGGTTATTTCTGCAAACACTGACTTAGGCATAAAACATAATGCTTACATCGTTGTTTCTTTGCAATTAAGTTGATAGATCAGTATGTCTGCATACAAATACTGGACATTAGAAAGCATACAGATAATCACACAAGCACACAGATAATCACACAAGCACACAAATTCGTGTATATGAGATGTGTATATATACATATGCATACACACACACACAAAATGCAGATATTCATACATTTATATGCATATACATGTTTATATAAGAGGAATTCAGTAATTAGTAACACAACCTACCTAAATGTGAATAGAAATTGTTGTTAATAAAATACTTGCATGAGTTGTACGGGGACCTTCTAAATGTCTGTGCTTCCTGGGGAGACCAAATGACCTCTTTTTTACAGATACCAAGATCAAAGCTCTTGGTTTAGATACTCCAGCTGTCCCTCTCGGTGGCATTTGACATGCAACCCGGTCCATTTAAAATCAGGGGGCATGTAAACATTTTAACCCTTGGCAGCAGTATCTGAGAAAGATGCTGGCAATAAATGGTCGTAACTGCCTGGGCCAAATCACATTTGGTGTCCTCCCTTTGAAGTCCATGCAGGCACTGTACCCTATGGTTTTGACAAAGAGCCAAGTCCAAAAAAAGGATGTAGGCTCTCGAAGCTGTCCGGATGTGGACTTTGGGATCCAGAGTGGCTCCATGCAGCTGAACAGTTGCCTCCGAGCTCGCCGCAGGACTCCCTGCCTGACCTTGGAGGCTTTTTGCCTGTGGCTTTGCTCTGGTGCACTCCCTGCATTGCCCCAGCACTCAAATGCCAATGCTTTTGCACAAGCAGAGGGGCACCTTCATCCCTCGTGAAACCTCCTTTGGTGGGTGTACAAAGGGCTAACACATGCTGATAGGATTAGACCCTGCTCTGAATTTAGTCACAGCTATTTATTTAATTTTTTCTTAAACCATTGCCACAGGAGGGTGCCATTTTTCTGTTTAAGCTCCAGTTGAGCAACAGGGTTCAAATAGTCTAGATCCATCATGCCCCAAGGGAGCAGGAGATGATGGATGTGAGCCCAAGACAGGTGTCCTTGCATGCCCACACCCTTCCCACCAAAGCCAAGCCAGGTCCCTAGAGACAGGTAGACAAACAGCATCAACAAGATCCTATGGGCGAAAATGTTACTTCTGGTACTCACTGCCAGGTTGTTTTCTGTCACATTTTTAGAAGAGAGATAGCAGTGGAAAACCAGGACCCTTCTCTTCTGCAGCCATGCTTTAAAAGAATGAGTCTTTTCTCTCCCTCTCTTTCCAGCTTTGGAGAAAGAGTGAACCCCATCCTATGCGTGAACCCCATCCTATTTGACTCTGGAAGGTACTTAGCTTCTGCACTAGGTACCCATGGTCTGGAGAGAGGATGAGCTCCATAACCAGATAAAGTGCATCTCATGGGTTTGTGTGTAGCCTGAATTCCATTCTTCCATGTTCAGAGTCCAGTTGTTTAACCCACCTTCATTTTGTTTTCAGGTATTTAAATATGTTTTCCCTTAAAATGCTGAAGTGTTTAAAGTACCCCAGGGCACCTGTGCAGAAGCCAGCTGTGGTGCAAAGGCAGTGAGGCACTGATGTGACCCTGGTTATCAGAAGTTAGAGCAGACGTGTCACACAGATGCCTCATAAGGTGACGCAGAACTTGTTCAATGCCACATATAGCCATGGGGAAGAGGAGGGCACTGCAGGCTGGGGTACACCCCTCCCAGAGACACCTTCCTGGTAAGGAGGGTGCTGCAAAGCCAGCTCTGGTGGTTGTTGTCTGGCACTGGAGTGGGGAGCTGGATGAGGGGACAGGAACTGGTCACCAGGGGAAAACCTGAGAACCTATTTCCTTGTTGGAGAAGAGTTGATGTAGTCAGCTGAAATGGCAGAAATAATGCCAGTGGCAGAGCCCCAGGATCTTCCCTTCTCTAACTGCCAAAGAGTTTCTGCTGCATCCACTCATTTGATTTCTCCAAACATCTGAGTTTCTGGCCTGTCCCCTCCTTGCTCCTCCTGGTGCCATTTTCCTTGTGGACAGCCACTTCCATGAAGGATTTGCCTCCTCCATGCCTGGACAGTGAACAGCACAGTTCATCGTCATTTCAGCACTGCCGCCTTCCCCCTCAGGTCTCTGTGGGAAGCAGTCAGGCATCCTCAGGAGCATCCCTGTGCCTGAGACCTGCTGTCTGTGGGCAAATTCAGGAGCAATCCCCGAACCTCAGACCAAATAAGGCCAGCTGCTGTGTGCCCATGCTGCTCTCCTTCCTGTTCTTACTCTCAGGGATTCATCCAAGGTGGAAGCTGCTTCAGCCCGGTGTGTGGCTTCCCATGGCACCCTCACAACTGCTCAGGCTCTGGTGGCTCCTCCATTATTAAGTACACAAAACTACACTCAGAGATGAATTAGCAATATTTAATTCCAACTGGCTGCAAGTGACTTCTAGCACATTTGGGTATTTAAAGGCAGTGACAGGCACTATCCACTGCAAACAAAGCTCTTCACGGCATACTAAGTCCTGGAGAACTTATTTGCATTTAACATTTATTGTCAGTAATCTTGTGAACATTTTATACCAACAGAGATCTCAGCAAACATGATCTAAGGGGTCGTTGAAAAGGGAAATTATAAAACAATGCTAAGCTCTGAAGTTTTTTTCCCTGATTATTCTTTCTTACAGAACAGCAGCTATTAAAGTGTCTTGTTAAATATGTGGCTTTTAAATAAGCTCCCACTTACACAAAATTTACTGTGGCTTAATATTCTTTTAAAAGTTAGGCTTCTACAAAGAGATAAAACAATCTAACTACACCATTTCAGAGTTTAAACAAATACACTTGGAGCAGTAGTGGCAGGATTTGGTTGTTATTAACTGACTGTAATTGTGTCAGTGCATTTATTTACACCTCCAGATGATGTTACAGAAAACTACCGGGGATGGATTTCCTAATAGTGCAAGGATAGATGGAAATATTGAAAGAAACAATGTGCAGAACTTCTATAATTAATACAGATTTGACAATAGGTGTTTGTAGTCAAGGAATTGCAGAAATCGATGTAATATCTTCAATACTGGTGCTGTTTGAGAATCACTACCTAACCAGAAAGGCTGAAACCTGGATTCCAAGCCTACCAATCCTGCACTCCCTATCAGTTGCTGATATGGATCACTGGTCACAGCTGTAATTGACTGATTACACAAAAGCTCTTTGCAAAATTAAGACTAAGCCTCTGCAAAGTAGGAGCTGCAGTTCCTAGCAACTGGCTCCAACCAGAGCTTCAAAGTTCGCATGGAGTCACCGAAATTGAATTTGCAGCCTGAAAAGCAAAACTTGGGGGATTTGTCCCGTGCATTTATAGAGTCTGAAGGAATAATGGATAGGACTAGAACACCCAGATGAAACAATAACAGCCAGGGTGTGAATTGAGCAGCAGTGTTTAAAAATGTATTTTGTGTCTGGCTTCAAGTGAAAAAAAGGATTTAGATCAGAATTTATGTTAAGTTTGGGAGATCAGCTTTTGATTTGCTGATAACAAAATTCAGATGAATTTCCGGAAAAATGATAGCATGAAGTAGCACACCTCTGGAATATGATTTCAGTGATGGGGCTGTAAGCTTGTTTTCCTTTTATCTCTTTCAAAACTAATTAAATTAACTGGTGCTCTGTCTGCCTACTTGCACCACAATCTCAAATCTAATTCTGCAGATGACCTTGAGACATCTTTTTGTCTGTTGCCTTGAAAACAGGAAGAAAAGTAGAGGCAGAGAAAGGGAAGCATAATCAAAATTCCTGGTAGCAACCGAAGATCTGAATATCAAACTGCTTCATTGTCACAATTATTTAGAAACGAGCCATCTCACTTCCAGTGTGTGCTGTGATCTCACACGGCAAATGGTGGAATATCCTATCAGGAACACAGAATTTATGTAATAAATTAGTCACATCAAGCATAATATGATTTTGTGTTCTATTTCTGCAGCATCGCACTTCTTATTTCAAGAGAGCTAAGGTATGTTGGAAAAGACCCTCAGAGTTTTCATGGACATTTCAGCAGGACAAGAACAGAAGCCATTATACCATTGCAAACTAATAAATTCCACCAAACCAATGGGTTTCTCCTTCTCCCTCTCCTCCTTCTCCCTCTCCTTCTTCTTCTCCATCTTCTCCATCTTCTCCATCTTCTCCTTCTCTTTTTCCTTCTTGTCCTTTTTGTCCTTCTTGTCCTTCTCCTTCTCCTTCTCCTTCTCCTTCTCCTTCTCCTTCTCCTTCTCCTTGTTTTGAAATTCAGAGAGAAGATAAATTAGTGAAAGTAACAAGGAATAAAATTACCTTCCTGTAAATCTTTGATGACTTCTGGTTTATGGAAAAAGACAAATGTAATTTGGGACAGCAGATTTGTATTAAAACGCGACCCTTTACAACTGGAATGTCCACAATGGGTGGCAGCTGAAAGATCTGTTTTATAACCCCAACACTTCTTTAACAGCCTTGCATGCAATAATTTCTGCCTTCAATTTCCTGTACATGTGTACAACAGCTTGCCCAAGGGAATTGGGCTCCCCTACAATCCTTCTTTTTCTGAGCATTTGCACTTTTTAGCCACTGGAGGAAAAAAAAGGAAGAAAAAAAATCCCGTTTAAAAAAACCCCTCATAGTAACACTTACTGTATTTATGAAGCAATGAAAAGGTTTGCATTTCTCGCTTCCAGGGAAATGGAAAAGATCACAGCATGATCCCACCAGGCTATTCCACAACTCCAATGGCTGGAGGACAAGCCCTCCTCACTGTGAGAGCAAAGCTCTCACACAAAATGTTGTATTCCCCTTTCCCCTTTCATCTCTTACAATTGAGAATGGAAGAGGAAGGGGAAAAACAAGAGTTAAACTCAGCCTTGTACCTACTGGGGATAGTCCTGAGCCAGCTTTGACCAGAAATGGTGAAGATGTATTTGGTTTTAATATTAATCTTCTACACAGTAGTACTGGTCTGTCATGGCACACACTGTATAACTTAGAATTTATTATTTGGCATGGGAAATCATAAGGAAATCCTTTACTTAACAATGGAAAGTGTTTTCAGCCCATTTAATAACTGACACTTCCTTGTCTATTGTTGCTGGGTTTGATGTGGGAACTGCTGGAGGGAATCAGTAGCCCCAGCTTTGCCCAGAGGACTGACCAGACAACTGATAAATCTCCTCTGGCTGGGTAGTTTGTTCAGAGCAATAAAAATAAATCAGCTACTGAACTACATAAGGAGATTTTATGCACTTGGTTATCTCTGCTAACTAAAGCTTCAGGCTTTTGGAGCTGGCTTTTGGCAGACAAGGAGCCTTAGTGCTTTCAGGAAAACCATTTATGCCCTGCTGTAGGCACGAGTGTCAGCCTTGCTGGGGCTTTGAAGGGACGTGTCATGCAGGTCATCTCTCTTGGAGGATAGTGCTTCCACCCAGGCACTGCCAGCAGATGAGATGGAGCTCCATGGATGGAGGTCATCTATATTTAAAGTCTGTGTGTGTATATAGCTCCCTATCTATATGTATGAAGCCTGTAATATTTAACAACTCCTCAGCCTAAAGTGTAATACCAGTGTTAAGGCCTTGAGCTAAGACTGGATCCATTTTTGGGTTTGTAAAAGTTTTTGGCACAGTCACATTCTCCTGGAGCAATTTAAGGTCCTTTTTCTCACTTTGGAAAGAGGATGGTCCCCTGGGTGGCTGAGCATTGCACTGCAAGGGACTTGCAGGTGTAATTGGAGCATAGATGGTGGCAATAACTCCAGAAAACTAAACACACTTTTTTTTTTTGCTTTTCTTCCTATTCTTTCTACAGACAATAACCACCTCAGAAACCATTTGGCCAGGAAATGCTGCTCACTGCACCAAAATACAATAAGACGTCCAACAAAGCAGTCAAGATATTAATCAATTTTTCCAATTCCTTTAAAAAAACATTGAGCGATGTGGCAAAATAAACTCCCATCTGGATAATTTTTGTTGACACAGTAGTGTACATTGTGTAGAGAAGCTGCCTTCTTTGATTTGTTTCATCCAGCAACGAGGTAAATGGGTCTTAACTCTCCAGCTGCATTATCAGGGAGAGCATTATCATGGCTGCTGTGCCATTTATCTCCTGTGCCTCCTGACCTGTCCCTTGTCCTGCTGTCACAACAGATATTTCTGCAGCTGGAGACATTCTGCAGTGAGCACAACAGCCCAGAGCAGGTACCTCCACAGCAAGAGGGAAGTGGGAGGCCTTGCACATCCTGAAAATATAGAAGGTTTTTATTTCTCCTTTACCTCCTGGGAAGGCAAGAGTGCAGTGACAGCACCCTTTATACCGCAGGAGCTACTTGTGCGCCCAGGAAGGGCACTGCTCAAACACCTCTCATCGGTCTGAGTCAGAAGATGAGGAGCAGTATAATGCATGATTTTTTTTGTTATTTTTTTCAGCATTTTGGGGCTATAAAGTCATGTAAGCCTTCTGGTTGCCCAGACAGAAATCACAAACTGATTGATGGTGGAAAGGACCTCAGTAGATCATCTTGTGTGAATTCCTTGCTCGAGAAGCAGCACTTAGAGCTGGTTGCTCAGGATTGTGTCCAGACAACTTTTGAGGATCTCCAAGGATGGAGACTCCACAGTCACCCTCACAGTAAAAAAGTGTTTCTTGATGTTCAGAAGAACCCTCCCATGTTTCAGTTTGTGCCTGGTGCCTCTGACCCTGTTACCACCAAAAAAATCCCGTCTGTCTTATTTGCACTCTCCCTTCAGGCATTTATATATGTATTGATAAGAACCCCCAAGCCTTCTCTTCTTCAGGCTGAACAGTCCCGTCTCTCTCAGCCTTCCCTCAGGAGAGATGTTCCAGCCCCACCAGGTTTTTTATGGCCCTTTGCTTGATTACTTCCAGTATGTCCATGTCTCACTGAGGAGCCCAGAACTAGACCCAGTTTTCCAGGTGTGACCTCACCAGAGCTGAGCAGAGGAAAGGATCTTTCCTCTGGTTTCTTTGAGAACCAGATGGTCCTTTCTTTCCTTTCTTTATGCAGGCTTTCATTTGGTGCACTGCAATAATAGAAAGTCTCTAGAGTGCCAAAACCTTCTCCTTTCACCTCTGTCCATAGCACTTGCGAGTTGTCAGTCCCCTTGTTATGAGCTTGTTTTTCTTGTCAAGGACAGTGCTGGCCGCTTGTGCTGGTTAAAGAACTGCAGCACTTGGTGCCAGAGGCAAACCTGAAACTGGATTAGTTACAGCTGTTGAGCCTTAACACCAAAAATCTCCCTTTGCAGAGGCACTGGAATACAGCACACCCCTCTTTCTGCCCTACTCACACCATCACAGAGGTCTGCATTTCCATGGTGGTTTCCATGCAGTCAATGTCAGTCCTCTGTGTAATTGTGCTCAGCATCACCAAACCCCTCTAAAAGCCCTTATAGCAGGGTCAGAATCCAAACTTGGGCAAGATGGATTTTTTTTGCTATTTTTTTTCCTATCCAAAATGTGCTAATTGAAAACTACATTCAGATGATCAACATGCACATTTCCCAGGATGTAGGTGGTACAGGAGCAGAGCTGGCTGCTCTCTCACCACCACACCTGAAGCCACCAGAGCACAGAGGCTTCCACTCCATGAGGATTCAGCTGCTGTCTCTACAGTTTTCACAACTTAAAGTGCACAGATTTGCTATGCAACCATATAGATAGACGTCAAGGTCACCAAGTTTATGTCACCAATCAGACAGTGTAGCACTGATAGAGATTGGACACATGTTTTCAGGTACGTTCCATGTAGGTTAAAAAAAAAAAAGAAAAAGAAAAGAAAACCGAATTTGCAGCTTGATAAAAGTCTTTATTTCTGACTTTTGAAACCAGGATCCTGAGATTTACAAATACATTGAGCGGTCTAGGTCCTGCTTAGGAAAACAGCAAGAATTAAAATGCCTGAATAAGTGACAGGCACTAAACGTCCTTTTGCTCCTAGGCCTAAAATGTGGTTGTTACAAAGGACTGCCAGCAGACTTATTCTGGGAAACTATTTCTTTAGTTATTCTGCAGTGTTACACTTTGTTCTGGTTGCGGACACATCAGTGAAATCAGAAGGGACAACCTGCCCTTTCCACAATAAATTAAAACCTAACTTCCTTTAAAAAGCAATAGGGAGGGATGGTGCAGGATTTAGCACAGTTGGGTTTATTTCACATTCCTACTCAATTTCTTTATATATTTATGAGAAAATCATCTTGTTAGTATGAGCCTTTATTGCCTAAAATATGAAAATATTTCCTCTCTCTGCAATCCTTTGTGTCTCTTGTCTGTTCAGCTTGTAAATCTTCACTGTGTAAACACAGTGTGTAGTACCACTACCAGGACTCCCATATTACATGGCAATTCTAACACTACTGCAACAATTACTGTAGCCAGCTCACATTAAATCACCGTGTATTTGGTGTGGAAATGACAGTTTCAGTGGAATTAGGTGAGAAATTTCTCAAGACTGTTTAACAGAGGTTTAGACATGAATACCCTTTTTATGTAAAGCGATAGCTGGAAGGATTAAGATTGGGAGTTTAATCTTTCCTAACGGCTAACTCATTGTTTTCTCATGATTCCAAAATTCTTTGGTAAGAGACAAGGTCTGGACAGCTCACCATTAGCAATTTTGGAATGGAAAGTCAACCGCAAAACAGTCAGAGCTGGATATCTTGCAAAACTCGCTCAAATACTGACTTCCTTCTGCGTCTTTTCTTCTAAAGATGCCAGACACATTCCTATCCATGTCCAACAGCTCTGTTTTCTGAGGCAGGAAAGCTTACACACACACACACACATATCCGAGCAGACACACGCACACACAGAAGAGGCAACTTAAAGCCTCTGCCAAAGAACACGTATGCTGGAAAATATATTGATTAAATAACTTGTTTTCTTATCACAGGCTAAGAATGCTCGTCCTTTGTAAGAAAGGGTTCTGCTCATAGGGGAGGCTAACATCAAAGTTAATATTGATTAATGGGAAATTGTAATGATTTTTCTTTTTTCCTTTGGTTTCTGAAATGGGAGGTCAGTCCAAAAAATATTTGGGAAAGAAGGGAATTGTGCTGCTAGGCCCTCCCAGGAGGAGAAATGCTTTCTGTCAGAAAACTGGTGGAAAGCAAAGAGGGATGGTGCCGTGAATACTTTTTGACTTAAATCCCAATGTCTGGAATTTAAAATGAAATCTCTTGGTGTTCTGCTAATACATACCCAGTTCAAATCTGCTTCCAAACCCTGTTTTTAAATTTTGTTCTTAGATCCAGCTATGGAACAAGTTAACAAAACCTTTTTGTTTCCAACAAATTTCTCCTTGATCCTTCTGAAACAAGTTTGTGGTTCAGTTTTGTGTCCATCAGGCACCATCTCCATCTACATTTCCCCTGGGACACTTTCATTATAGTCTTGCCATTTGGTGGTTTCATGGTTGTGAACTCAAGGGACCCTGGTCTCGCCAGAGTAAACCTTCTGTCATGAAGGTCCAAGCAGTTATAGTCAAATATAGAGAAGTCTGGGTTTTGTGGGGGGGTAGGTCTTTCATACATTGAGGGTCTGATGACTTCAGGTCATCTCGTGGGCAGAGGTGACCCAGCATAGAAGATACTGCTCACCTTTTCACATGATCAGCTCAAACCACACATTTAGGGGCAGGATCTACCAAGCAGCCTTGCCTTAGGCAAAATATGCCCCAAAAATCTGCTGTCTGGTGGTATCTGAGGGGTACAGCACATAAATGGAGCAGTGGTAGGCCAGAGAAGGGAACTCTTGGAAAACTACCAGGCTACAGAGTTGTGGGATGACATTTCTCAGTCATGCTCCGAATTCTCACATTCTTCCATCCTGTTAGAAGTGAAAGTCCTGTTATTTGGAAATTGGTAGTTAGGCTTCCAGATCCCAAACAATTATTTAAAAAGGGCTACCTTGGGCTATTTATGGCACAGCTTCAATTAGAAATGAATGGCTTTAAAAGTGTTGTTGTTGGTAGCTGGTCCAGGAGCAGCTTTCTTCTCTCTGTTTTTTTTTCTTCTCTCTTTTTTTCTTGTTGGGGAGTTTCAGCCTCACAAGCTCAGCCTGAGACCTGAGATTTAAATGGGGTAATTTCTGGCTCAATAACCATTAGCAGTACTGAACTTTCCACCAGATAGAATCCTCCATCTAGGCACAGATTTATATTGGTAGGATCAGAGCCTCCAGCACATAAATTCTTTTGAGGCCAGTACTGCTTATATTTATGTTTTTAAAGTATCTCACTAAAAGGGGCCTTGGAGCCACATTATACTGCAATTAAATGTTATTTTTAAATCAATGTGTTCCTGAATCTTTTGTGCCATTTTGGCCAACTCCAGTCATTACTATTGGTAACAAAACAACAATTTAATTTTACTGGCTAAATCATTCCTGACACCTTTCAATGAGGCAGTGACCAGAGATAGAGAAAATACAGCAAATGAAAAGTATTTGAGGCTTCAGCTAGGAAGTCCAAATTTGGAGGAATGGATTTTGTGCCATACAAATTTGGTTACTGCAAGTTTGGGACTGAACTGTATCATTATATTTTATAGTACTATAAAATGAAAAACTGTTTTTAACGAATCCAGTCCTAGCTGTCCCTTTTGGCTTGTCAAGCCCATGCGTGCTGTGCACAGGATATAATTAGCTTGATGCACAAACTAGTGAAATAAATGGTCTTTTAATGAAGCTCAGAGTGTGCAAGGAAAAGAGCAGCCAAAGCAAAAAAAAGGGCAATAGAACAGGAAGTCAAATAAAACTTCTTCTTGCAAATGACTTTTTGGCATTTTTTTCCTCATTTTGTCTCTGGGTGTTTCTTCTTTTTTTTTTTTTTTTCCTTTTTCCTTGATTATTCATAGCTTCCAGGAAGGCAAACATGCTGCAGGCACAAACTTCCCCAGCAGGGCGAACTTCCCATCATATCCCAAATGGCTGCCATTTCCTATGTTCCCTCAAAAGAAACAGCCTTGCTGGCTCTCCCCTGGCCCACCGTCTTGCACCCTGGACAGGTTGGAGAGGGTGCCTGTGGGCCAGGTGGGCTCCAGGCTGAGCAGGCTGAGCCTCAAGATGGGAGTCAGGACCTCTGAGCTGCCCCCTCTTCACTGTGCAGGAATGTCATTCCGCTTTCTGCCTTCCTTTTTCCTTGGGAGTGAAAAAACTCTTCCAGATCCTGCCGACTTCTGCTTCTGGTTCTCTCTCTCCAAAGAAAGTGCGAGTTCAGTCCTGAACTTCACAAGCTGCTTCCTCAGGAGCTGTCATTTCGAGAGGAGCTTGTCTGGCTTTAAGTGACTTCAGTTCTTAAGTGCATCTAATTTGTAAAGAGCACAAGTCTCATGCTGACTGTACACATCCTGTGGGTGTTCCTACTGAAAGGCCGTTCTCCTTCCACAATGTACTGAAAAAGGAAATGAATCACAAAACACAAGTGTCCATGAGTTGGGCAGAGTGCAATGTCTCCTTATCTTTGTTCGAAGAAATTTTTGGCTCTGAGCCCTGGACCATTTGAGGTCATGGCATCCTCTCCACTGCCTCCAGTGGCACTGAATTTGGCCTTTGGACATTTATGCTGTAGCACTGAACTAAGAGTCCTTGGTGAGCCAGGAGAAGGGTCTCCTCCAACCAACAGGGTCACAGGGTCTGATTCTCACTTAATCAAACACACAAAACAACAGCATCAAAAGCTCATAACAGGCAAAGATTGGAGGTTGAAAGAACTATCTGCCTGTTTCACAGAAATCCAAAAGCAGTTGTGCAACTGCAAACACATTAAAGTGTGAGTCAGCCCAGCATTTGGAGGGAAAATACATCCCATGGCGTACAGATACAGGGAGTAGATGGACCACACGGCCCACTGCCAACCCACATTGCTGCTCTTTTAGGTCTCTTGTAATATATTATTTGCAAAACCACCTATTCAAACCAACTCTTGTACCATGAAGTGGGGTGTAACTTCGTTGTATGTTCGGGTTTTGCCCTAGACCTCATTATTTCTCCTGCTACACTCACAGGTTTTTTTTACTTTTCTGTGACTCAGCTCCCATTTTTCTTAACACTGCCTACTTTTCCTCTTTTAAGCTTCCCTTCCTCCCTGGTCACACCTTCTCAATCCCAGTGTTTGCAGTTACTCTCTTGTTACTTTCCCATCAGTTGGTATCCTTCTGACCAGTCAAACAACACATTTAGGAGCTCTGTTGCTTTTTTCTCACCTGATCCCACATTCTGTGTTTTCTTCCACTCTGTGCCAGTGCTTGGTACTCAATTTTTTGTGTTATTAACTGGTCTGGTGTGTGTCCATGTTTATGCTAGGTTTTTTTCAGTTCAATCACTACCCTCACCTACCCAGTTTGATGAACTTTTCCTTTGTTTTTCTAAGCAGCATCTTTGCTAAATGCTCTTTTCCTTAACACATTTGTGTAAAATCTATCCTGGTGGAAGCTCAGCTGCTAAAGATCTGCTTTCTTCACTGGAAAAGGGAAGGTGAGTCAAGCCACTGATGAAAGATTGCTTTAAAGGCAGTATTTGAGCAGTCACCTTCTACTAACAGGTGAAGTCAGCATCCCCTTGCTCACCTTGTTATATGCAGCTTGTGGCAGCATCTATGGCAGTCAGTATGTGGGAGAAATACAATTTCAGCTCTAGAATTTTACACACTGTAGTTATGAACTGTGAAACTACGGTGGGTTTCCACCCGGAAACAGCTGGACTTGCCTGTGGATAAAGTAAGCCCTGTATTTTACATCCATGCTTGTCTTACCTACCATAAGGTAAGGATTTCTGGAAAATGAATCAGTCACTGCATTAATACACAAAAGCATGCTGCTATCCTCACAATAAGTGTCATAGAAAGTCATGAAATTATCACACATATCCCATGATCCATTTACATGCAGATTTTCAAACCCAGCTTGGCATGTTTTCTTGGAAAATGTGAGGTTTCAGGAGAACAAGCCATTTAGTTGTTAAAATATTGCCTTTTCGCAGAGCAGGATTAAATGTGTCTTGGATGCCAGTCATCCCACTCGGTGAAGAGAAAGAACAGACCAAGCTCTTGGAGTGTTAAAAAGCTCCTTAGCTGCTATCCACCTTCCTGCTTTCCTTAAGCATCCAGCCTGGTGGGGAGCTGGCTTTTATCTCCTTGCAAAAACACTTGGGCATGTGCATGTGCAGTGCATGGCTTGAGCAAAGCAGCTTGCAGCAGAAGCCTGGCGCTTCTTCCCTGGGAGCAGGACTAAACGTGGTGGAGACAGAAATGAAAAATGAAAGGTTAATAGTTTGGCTCCAAAGTCCTTCTGGCAGATTTGAGATTATCTTTGGATGTGTCAAGAAAAGCTTTCAGGACAGACCCCAGAGCCAAGCATTTCTGAAGTGATGAGCGGTTTTTGGGAAACTCAGCTGTGCAGTGTCCAGTTTGAGAAAGGGATCTGATAGTTCACCTTGTGACAAATGAGGTCCCTTTGCAGGGATGGAAGGAGTTAACTCAGTCTCCCACTCCCTACACATAAGAGAAATGAGCAAATCCTTCTTGAAGTATTTCTCCCAAGTAAGACGTCCCAGCAAGACAATTCTCACTTCAGCATGAACGTCTGGGCCATGTTAGCATTTGAGATGTTTTTGTGTTTTTGCTGTTGAGCTCTAATTGCTTTCACTGAAATCACTCCCAGTGGAAAAACAACGAAACTTTTGTCACTTACTTCAGTTGCACTGAGATTTCTCACATGTGAGAGCTTAGATGTCAGCCTGCCTCTTCCAAAAGGCCTGGGAAACCGCTGGCATGCAGACACACCATGCTTGAGTGTGTGTTCGTATTGGCTTCATTCAGGGTGAAACTGTTCTCGCTTCCCTATAGGGCAAATGAGTTCCTCATTGAAATCTGTGGGGTAAACATAGTATAACTTAAGAGAAAGTCTGTCTGCAAATCAGCCTTTAAAGTGTATTTTGATTTTATAGACAATAGCTTGGACCTGGAGTGTGCTGGTGACAGAATCTTTAGCTTAAAAGCTGCACTTAACAGTGAAGGGAGATCTTGATAGTATAGGAGATAAAACTTCAAAAAAAGCAAATCAAACATTGCCATGCAGTTGGGTACATAACTCAGCTGTGAATCCTCTGCTATTCTGTCTTCAAGGCTGGTCTGCCTTTCCTCCAACCCTCTCACATAGCCATAGGTTGAAAACACACACCTGAAATGTAGGAGATCGAATCCAAGATTTGAAAACAGTATTCCTCCTCCAGCTCATCTCTCCCTTTGTCCCACAACTTGATGGATATTTGACTGTGTACAGAAAGTTATAGGACTTCAATAGGGTGTATCTCTTCAATAACCTAAAGGTTATCTGACCTCACAAACAACGTATGAACTGATAGCCCAGCCTCAGATGAGCTGGAGGACAGGTTCTCTGCAAGGACACATGTCATGCAGCTGATCTCAAAGGGCCATGTCCCAATTACCTGAACATCCCTTTGGTCCATAGGTAGGAGTGGGAGAGGAATGGCTGGTATGGGAATCCCATGAGGTTCATGCATGTCTCCAGGTACCTGAGCTCTGCCAGGCCTTGGCAGGCTTGCTTAAACTTTCTAGCAGAAAATTCGGCACCTGCTGTGTCAGATGGCAGCTGAGAAGAAGTTTGGAGCATCTCAGTGGAGCCTATGTGCTGAATTCAGGCACCTCATCATCCAGACCATTTCCCAAGGCCTATCTGGAATTTAATTCCTTCATTTCCCTGAAATGCTGCTCTGAGTTCAGACTTGCAAAGAGGCAGAGCTCAGGTTCAGATGGAAAAGCCTCAGGGAACTCTGCTGCACCACCATGTCTCCACGTCCTGTGGTCCAGAGGTGTCCAGCATCCAGATGTGCAAGATTCACACTTCTTCAAGCTGGTTGTGGTCTGCCCAGCACTGTGTGAACTAATTATATTTCTTTCACGGAAAAGCATTTCTTCCACTAGCTAATCAGGGCAGGGATAGCTGCATCTGTTGATTAAGGAGAAACCTTTGATTAATTGATCCTTTGTGGATGGATCAGGGCAATAGCAACTCAGTTGTTGAGGGAACACACAAGCTTCAGACTCCAAGTTGGCTACCTCCACTTCTACTACACCCTCGACACGCAGCCTGTGTGAGCCTTTTTTCACCCCCAGACTTTGGCAACAGAGCAATGGAAAACAGAACATTTTCAGCATGTAGGAGTGTTTACTCTTGTCATGACACAATTTGGGATTTTCCATTTGAGCTTGAAAAACAAACCCTAAACAGAATTTATTAGGAAAATAGTAGCTATGAGGTAAACTTGCATCAATGAACGCCAAGAGGTCAAACAGACGACACATGACATTTTGGTTGAATATTCTGTGTGTTCCTAGAAGCAGTGTGAAAACTGTCTCACAAAGTATTTGCTGGAACATTATAGTGACTGGGGAATAGGGCGAGTCCAGAAAGTTCCTGAAAGCAAAGCCTTATTCTGCTCGGTTTTTACAGAGGCCTTTTCTTTACACACCAGCACTGAGTGCTCCACATGCCAAGGCTGGGGAATGCCAGGGGATGCAGACACCACCATGGCCACGTCGCCAGCAGGAGCCAGAGGATGCAGGACAGGCTGGTGCTGCAGACATCCCTGCTCCAGCCTGGGTGGAGAATAACTCTGATTTTTCCCATGCTGCTCCCAAATTAAGCAGTCATAATTCCTCCTGAAAGCAGCCCTAACTACCCTGCCGAAGCCAGAGATTGGCAGTCGCTTCTGGTGAAAGTGCTCTGCTCTCATCAGTGGGGGCAGAAATGCACTCAGCCAGCCAGAGGGGAAGCAAGACTGATGGTGAAAGCTAAATACGAGGAAGGGGAAGGTAACCATCCTTCCTTGCTTCAAGTAAAGCTCATATCACAGAATCATAGAATCTTTAAGGTTAGAAAAGACCTCTAAGATCATTGATTCCAACCATTAAACTGTTAACTGATTGTTGCCCTCAGTAGTTATGAACTTCTATGGTGCATGTCCCTTATCTTTACATCATACTCATTTTCATCTTGTCTTTTTTTTAACTCCATAAGTTCTGTTTTTAAGAAGAATTTCACATGCCATGAGATTCATAATGAAGATCACAAATCAGATCATTCCTTTATTTAGGCTGCAGCTGGAGACTGGGTAAATCCTGTGTTGTCAGAGCTCTGCATTCCTGGGTTACTAGCTGTCTACCAAAATCTTGCTCTTGTCCATCTACAGGATGCCTTGGCATCATCCGAATAGAAATACTGAATACATAAAATATCATATATATTTATATGTTTTAATAGTTACTCTGGTTTAACACATTCCAGTAACTCCGCAAAATTTATGTTTATTTGTTATGTCCCCTTTCTTCCTATTCTTCTTGTTTCAGTGTTCATAATGCCATTTCCAGGTGTGCATTTCCAGAAATTATTCTCCCTGGTTTACACTGCAGCACACAGTGTTTGCATATTACGAATGAAATGTACTGAGATTATGAGAGAGGAATTTGAAGAAAGTCACTGACACAAACAGGGCAAATGATCATCTCTATTATCACTAGAGCACTCCAAAGAAGTCAAGCCTCGAATCTTGTGTAGACTTATTTTGCAGAGAGGCAAAGCACTCCAAAATGACCTCTCCTTTCAGTATACAGGGAAAATATTCCTACATGATCTTCATATACAATGGATTGAAACCCAGTGATTTAGGAGAACTCACACACCAGTACTGAGTGTGCTGGTTTTCATGGCTGTGGTAACCACACTGGGATAACCAACAGGTCTCTTGTAAGCTGCAATTGTTACCTAATACTGAGGTGTGCACAGGGGCTCCTGGAAGATGTCATAATGCGATACAGCATTTTTCTGTGTATGTCTCATATGAGCTTCAAATTCACATGCTTTATGAGGCTTAATTTGCAGTGCTGGAAAACAGGAAAATAAGTAACACCACAGAGAAGGAGAAAGGTGGGAAAGATAAGATGTTTCAAATGATGGGAAAAATGTCCAGCTGCATCTGCGTGACCTTGGAAGGTAAAGCCACAGCTATATCAGCACATTTCCATGGATGGGGCCATAAGAAGATGACCAGCTGTACAGACTACAGGTCACATCATGATGGCTGACGGAATGTTTTGGTGTGACAGATAACCCCAACTGCTTAGATTGACCTCAGACGTTACCACGGGTAAGAACATTTACCCAGAGTCAGAGGTGAAATTAAGTCATTCCTGACTCACTCTGCCATGCCCTAAATCTCAAGTAACAAATCTCAAGTAACTTTGAAAAATAGGAGTTTGGAGAATTTAGAGTCATTTTTTTCTGCAACACCTGTGGTAACTTAAGATGCCCAGTAAGATTTCAAAGTTGAAATCCCATTAAGATCAGAGTGTATTTGAGCATCCAGACTCCAAAAGAACACAGGTTGTTCAGGTGTGCTTCTGTGCAAAATTTAGGTGAACCGAATTCTTCAGATGCAACCCTAAAGTTTTCCCCTAAACATTTTGACTGCCACTGTCAACTACATTTGGTAACAACAGCCTTTTTTACCAAGCAACTAAATCAAACTGAAACCTGGTAGGAGCAAACCACTGGTCTGAGCACAGGTCCAGTGGCAAGCTCCCACTCAGACCAGTGGGGATGTAAAGGTACAGCTGGCTGCCCCTGATATCCCAGTGGTTGGAGAATAATCTTTTATGAGATAATAAGAAGCTTAAATCCTGGGCTCTGGTAACTTTTTGCACATTTGTATGTCGTACAGATTGACATGGAACGATCTCCAGACTTTGGATGAACGCTGAATTGAGATGCTTCAGTCAGTGAGCTATCCCTATCCCATGTTTCAGGAGGTGCAAAATTGCAAACACAGACCCATATTTAACTTTCCTTGGGGTTAATTAGGAGGGCTCCCCATACGTCGACTGGTCCACACCCTTTCTTAAGTGGTCTATGAGGTGCATGGGCCACAGCCCCCAAATCAGAGGTCTGGATCTCTCTCTAGAAGTTAAGCATCTCAGGCTGAGCATCTAAGTGTCTGACCTTTTTCAATCTAAATCCTTTATTAGTTCTAGCTCTGAACCTCCAAATACACCTGAACATTTGATAATTAGAGTCAGGGAAAATCTTATTCCATCCCTGTGAAGAGCTGCGTCTGTAACTCTGCAAGACCAACAGAGAATAAGTGCCTGGGTAAGGCATCTGTCAGTGGCAGAATCTAACACCCAGATGTTAGACATTTGTGGTGAGGACTCAGTTTTAACTACAGGGCTTTAAAATGTCAGTTTGAACTACTAGGTCTAGCCACTGCTGACGACGGGTAGCATGGAGTTCTAGGACTGAGATAAACAGGATAGAAGAAGCTAGTCCTCTCTGCTCTCTTCCAGCAGAACCCAAATCCTGCCTTGGGCACCCTGGCCAGATCTGACTAGCGTGTGGAGGCATTCCTAACAATCCCACTGCAGATCCCATCAAAAAGACAAATGGAGGTTTACATAGTTCCTCACCCTCCCATTCTTTGATGCTGCCCCCCTCCCCATTCACCCACACCAACCCTTGATGTAAATGGGCCAAGACTCACTCTCCATATGGGGCAATGAATGCTATTTTTAATTTTTGAAAGTTAAACCATCTCTGAAGCTGGATTAGTGGTGGAAGATCCCCCTAAACTACAGGCACGTAAACTGAGGGTGGACAGCTGCTCTGACGTTCCTGGCTGGGAACCCAACCCCTAAACACACAGGATGCACATACATGGCTTCTTGGCTGCCCCTTTTGTGCCCATCTGTCACGATGGCACACTGCCTGCTTAGAAGTTGGTCAGATCTTTGCCCTTGGGTGATATACCAGGCAAGGATGGATGTAAAAGGACAGCCTGTACATGGGGGCAAGAGATCTCTTCCCCAGGAAAGGCTTTCTCCTGCTCTGCCTGAATCTTGCAGCTTGGTGTGGTGGTACATCCTTGCCCTCCAGGTACACCTGTTTCATTATTGCCCTCCTAATAAGCAAGGGAGCCAAGGAGAAGAAAAGGAGCCTGGAAAGTTCTGTCTGTCAACAATGAGCCAGGTTGTATTACAGAACATTCCTGAAATACATGCAGTCACCAATGGGGACATCAACATGATGGTCCCACCCACTGCAACTCTGCATAACAGGCAAGAGGACCAGGGGACAAATCAAATTTCAAAGGATTGCACATATCTGAGCCCAAGATACCACTTGTACATTTGTCTCAAGAAGAGAGCCAAGGGACACAACCCTTCCTGATCTTTAGTAGGGTACATGATGCCCTTTCACACGGGAGCATGAGATGAGTAACTGTGCCAGTGAAAAGTGGGGATTTTCTTACGTTCCTTTCAGATATATCTATTTCTCTTTATATAAAATGAGAGAACCCACTTAATTTGAAGACTGAGGGCTTTATGGGCTTATCTTTCCCCTTGCCCCAAAGGTTTTTTTCCCTGAAGAAAAGATCTTGAGTCTGTAAGACAAGTAATTTTTGGCTTGATGCAGAAAAGGGCATGTAGTGGTCTGCCTTTGTGTTTGCAGTGACACTCAGAGACCTCAGCTGAGACTGAAGCCGTGGTCACTCTTCAGGACAGCTTCTGTCCTAGGAAGCATAAAACATAAACGCATCATATGGAAGAAGGCAAAATAATAGTATTATCCTGCAACTGACTGCCAAGAATTGGATAAAATGGCTTATCTGTACTCACAAAGGAAAGTTTTAATTTGGTAAAGCAAATGAGACATCAACGAGCTAAGTCTTCCTTTGTTAGAATTGTCT
Source organism: Gymnorhina tibicen (assembly GCA_013399875.1). Lineage (NCBI taxonomy): Eukaryota > Metazoa > Chordata > Aves > Passeriformes > Artamidae > Gymnorhina > Gymnorhina tibicen. The sequence goes on from VXAZ01007004.1 coordinate 131,961, forward strand.
CAAATACATTTGCACCACTTTGGGTTGGTAAAAATGCTGCTTTTGCTGTTTTTCTCTCAAAACCTTTCCCAGCACCTCATGATTGTATTTCAAGTTGATTTGCTTAGTTCAGTAGAAGCTTAAGGAAAATAAAACTGTTTTGATGTCACCTGGTAAGTTGTCATCGAGGAAACGAAGCCCCAGGATCCAAGATCCTGGCTCAGGAGAGCAGGAGCATGTTGGATCCAATACATGGTGCCAGTGAGGGTGCTACAACCCTCTCCCCCACTCCACTGTCAGTAAATCTGCACCTATTTCTACACTGCAAAGCAGCTCCCAAGCCCTGTGTGAGCTCCAGTGCCCAAATGACCGCAGCAGGTCAGTGCACTCCGGCTCCACCACCCCATGGACAGCCGGCTGGCAGCCCTTCAGAGGCCATTCCTGCACGATGATACACATGTCCCCAAGGGTAGGGCTTGGAAGGGTAACTGAAGGTCTGGATCCCACTGAAATCCTATAGTCTCCTTGTCCCCCAGGCTTCCACATAAATTGGGAATAACAGGAAATCTCTAGCTTAGAGGAGTGCTATGAGGCACTTGGATGCTGATGTAATTACATCTATTTATGTACTTCAGGTGGACGGATCTGATGTATTACCCGCGATGGCCCTCTTGCAGTCCAAACCAGCCTCCAGCCTGTGCACACTTTGCTGGAACACGCTGGCCCGGATCCCATCACTAACAGCTATTTAGAGTGCGCTTTGAGACTCTCTGGTGGAGCCTCTATCATTCTGTCACCAGCATGAGACAACATTTTAGTGAAAGCCCACAGTTTTCTCACCACCAGCGGTGAGAAGCCCTTGGTGTGAACTCCTGTCTCTGGGATTGTGGTGCAGGGTGCTGTCCCACAGACCTCCGAGTTTGGCTCAGCCCCAGGAGCCAGGAGTGGACAACGTGTGCAGTTTCTGACCATAGGCCATTTCCCTCACTCTAATTAAGTCTGACAATCCCAGTTTCTCCTTACACATTGAGCTCATGTGCTCCCATATGAGAAAATTTTATTCCAGCTGCCATTGTATAATCAGAAGTATTATAGGTTTTGTTCTTTCTTGCCAGATAGTGTTTTTTCTCTAATTGGATCCATAAGAATGCCCTTACCTCTGAGATGAGTCAGACTTTTGCCAAGTCTAATGTCTGCAGAGGAAACCTAACCTCATTTATACCTTACGACGTTGTGCTTTTAATCCAGCAAAATGATTTTATCATTGTGTTCTTTGGATGAGTGATATGAGGTGGAAGCCACCTAAGTGACCTCATAAGTCTTAAGTAGCTAATGACATAAACTCCTCTTTCCAGAAAAATCTTCCTTCAGTGTTGTGTCTGCTGGCTGTGCTTTGTAAAATGCTGGTCCTAACAGGTGCCTAAACACCAGCAGGTGCACACCTTGCTGGTGAAACAGCCAGAGAAATGCCTCTTGTGTGCAGGCTGGAGGGATTTAGCTGTAAGTGAGATGTCTTGGTGTCCAGCATGTTCCAAGTTTAGCTGGTTGTGCTCAGAGTGCACTTTGTGTATATATATGTATATATCTCTATATCTATATATCTATATATCCAGATACTTTGATGCCCAGCAAACCATCCTTAACTTCACACAAAACACGTGCCAGGGAGTTCACACAATAGATCTATCCCAGCTTCTCAGTCTTTCAGTGTCCTTAGGCACAAGGAATATTCATGTAAAGGAGCCTTCCTATCCCCATGATGGTGCCTCTCTACATCTTGACCACTGTGAAACTCACACCTGAGGTGAAATTTGAGTTCATTCACACATCCAAGTCCCCACAGAAATCATGACCCCAGACTTCAGCCGCACACACAGACAACAGCTGAGCCAGGGCTGGAGGATCTCACTTTTGCACTTAGGACTACAGGGAGTTTCCTATTCATTTTGTGGAGCAAAGTCAAGAGCACAGATACTTCTTTTCCAAAATGCCTCCTGCTTGTTAAATCGTATTTCTGTTGGCAACAGAGGGCCTTTGACCTCTCCGAGCAGCAAGTTCTTTCCAGAAGAAAGTTTATATCTAGACTGGCTAGTTAATTACCACACAAAGACCACTTCTTTGTTAAGAATAGGTCTAGCGTGGTTAAAAACAAAAACGCAGAAGAAACTGGTCCTTTTTGGGCAGGAAATCATGGAAATTCAGCTGAGTGAAGTCACTGAAACACTGCTGCTTACAGGGACATGAGACAGGAAAGGCACAACACAAACCTGCGATGTGATGCTGCCAGGTAATTGCGAGGGCTGAAATCACTCCTGAACCAAAGATCCAGGGAATCAAAGGCTAAGGACTGCCAGTGCTGTCCGAACCCTTTCTTAAAGATTTAAATGCCTGATGGATCTAGCAAAGCTTTTTGGTTTGAGGTGGGTCTGAGGAACTCTACCCTACAGAACACTTGAATGCAGCTATGCTACAACTTCAGGCTGACTGTTGGGATGACACAGAAGGAAAGGGGGAAAACACAGAGATATGTCCAGGATGTCTGCCTTACACAATACCTTCCAGAAGAAAGGCCAAGATTTCTAACTTCTTGGACATACTCACCCAAAAACTTGCCAAAGCTTTTCATTCTCTGTGCTGTGAACAGGAATAAGGTAATGGTAATGGGAGGTGAAATTCAATTAGGTGGAACAAAAGGGACCTTTTATGGATTTTTCCATCATAAATCCTTTACTCAGATTTTTTTTGGGGGGTGGGAAATCATACTGTTTAAAGAAATGAGGCATAACTTATAAACCAGTAACGGTGATTAAATAAACATAAATCTGCACTCAGTGAAAATCTGGTGCAAATGCAATAGCAGCACAATCTGCCATTGTCCTTTTGCCAGGAAGACTGCTTAAAAGTAATGGGTAAAAAGCTGCTCTTCTTTAGCCATCATCTAGGCACCAGATGGATGCCAAATGGCATTTGGGATTTAAATCACAGCCTGTGCACTAAGTTCAGTGAATCTCAAGCAAGGGACCACTTCCATTCCTTAGAACTTCTACACTTAATTCATGCTGCCTTCCATCTTTTCCTGTCTCAATATGACGAGGAATTACAAGGCATAAATCTGGGCTTTGTCCATTGATACTGAGAGGATGGACTTAAATCCTACTGATGTCAGGGCAACTGCTGTAAATTTAGACCCTGAATACCCTCTTCATTATATTATTTTGAATTTTTTCCCGGCACATCTCAAAACCTTTTAACTATATAAATATTGTCAGAGTGATGCTTTTATTCCACTGTGTAAATCAGTGGTGTTTCTACATCACAAAATCTGTTTTCCTCCACCCTCAAAAAAACCCCAAATAATAAAATGAGGAAAGTCAGCATGCAGTATCTCTGTTTTCCTTCCTTTCTTTATCCTTGGGTTATAGGTCCAGAAAAAACAGGGTCATGATCCCACTAAAAACTTCTGGCAGGTGACCCAGTTTTACCTGGTGGTTTGGCCAAAGGAAATGTGGGATGTCTAAGGGCTTTGGGGCTGCCAGTACTGGAGAGTTTTCTGCCCTCCCTTTGACTAGGCCCCCACTGGACAAAGAAGGAGGATGACACTATCATGTCCTACATCCCACCATCCAGTTTCACATTACTCCAAGACCAATGATGCTTCTCAAAAAAATCTTTATCGGAGCCATGGTCTCTATGCCCCCTTCTGGAGCCTTCATAGCATTGGGGTTAGAGATTTTCCACTGCAGCCCCAACCAAATAAATGGTTCATTGTTCAGCATCTTTTGCACAAACAAGGCCTACCAGATCCCCTGGCACTGCAGCCAGACATGGAGGTGATATGAACACTGGATCTGTTTCGCCAGGTGGTGGATGAGCTGGAGCCATGGCCCCCAAGGGGTGTGCAGAGATGTCCCTTTCAACTCAAGATATTTGATGATTCTATGCTTATCTCCATGCTGGGTCATGATGCTCCCTAACTCCCTCAGGAGAAAATGGGTCCTGCACTGATTAGTTAGCTTAAATTTCTCTTCCCTGAAGAAGAGAATATTGCAACAAGAATGTCTGTCTTCTTGTAGGGTCCAAATCCCTTAGGTAGAGCAGCTTTTGTACACAAAAATAACACATATACTGTATTACAGAAAATCACACCCCACAGACTTCAGAAGAGGGAACCACATATTTTTCCTTTCCTCCAGAAGCCCACAGCAACCCAGGCCTTGGAGGGAGAGGATGTGGCCACACCAGCCACCCATCATCAGGCAGCATTTACTGGTCCTGCCCACAGACATGTTGGTCACACGTACGCAAAAGCTCGGAGAATGGCCCATGGCAAAGTGTGCAATTTAAAACTCATCCTGTTACATTCTTGGAAACATTCTCCCCCAAAGTCAAACCAAGAAAAAAAAGTGTTCCAAACGCCAACAAGAGACACAAGGACTTGTGTCACTCTCCTATGGCTCCAGGGTCACAGCATGGCCAGACAGAGGGGAGGCATGGGAAGGGCAGGATGCATGGGAAGGGCAGGATGCAGCCTTTATTGCCACCTTGGAGGAGGCTTGAGGGTCCTTGGGTTCAAGGATGAGAGGTCACAGGATCAGAGTCCTCAGCATATCACCTATAAAGATGGCAAGCTCATTTCGTACACTACTCAGTCTTGCTCTTAGTGAAATCAGTGTCAGGACTGACTCTTCCTGAATGAAAGGCTCATGCAGTGATCCCCGAGTACAACCGGACTTCAGTGTGCTCCCAGTGTCTAGCTGTCCTCACAGCAGCACACCTGTGCACTGGTGACACGGTGAGTCCACCACAGACCCAGCTATTCACACATTCACAGATGATACATCAGCAAATAATCTGGTTTTAAACATGATGATGGAAATGAGCTGCGTATCTTTAAGAAGGTGGAGCCTTCTTTTAGAGAAACAATGGGTTTTTTTCATCTTCTCAAAGTGTGAACAAAAGACTGGTAGGTTGAATTAATGTTCTTTTTTTCAGGGGTCATTATTTGCAATTTCAAGAATAGAGATCTTAAGACAAAATAAAATTCAACCTGTTCTTTAATCGGCCTTTCTTAGAATCTCTCTTTTCTTAGTAGACATGTCCACTAGTCCTTAACCTGATTTATGTGATTGGTCAATTGTGAGTTAATGAAGGGGATAAAATGTTTTCTGGAATGCTGGGATAATCGACAAATAGCAATGACCAGTAACTGGACCACGGCCAAGACAGGAACTTAATCCCCTGAAGTCCAAGGGTATTGTGAAGTTGCACTGAAGTGGGAACTGAAAGAAACCAGTTACATCATTCCATTTGCTTCCTTAGATTGGGACAAACGCACTCACTCCAGAAAGCATATTTGAAGACTAATTATACGGGGAGAAAACAAGTTAGGAAGGAATTTCTCTAATTCCAGGCATATGTGGTTTCAATCCCAGTTTAAGGGGTTTAATCCTCTTCATTCCTGGCAGCATTTTACTGTTTGATGCATTCAGTGCAGGTTGTTTCTCTCAGAGGTCACATAATCTCGCCCCGTACCTTTGCCTTCCTTAATGATGCAGAGCAGCTCCCTCGCCCTCTGTCAAACATTTCGCCTGAATTCTCAGTGGCAACACAGCTAAATGGTTCAGCTGCAAGGATTAAAAAGGTGAGTTTAAAATGCATGTGTATCCTTTGAGTGTAAAATTTAAATTAGAATACAGAGACACCCTTGCTTGCTCTGCCATGGATTTCATGTAAAGGTCAGAATTCATCACTGCTGGAGCCCTACCGAATTAAGCAGGGATGAACTTGGAGCTGTTCAGTAAAGCCAAGATTTCTCAGCCTGGGTGTTTCTGGTTTTGGGCACACACCTCAGGACACACTGGGAGGGAGAAAGGGGACAGAGGATTTTTCAGTGGTCAGTGTGAGGCCATTGAATTGAAAAGCTGACACTATGCACATGAAGCCCTGATCAAAGCTCATGAATTCAGCAACTCAACAGGGACTGAAGCACAGCACCTGCGAGACAACCAAGAAGTGAATTACCACACCTTTGGTGGGTGAACTATGGGCAAACCATTAGTGATGGTGAGAGGACAAAGTGGCCACTAAAATATCCCCTCTGCCTGTGGTGGGTGTCACCAGCGCTGAGGAGCTTGCCAGGAGTAGAGGGAAGGCACCTCAGTTTGCCCTCAGCCTCTGGTTTTGAGAAGTTAGGGCAGGTTCCCAGTGAGTTACATTTTGTATGTCCGCACAAAGAGGTTTGTTGACTCAGTCCTTGTGCTTAGACTTTGCAACACATCTCCCGGAGGGGATTTTGGGGATACTGCAGGATGACCCCTACAATATCCAGTCAACAACCAGATGTTCAATAATATTTTCTCAAATACACATCATCTCAGATCTTAAATCTTGCTGGAATAAGAAAAAAACCCAACGAACAAACTGAAGTGACAGAAACTCTTCATGGACTTCCAAGCTAACACCCTCCCATGTGTTTCTGTGCTGCTTAGGATCATTTTTCTTTCAATGAGTGGTTAATTTTTATACCATTTTAGGGATATTTTTCCAACAAGAGGCCCTGGAGAGCCCATGTTGCACATGCAGGTGGATTGTGAGTTCGCTGGGGAGAAGACTGAGGTTCATTTGCCTCATTTGCACCTCAGACAGTGGGTCCTGATTTCACTGCTATGCTTAATTCATGTAATTGATGGGCAAATAATTGAACAGCTTAAAAATGCTTAGGAAGGCCCAGGAGAAGGTTCATGTGGAGCCATTCCTTCCTTACAGGAACAGTTGGGGTCTGTAATGATGTGAGTGTTGAAGGGAGCAGGAGAGGATGTTTGTGGTAATGAGATTTCCAGAGTCAGAGGCCAATGGGGAAACATAAAGGAGGATGAAGTGAGACATGAGGAGTGAGAAGAGATTAATTAGTGGTAAGAAACATCCTCTTGAGGCACTTTAATAAGCCCAAACCCTCATCTATGTAAGAACTGTGCTAATAACTTATGGTGAAGCACCAGATGGGCCAGTACCAAGGTCTGCATCCAAATGTAGAAGCTCTTGGTCAGTCCTGGTGATTCTTCATCAGTCCCTTCTCCCTGTCTGGCTCTGATCTGAACTTGTGGACTACTCTCCACCCCAATCCAAGTGGCCATGAATGAGTCAGGTTCCTCTTCCATATCCCCCTTGCTCCTCAGCACCAGTTTCTTATGCCTTGCTCTGGGTATTGCTTCAACAATTTCGCCTCTTCATTAGCATTTCAGCAAGCTAATTGCTGTTCTCCCATGAGCTGGCTGGACCAGGCAGCTGCATCTCTCTTGTGTTCAGGGATTTGTTGATTAAAACAGTTACCTCATCCAGTGTGACCCTAGGAGCTCCAGCTCCCTTGCTGCTGATGGAAAGCACATGTTGGTAGGTCTGGACCGTTTCACAGCAGAGCTCATCCACAAGACAAGGGGGTGGACAAGAAGCAGGAGGGCTCTAGCAGTGTAAATTCATTCTTGCCATGGGTTCAGGACAGATCCATGGGGACTGATGGCAATCAGCAGCATAGAAAACACTGCTTGTAGCCCAGGATCCCGTTTAAGGCAAAATTCAGCAATAGGTGGCTTCAGAAGACAAGGTCCTTCTAGAGAAAGATTGGAACAGATGTTGTTGGTTGGGTGAGGTCTGGAAAGTTAAGGGAGAAGAGATGGCATTTAGATCTAATTTGCTAAAATAGACTTATAAGAATTATTGTAGAAATGCCTTGGGGAGAAACAGAAATAGAAGTTCTTCTCATCAGGTTTGTGTGTGGTGTACTAAGGACATTTACTAATGTGTTGCATAAATTCAGGAGAGTTCTCTCTGCTCCGTGTGCCAGAGGTTTCAGCTGTTTTTGTTACCCACCAGCTTTCCAATGCCCTGAAAAAAGCTACAGCTGATTAGGTTACAGCCCAAGGTGTTCAGCCTCATCTCCACACATTTTTAATCACAGAAAAGGCTTGGAAGAGACATCCAGAAAGGTTTTAATTATTCGTTTATTTTCAATCCATAAATGCCATATTAAGGTATAACTTATTAAGGTCTAATCTGAATTGAATTTAAATCAGGAGTACAATTGGCCTCAAGTTGCACCTGGGGAGGTTTAGATTAGATAATAGTAAAAAATTTACTCATGGGATGGATTGTCAAGCACTGGAACAGGCTGCCTAAGGAAGTGGTGAAGTCACCATCCTTGGAAGTGTTCAAAAACCACGTGGATGTGGCATTCGGGGACATGGTTTAGTGCTGGCCTTGGCAGTATTAGGTTAATGGTTGGACTCAATGATCCTAGAGGTTTTCCCCAACCTTAATGACTCTATTCATTGCTCTTAAAGGCAATTAAAAAATACCTGTGTCTATGAAAGCTCAGATCAAGGCCTGATTCACCTATTTCAGGTCTTCTAAAAACCTCCTGTCAGTGATTTTTCCATCTATTTTCTCTCCTGTGATATGGATCTCGTGTGTCTGGAGAACACACTACTTAGGCTGTAGGGCCTGAAGCTGAACAAAGCACTCCAGATACGCCTCTCTCAATTAACACCGTGAGCTGGAGCTGCCAAGTGGTGAGTTAATAACAGATCTATTAATAGTGACTGTTATCGGGGCAATGGGAAGAACAGCAGACAGACAGAAGAACTGCATCAAATGAGACATTTATCTGAAAATACACTCCAATTTACCCACGAAATACAGTCAGCCTACAGAGTTATGGGTATGGTTGTGTGGGTGATAAGTCTCCCTTCAATTTTCGCACAGGAAACTGTGTTTCAGACTAACTTTTCAGAAGTGATAACAAAAGTGATTTATTCCTACATGCACAAAACCCCACACTAGCATGTTTATGCATTGCCATGGGCAAAGTGCCTTCTAAACACTCAAGATTATTCTCTTCTCTAAGCATTGTGCAAATCAAAGGTTGTTTTTGTTGCTTACTGGGCTATAGCTGTGCCGATTATTAAGTTTGAAACAAAATCTCAGGTAACATAAATATTTAGAAACAGCAATCCAGGGGGATTAAACCAACACAGAGTCAAACTCTGACAGGATTTACCCTGTGTTGTTATTTAACATGCAGAGATAGGAAAACCAAACTCTTTAGGGCTGTGTTGATTAGTGCCAAAGACTAAATGCCCATATGAATGGAACTAGATTCACGAGAAGGATTTAAGGATCAGTATTAGACCCTATTCCTAAATCCTAATTAGGCAATTCCTGAAGAAGGTAGTTCACAAACCCCAGCACCCTGAGCACAGCTCAGCCTAGTGCCCCTTTAAAAAAAAAAAATTTTAAATGCTGAAGGGGATAAATTTCATGTGGGATTAACAGCTGGAGGTTTTTTGTTAAATCTAAGCACTGAATCAGGTCAGTAATTCCTCTCCTTTCCCTCAAAGAACACTACAATTGAAGCATCTTGTGCAAAACTCTCCTGCCCCAAACAGTAGCTTACACATCTCTGACATGAGAGACCCCCTTCAATGTGCTGAAGACCATCTTACAGCTTGATCATTATATCTGCTAGTGTAATTATGAAGGGCTTTTTATGCAGAGGGAAAGGGGTTTTGGTGTGGTGAGGTGAGCAGGGAGAGGGGAAGGGCTCTCTGCAATAACCCATGGAATATGGCCTTCATTTCTCACATGCTCCTCCTATCCGTGGCCTGAAGAAAACCCAAATCTCAGCTCAGAGTGGGGGGAGGCAGCTTTACGTGGTGAGCCCTGGGCTCATACACAATGAACCCTATTTTGGATGGAAAAGATTCAGCTCCAGCTCCAGCTCCAGAAACACGCTGGTGTCAGGGGACCAACCCAGTTATAATTGCATCTCTTTGTGTTATTGGTCCCTTGGCCTCCCTAAGCTGAAGCAAGCTACGTCTGATTTCTTTGGCGTTGTCCAGAGTGTGTTCTGCCAGCACTCTGCCCTCGGTGCCTTGTGTAAGCCAAACTGGCCACTTCTGTGACCCCTTGTTCCTTCTATACATGGAACATATTTAAGTGAATTTATAACTCTTCAAATAAGGTCTCTTTTATTCTACTCTGAATGCCCTGTTAACTTGGTTTTAGATCCTCTCCCAGTCTCCCAAATACCTGGTGCTTTATATTTTGGATATACCAGACTGCCTGCTGCTCCAGGTTGGGAGACAGAATGTCTGGTTCATATACTTCTACCATTAGATGTTAAATAGTTTATTCCGGTTCCCCAACAATGCTTTAAAATTAAAAAAGGAGTGGGGGAAGAGCATGAAGTCACTGAAAAGCTGCCCATCAGCTCATGTGTTGCCTGACTACCTATAAAAACAAAAAATCACTCTTGCTGGTCAGTTCATCTTGTACAGCCCATGTAAATGGACAGATTTTGGACCAAGAAAGCTCACTGTGACTTGCTTCCAAGGGCAATGTCTCAGGCACAGGGATCCAGAGATGAGGATCTCCCAAACAGTGCAGGAAACTGGCACGAGAAAAACCACATTTCCTGGGAACTGCTTTGTCAGAAGGCAACCTGCCTGGAGGAACATTTGAGGAAGGAAGAATCTCCAGACCAAACATTTTTAAAATATACTTTTCAACTCACTTTAACACTGTTTCTTTTATTTTCCTTAAATGAAGAATTTCTTTTGATTCTAAAGTACCTTTGAAATTGCAGTACACTTACACTTTTCAAGAGCTTTTCCTTATCTTTAGATATTATAATTGAAATAAACTGGTCCCAATGCTTCAGATTAAAAATTTCAGTGGGACCAGTCTGAAATTGGAGGGGGAAAGTTTGGCGTGGAGAATTTTACTCATTCTTATTTATTACAGGAGGGGAAAAACAAAATCTCTGAAACCTCTCACGGGATGGGGAACAAATTTCCTACTGACTTGTGGGGCCAAGTTCTCCAGACAGAGCTCCTCTCACAGCAAACCAGCCCTTGTGAAGGTTTCTTTCCATCAACAGATGGAGAGAAAACACTCCCCTCTCAACTGGAAAATGGTCATGAAGGGTATAATGAAAATTGTTGACTAGATCAAGCCAAATGATCAACCCGTTCCCTCATTTTCAGCTCAGCTTCCTCCTCCAAATTAATTTGGTTTTTTGTACATCTCCTGCTTAGAATTAAGCATGAAACTCCTGTGGAGGTCAAAGAGAAGGGTGCAGTTATACTAAATTATAGCAACTGACCCCAAACTTCCCCCGTTTCTTATGCTTTTATGGTTCCTTTGGATTTCTCCCACTGTCACTGGCTTTGGTCATTTATTCATAGTACTTCACCCTAAAAAGGCCTCTCAGTTCCTGAAATAACCTCTTGTGTCTCCCTCGTCTGCAGATTTTCCAGTTGAAGCATCCCAGACCATGCCAAAGTTGACGTTTTAGAAAAGCCTCCCAGAGAGAAGATTCAAGTGTTTCCCCTGCTCTCCCCCCACTCCTCTTCACACCTTTTTTTTTTTTTTTGGTTTGAACTCTGGGCTGTATCATCTCTGCAGCCCAGTAAATTATCCAGGAATTCAGCATGTGGGTTCCTGAGTTTGTGTTCCATGCTCTACCACAGCGGTCAGGAGAAAACAGTGATTTCAGCAGAAAAAATGCAAGAGGAGCAGCCCTGAGTGCCTTGCTGGTCCTCTTCTCTTGTGATGGGGGGAGGTGCTTAGGGAGGGCTACTGGACACCCAAGCCTTCAGTTTCATTATGGACATGATGAGTTTCCAAAGGGTTGTGAGGTCTTGGAAGTGTGGACAAGGCTGTCTGCCACCCTCATAAGCTGCGAGAAAGCCACTGTCAGTCTCCTTTCAGGTGTTACTACGGAAGCATATGGTTACTTTAGCATTTTCTTTCCCTCCTGAACTTTCTTTCACACTCAGATTACTGCAATACAGCTTTTTCTTCTTATTGCCTGTCCCAGGTTTTCAGTCAGAAAGATAGTGAGCCAAGGAGCCAAGGAGATAGTGATCAGGAGCCAAGGACACACTGCCAAGGGACTCACCAGCCCAGAAACAGCATCCGGAGCAAAATGGAGCCCCTACATCTGAGGGACATTAAATAAGGCGGGTTTGTCCAGGTAGCAGATGTGACTGGACAGCTCCAGGCTCTGCTCCAAAAGTCCTGCCATATTTGTAGAGGAGGAGCCAGTGCTGTGCAAAGGGCCATCCAGTGCTCTGGGAGCAGGTGCTGCTGACAGAAATGCCATGACTGACGTTCCTGGGCAGTGGGGAAGCTGAGGTTCCCACAGGAGTCCTGTGACCAGCACTGGTCAGTAAGGAAACCCAGTGACTTGACCTGTCCTGGTCACTGAACTTTCTTCATTGCTGTAATTTTGGCTGGCCAGAGGACCAGCAAGGTCCCATGAGCAGCAGGGAAATATTTGAAAATGTGTCTCTAAAATCCAACTTGCCTTTTCAGCTCTACATATTTTCCTTTGCAGAGAAGGAACTTTTCTGGGCACTACTGCAAGGACAAACTGAAAGGGGCAGGGAAGTGTGAAAGGCTAAGAGGAGGCCAGGAACAGAAAGAGATGGCAATTTGGGACTGGTCTGGATCAGAAATACAAGACAACTTGGAATGGCAACCTTACCCTAATCTCCCAGGTAAGGAAAATCCAGGAAAATCCAGGTTTTACAAGCAAACCTTATTCAGAAATAAGAAAAATAGAGATTTGCAATCAATCTGTCCCTACATGTCACTGATGTTCTGAAGCTTAAAATAATAGCCTGTAATCCCAAGTGAGGAAGCAATTAGTAATTATAAATGTAATATAGAAAACACATTTAGAAGAAATCCCATTTCCTCTTTTCTTTCCTCACAAATCATTCGCTGAATTTTGTACAAGTGGTTTCTATTCATCAACCTTCAATAAAGATTTTGAGTAGTAACTGTCAGGCAGTGGGATGCCTGTGAATTGCTCTGTTAGATTTGTCTTTATCATTTCCCAGCAAGATGTGACCATGCTGCCCTTTGCAGTGCCAGAGTGGCTGCTAAAGCTCCCAGCAGTACCTGTACAGGAGTACAGTGGTAAAATGGACTGTTCTACAGCACGAGGTGTGCTAAAGACTGAATGAAATTATTCTCAGAAATGGGTGGTTAAAGAGGTTCAAGTATTTTAAGAAATCCCCAGTGGCTGCCCCACGTGTTTGCAAATAGGATATTTAGTTGTTTGGTGGGCTCTGGGTTGCTATGGGAACTTGATGAACTTGGAGAGACACAACAAAACGAGGCCCTTCCACTTGGGGCCACAATGTTTTTGGTCCCAAGCACTTCACGGTGCACTGTAATTATTAAATGCCAGCAGAGCAGTGATATCATGCAAAGACATGACAGATCACACTTTTCTCATATTAGCAGAGAGGGCTGGAACATGTGAGTATGTGTACAGGAGTCTGTTTGTAATGAAACTGCCATTATGGGACCCTTGTGTGTTTGCAGTCTCACTTCATTGAGTTAAGAGTGCTCACCTTTCTTAATGCTTGCTTAATGTGTTTACTTAAATATATTTAATATCCCATGGAATCCATTTCCATTTACTGTTGGAGCTTTTTTAGAGCATCATAGTGTCAAAGCTGAGTAAGATACCTGTGAAAGACATCAGAAATTTTAACATATTGAAAGCAGTGAGAAGTGTAAGAGGGCAATGTACAGTTTTGTAATGAAAAGAATTAAATGAGCAAAACTGTGTGGACACACTGAAATAGAGCAGCCAGACAGGAAGGTAAGAAAATTGTTCTGTGTACCCAAAGGGAAACAGTGAAGAGGGCCGGTTTCTTTTTTTCTGATGTTGCTCATTGTGGAAAGAAGAGATGCACACTTTGGAAAAAAATGTAAGAATAGTACAAGATATTGCCCTCTGTGCTCCCAGCTTGCCATCTGACCTCATCACTGTTGCATTCTTGGCTGCAAAACAGCTCAGTTTCAATGAAAATACTGGACAGCTCTCAAGAAACCCTATGACCTGGTGGTTAGGACACTCTCTTAATCTGAAGGAAAGGAAGGTTTAGTACCCCTTGGTTTCAAAGATCACCTACAATCTCCTATTTCTTCCTAGATGAAGTCAGTAGCATGCAAACAACAGACACTGCAAGGGCAGTGGCTGTCCCCACCATGCTCTGTGACCTTCTCTGGGAAGATTTGGGTTGGTGTAGCTGATGGCCGAGACTGCACCGGAGCTCCAGCTGGGACATCACCACCTGGTTTCACCACAACAGGTCCTTCTGATCCTGTCTGAACACAACAGAGAATCATCTCCAGAAATTCCAAGTGAATTTCCTGCAGCCATTCTCATTTCCAGGTCGGTATAGAGGAAAATCCTTGCTCAGAGACCTGCAGGAAGAGAGGCAGTGAAAGAGGCTAAAAGCCATGAAGCAGAGACACCAAGAAATTGAGAATCCACCCTTAAATTGCAGAAATGATGAGGGGATTTTGCACTTACCCCTCCTGTGTTTCTGTACTGGGAGTCTGGTTATTTCTGCTAGAGATATCTGTGTTTTGGAAAAGCAGGCTGTGGTGGCAAGGGACACAATGATCTCTTCAGAGGGGGTCCCAGCTGCCTTCCCCTGCTCAGTGTCACTCATACTGCCAGTATGACTGGGGAGCCAGTGCTCATGCATGTAAAATCACTCTTTTTAATTTTCTGTTTCTGTAACATGACCTATTACTGTACTACATCTTCATGAGGCAGAGCTGTCTGGAGAACATCTGTTGCAGTCCCAGCTGTTCGGGTACTTCCTCTGTCTGATGTTTCAGCCCTGATACGTGCAAATCACTGACAGTAACACATCCCCCAGTTCCTCCTACAAATACTGTTTTCTCTGTTCTCACAGGGAGAGGGGGGAAAAAACAGAAAAAGAAACTTTGCATGGTTAAATATGGGCTAGATGCTTTATTCTCACCAAATCGCACCAGTAGGGTCATTGTGGACTGACTCATACCAGACAGACAGTAAAAACCATCCCAGTGGTTATTCCCTTTGGAGCCTATATAATTAAAGCTGCCCACCTGCTGCTGAATTTTGCTGTCATTTTTTGATGCTATGGGCAATGTGATACTCAGTTATTATCATAAACTATGTTAAGCTCTACCCACTACGGGGTTTATGACAACAATCCTTGAGAAAACTGTAATCCTCTGTGCTCAAGTATATCTCCTTGTTATAATGCTTATGATTCTTGGCTTGAGATGATGGCAGATGATGGCCATGAAAGACTTCCAAATATGGGTCCTGGCAACTTGCTCTCTGCCCAGCATGCCTGCCTTAGATATGTTAGATGAAGCCATTTCCAGCCCATCTCTTCCAGCCTTACAGCACAGCCGTCATTCCTGTTCCAGGATGCCTGACTGAGAGATGTCACAGCCTGCCCCAGGGGAATAGTCCCCCTCTCATCTCCAAAGCCAGCCCCACACAATCCTGTTGTGGGTCCAGGGGGAACTGAGGTGGCTGCAAGGAGGTAGGGTGTCACCTGAACAGTTCTCATGCAGCTTTGAAAGTCACCTGCCTCCTTTCCCTGCCCATCCACAGCCCTTGTTTTCATCCCCACCCAGGAGAAAACCTCAGGATGCCTGGCTGAGGGTGCTCAGAAAGTCAAGATTTGGAGCAATTTACAGGACTTTGGCTGGGAAATTTGCAAGGACTGCGAAGTACAGAGCCCTTCTCTCACACCTCGTGTGAGAGTTACAAGCACCTGGTTGTCACATTAAAGGGTGTCAAACCCTCTGGGTGTGTTTTAAATGGAAACTGATTGGATTTTCAAAGAAAGGTTGTACAGAAGAGCGCTCCAGGCTGCAGGCCCCAGGCAGACTCGGGTGCTTCCAGTTTTGGTGTTCTGCCTTGGAAAAATGGGAATTATTGACTAGTCTTCCTTATATGCTGCACAGGCATTGCCCGAGGCAAAGACCAAAACACGTCTCCGATGTTAAACATTAATCTGCTAAATTAAAAAAAAAATCTGGCTTCTAAGTTCCAAATACTATAAAATATCCTAGGGACATTGACTGAAAGTATTAAAAATACTGCCAGGGGACAGCTCAAATATTTGGCAGTCTTGGAAACAACAAAATGGGTTTCTTCATTGACAAAGACTTGTGACACATATATTAGCCATAACAAAATACCTGTAATTTCATCACTGAATATAGCAGTAATACATTTTGTCTCTGTAAACTCTCTTCATTGGTTTCTGTAAAATTAAAAAAGCATCAGGAACACATCTTTATATTAAATTATTTTTAATGGCACACACACTGAAGGTTTTGGAAATCCATAATTTTCATGACCATTTTTTAGAATTCTGGATAGCCAAATATTCAAAATTTAACATATAGTTAGAAAAAATCCACACCTGGTATATTTTTCCCTGTACTGGTATCTTCAACCACAATCTCAACAATGAAAAACTATTAAGATTAACAATCCAAACATGTTTCCTGGACAGCCTGGTCGTCCATAATTGTTGGAAGCAACCACTTCTCCTTACTGCCAAAATACTGTCTATCATTTGTTGCTTGATACTCCTGGAGGGACTTACCAGTGTTTAATAAATAATATGAACCTGCTTGGTAAAGTTTCCATTTAATGATAGTTGAAATATGAATTATTTCTCATGATTTTCCCTCCCAGCTTTCTCAAGGAGAACACATGGTCTTTGATAGAAGCTTCTGAATGCTCGTCATGCATGAGCTGGAACCACACACAAGCAAATTTCTGTAGTAGCTATAGGACAAAGGTTTGGTGTTGACACATCTTGCACAGTTCCTCCAGGATGGTACAAATTTCCCCTCACATTTCTCTTGTACATACTTGTCCAGAAAATAAATGGAAAAAAAGGATATACCACAGTGCTGATGACAGCAATTGTCAGAAAGCTGCCAGCTTTGTAAGGGAAATGGGCTTTTCTCCCAAAAAGTCCACCATAAGAATCCCAGTGACTGCCATGAAGCCAAGTTTATACCAAACCACTCTGATGGCCTCACCCAGCACCTGGGGAAACAGCTTCATCTTTTAGACAATGTTTTGGAAGAAAAAAAGGACAAGTTGAGACCCTGAATGGAATGAAAAACAGGCTGTGCCTTCCACTGACTAGGAAACTGGTCTTGGAACTGGGACACAGCCTCTCCAGAAGGGCTTCCATTCTGCCACCAGCTCTAGTCTGGGGATACAATTGATCTTGGTCTTGCTTTGTTACCCCTGAAAGACAGTAAAACACAGAATCATAGAATAGTTAAGGTTGATAAAGAACTCTGAGAACACTGAGTCCAACCATTAACCCAGCACTGCCAAGGCCACCACTAATCCATGTCCTTGAGTGTCACATCTACATGTCTTTTGAACACTTCCAGGGATGGTGAATCCACCACTGCCCTGGGAAGCCTGTTCCGAAGCCTGACCATCCTTTCTGTGAAGAATTTTTTCATAATATTGAATCTAAAGCTCCCCTTGTGCAACTAGAGGCCATTTCCTCTTGTCCTGTCTCTTGTTACCTCAGAGAAGAGGCCACAGATATCCAGTGATTTCCCAGTACCAAAGCAACACTGCTGACATAATGAGGAAGGTGATGGCTTTGGACAGGCATTAATTTGGTGCATGGATCCAAATTCAAATCTCTGCTCTTCCTGCTCTATAAAAACCTTTTCATTTATCTGTATTTCAATGTCTCTTCTATACAGTGAGAATGATTATTGCAATGATTCACAGGGATATAGAAAGAGTAAGTGGTCAAAAATGTCTGGAGTGCAGACACTCTGGAAATGGAGAGTTACCATTTACCTACACAATGTATATCATATTTTATCATAAAATCATTTCACAAGTAGGTTATTTTTAAGTACTATTTTGACAATGATTTGTCCATGGGATTTTCCACCTTTGGGGTTGTGGGTCCCAGCTCCAGCAAAGACGGAAAATCAGAACAAATGCTGCAGGGACTGGCACTTTAAATGCTGTCTGCAGAGTAGTGTTTGCACAGAGGCCCCAGCAGCACTGTCAAGGAACCAAAAAGCAAGTGCAAACAGAGCTGTGGTGACTTAATGGCCCCTTACAAATCTTTTCTGGCATATGGGAGTATTAGGCCTTAAGAACCAAAATGAGAGAAAAGTGTTTTATCACTTCTCCGTGATAGCGGGTTGAACCTGCCCTTACACGCAGCCTCTACCATGAATGCACTCTTGGAAGGGAGTCTCAGATAAACATCAAAACACTCCTCTTGTGATGTCAAGTGGGAGAGCTCTTTGCTCTCACTGAACCATGGCAGAGGCCAGCTCGGGTTCCATGGCAGCCCAGGGCTGGGGCCAACAAACAGCGGCTGGAGCCGAGCGATGAAAGCTTGGACCAGCAGGACATCCCACCCCGCACTCCTCTCCCCTCTCATCCTCTTGTTTTTTCTCCTGTTCCTACAGACAGGGAGAGTTCAGGAGATGACCAGCCTCCCCAAGCTGCAGAACACAGCAGCATAAGGAAAATCACCACTATTTGCAGAGGTCTCTACCAGGTTTGGGCAAAGGTAACATAAATGGACACTTCACCAATTTGCTGCATATTTCTGTATTTTTTCCAGTGTTGTATTTCATTGTCAAAGCCAGGTTCATCCATTTGTTTGATGGTACTTGGGTAACAAATTCAGCTTATCTTGTTGGCTTTAGTGGAAGAGGTAACAACATTTGGGTCTTTCTCTCCACCCGGAAACCAAACCACCTTTGGGAAGTGCCAGTTTATCTTCCCCGTTTTAGGAAGCTTATGATTACTCTGCTGCTAATTTTGCTAACTTGCTTAAGAAAAAAGATGAATCTAGACTTTAAAACACCCTTACTTGTCTTTGCAAGCCAGGCAAGAAAGACATCAATGCACGCACGTTAAATGAAAGATGTTCTGCAGTGATGTGCTCGAGAGAAATTACCTCTTACAGAGTGGGCACTGAGTGCTCTGGTTTGCCCTGGGTCTGAAGAAGCCCCCACAGGTGCTCCAGCTGCCTCCTGGGGTCCAGCACATGTGGAGTGGCCAAAGCAAAGACTTGGCTTTACCCTGGAAACCTCTGATGACATGACACCACTCTCCCTCTTTTTTTAATTGCCCCTCACTATTATTCATGACTCCCCTTTTCACATTCACCTCCTGTCTTGACAGCATTAGTGAACATATTAATATTTTCAATTTTCAATATTAATAACATTGATATTGCATTGAACCTGTCCTTACATGCAGGATAACATTAATATTGAAGTAACTCATCAAAACTTGCCTTAAACCCTTACCCAGGTCCTTGTCAGTATTTCAGATCCCAGCTCCCATTGGTTCCAGGATCTGGACCTCCATCCTTATCTCTCTGATTAAATCATTAGCTTTAAAATCCTTCACAGTTTTCAACCCAGTAATAAAGCACAGGAAAAAGTGGCTGTAAGCTTCATGAATATTTATTTTTTCAGCAATGAAGGAGCAAGTCTACCCAACAGCTTTTCTAACTGACTGTCTGCAGCACAAGGAAGCTATGGCCACATTAACGCAAGCAGTAGTAGTTTATTGTTTTAGTAGACACTTCTTCTTCCTTCCTTTTGAATAAATACACCGCAGGGTCTGGGAGGACGTGTGCCAAGAGCATTACTGGGCGCAGCAACAGCCGAACAAAGCGCAGTCCTAATCATAACAGAGCGAGCAAGTATTGTTACAAATGTTCTCTTTAGTATGGAAATGAGCCAGGGGTAATAAAAACACCATAAAAACGTCAAAATGACCGATCACCATGAAGAGCTCGCCTTTTTATAACCAAAACTTGCAATGAACTTAGAAAAATTCCTGTGTTAAGAGAGATGCCATTTTTACTTAACATTATTGTTCGACTTCTTCTCACTTCGCTGCACAGTTAAATGATTGCAGAAGAGAACAACTTCAGAAGGGCCTCAGTAAAGACCTGATTGATATTAAATGGCATTCAAGCACAATGGTGGACTCTGGATGGGAGCAAACTCTTAACCAGAGCATTAACACTGGTACTGCCTCTCTTTGAGAATATGGGGCATATTTAGGTGCTAATTGTTTGAACAGCATCAATAACACATAATGCTTAATAAGATACAAATGAAGAGCTGTGTAACTCATGTAATTCCATCAGAAAATGCTGCTCAGGAACAGCAGCTTGACTTTAATTACTCAGATCAAAGGAAAAAAGGCATTTTGAAGTCTTAAGTGTTATTTATTACCCCTTCACTAAAGCATAGATCAGCTCGGATAGAAATAGCACTTTGGACTGGATTTGGTTAGTGAAAATGGGAAAAAAAAGAATATTCATTGCTTTGCTGATGTCCATGCATATTGGAGGATATGTTAAATCCTAATTACAGCAGACTGGCAGAAAGCAAAAGAGAAAGCAAAAGAGAAAAGAAGGTCATCTAGTGTATGTAAGCTCAAATGAGGACAAATAAAGGTCATAGCTCTGTGTTTTGCCCACAGAGACCCGAAACTGGTAAACACAAAGGTGCCTTGGCTAAACAAGGGCATTCTCTTTTCTCCAGACTCCACTCCATAAATAGACAATATATATGTGCCATCTAACAGTCAGTATAACACCAGTATTTTAAATGTGATTTTATCAGCCATTACTTCCTATTTCTGACTACAATAATCCACTTTTTTGGTGTTGGGATTTTCTTGTGGATTTTTTACATTTGTAGCAAACTTTTAAAAGCTGAGAATCTTGGGCCCAGAAATGCTTTGCTGGTAAGATAAGGTGAAGAGGAAGTCTATACCTACAGCTCCCCAATCATTAGCATTTTCTGCCAGGTCCAGAATGCAGAACTGACCTGGCAGGTGGCCTGGATGCATCCCAGCACATTTGGATGACAGACCCTAACCCATCCCAGCACATTTGGATCACAGATTCACAGGATGGAGTGGGCTGGAAGGGACGTTTAAAGGTCATCTAGTCCCACTCCCTGCAATGAGCAGGGACATTCTCAACTAGATCAGGTTGCTCAGAGCCCTGTCCAACCTGGCCTTGAATGTTTCCAGGGATGGGGCACCCACCACCTCTCTGGGCAACCTAGTATTTCACCACCCTCATCGTAAAATAATTTTTTCCTTATATCTAGTTTGAGATTTAAAGGGCACTATGTAACTGGAGGATATTGAGGGGATATAATTGGTTGGTGGTCTTGTAATTTATCTCACTGTTTTGGTTCTGTGTCTTGGTGGTCTCTGCAGTTACAGGATCATCAAGGCTGGAAGAGAACTTCAAGATCATCCAGTCCAACTGTCCACCCAGCACCACCACAATCACCCCTAAACCATGTCCCCAAGTGCCACATCCAGTCAACTCTTGAACATTTCCAGAAACAGTGACTCCACCACCTCCCTGGAAAACTTACTCCAATGCCTAACCACTCTTTCAGTGAAAAATGTTTTCCAGTTATCTAATCTGAACATCCACTGGTGCAGTTTAAGGCCATTTCCTCTTGTCCTCATTGAGACCAACCCTCACCTCACTACAGCCTCCTTTCAGGTAGCTGTAGAGAGCAATGAGGTCCCCCTGAGCCTCCTCTTCTCCAGGTTAAACCACTCCGTTCCCTCAGCTGGTCATCAAAGGACACGTAAGATGACAGACTCTAACCCACCCCAACACACTGGATGACAGCCCCTAACCCATGCCAGCACATTTGAATGACAGACCCTACAGTGCTGTAGAGGATGGGTGTGAGCACACACGGGGCCGCACTGCTGTTTGCACAAAGCAGCTGTAAATGTCAGTGCAGAGCCCCAGTTTATACAAATAACGCCGTGACTGCAGCACTAAGCTGGGAAGTGCTGGGATCATCCTGCCCGGGGGCAGCTGGAGCTGGGTGTGCAGCCTGGGTGTGCAGCCACGTGCCCATAGTTGCCGTGAGGCCACTCACACAGCCACGACACTCACTGGGCATGGCCCAGCCAGGTGCAGGGACATGATCTGGCATCTCCTTTCCTCTGGAGCTCAAGTCCATTTCCTTAAGACCAGAAGGGACCACTAGATGACTTCATCTGGGTAACATTCCTAAAATCTTCCATTCAGCCAAACTCACTGTCCACAAAAGCACTCAGCGCTGAAGATTTTGAGGGACACAGCATCTACCTCTTCCTTTGGTAGCTCCTTCCAAACTGTGTGCACTTCTCATTTATATGTGTGTCTGGCTTCACACTGGGGCCATTAATTTCTGCCCCATCTTTCTCTGCCAATGGGCCAGCCAGTGCAAAGATGTCAAACCCTTGCAATGGCTCCATGTGTCCAACTGATTTCCCAATGGACATTGCAGGGATTTTTTTCCCACTGGCATCTGCAAGAGCTGGAACAAAGCTCTGTGTGGGGAATAATTCAATGATTGTAAGGATCTTTTCCAATCTAAATGATTCCATGTTAATCATCAGCTTTGAGCAATTTGGAGTCCTGGGCATGCTCAAAGTACCTCATGTGGGCAGAGGTGCTGCCCAGGTAGGAAAGCCATGATAATTTCTCCATTAATATCTGACCACCTCCCAGGGTTTGCTCACCTCTGCATCTTCCCCAGGTCTTTATTCCAGTATTTCAAACCTCTCAAGAGTTTCAGACAGCCACAGAAATGGAGTCAACAGAGAAATATTTCCTCTTTCCCAACCCAAGTGTGCAATTTCTGCACAGGGATCTTTGGGTCAGAGGCGCAGGTCAGGTCAAGATGAAGTTTGGATGAGGGCCAGTTTTTCTGAACTTCGGATGTCACAGCTTGGACATTTGCTGCCTCTGGAGTGAGTAGTGAGACACTCACAGGTTTGCCTCAAAAAAGGTGGAGGTGCTGAGCTTGACCTTGAAATCCCTGCTCCACTCCAGGTACTCCAAAATTTCATCTTGCTAATTAAAATTTGGCTCCTAGTGCGGTTATAGCATTTGGCTCTAGAAGTGAACAGATTAAAAACTGCCCTTTTCCACTAAAACCCAGAAACCTTTCCCAAACCATTAAAAAAATAATGCCTCTGCTAGGTGCACAGAACCTACACAAAATATCGGACCAAGCTGTGGCACACAGGTAACTTTACAGTATTGTCTGCTTTGTCCTGCCAGCATGCACTCCTGATGTGCGCTAACACACACACACACAGACACACACAGAGCCATCCTTCCCTTCAAAACACAGAACGCTAACAGATATTAACACAATTCCAGGCTTTTATTCCTTTTTCTCTGCAACTTTTATTACAAAGCCACAGACAGGCTGTGCCATTCTGTCTCCTTTGATGTGTTCAGTTACCGTATTTGTCTCCGACTGAAAACCACAGAACACTTTTTATCTTCAACGTCTGATAAGTTTTCAGTTCGAAAGGGACCGACCACAGAAAGATTGTCCATACTAAGTTTAAAAATGCCATGCACAAACTGGCAGGTAAAGCCATGTTTGATCTGTAATGCAAATAAAATTAACAAAGATAGTGAGTTTTAAGCCTAAAATTCCTTTGATCTTTGAAGCTCCATGGTTTTAAAAGTACAACTGCCTTCTGTATCACAGTCTGGCATGTACATCTATATGCCTATATGCATACTCATACAAATACATAAAATAAAAAATCTGCTGTATTCAACATAGGGTCAGTTACTACAAACAAGACAATGGTTTTCTTTGAACACCTTCTATTCAGGAATGAAGATTTATCCAAATCTTTTCCCACTGAATAAAAAACATATTCATACACAAGCATGACCTGGTTGAATTTATTTAAACTACGGAAGACTTTGCAATATATGCAAGGCACAATCAAGCCCTGAAATTCAATGGCATGCAGTAGGGCTTGGGACAGAGTGACTCAGAAGAGTGCTTACAGGTACCGTGTGAAGGAGAAATAATTCCTCAAAAATGTGAAATCCACCCAGGCACAGACAGCCAGCGCAAGGCCCAGATGAAAAACATAGCCTCTCCAAAACAGGGCACGCAATGGTATTTTCCTGGGGGGATATTTCACACCATTTTTGGTGCTCAAGATGGAGAAGATACCCGAGGCAGGATGAAATCCCCATGCTTTCCGCAAATCAAGACTTTTATAAGCACCTCTCACGGTGCATCCAAAACCAGAGCTGCCTTCTCAGTGCCATGGCTGAGAGCTGCAGCTGCCCTGGGCTGATGCATCTTCCACGATGGGCAGTTTAATACAACATTTGCCTTTGGAGAGTTCTGTCAGCAGCACTAGAGATTTATCTTGAATTCAGGAGCTTTAAAGGGCCGGAAGAAGCCACTCCTTCCACTTGAGCCATCTGGCAAAATGTAAAGTTTTTGTCTGCATGATACAGCACTGGGTCACAAAGGGCAGAAGGCACTGGTGGAACGTGCTACGCACAGCCTGGAATTCCGTGCTGTACGGGAAATGCAGGAGTGCTTCTCTTAACCCACTAACCCCCTCTCTGAGGCTCAGAGAGAGAGCTGTCACTTGCAGCATGGGTTAGAAGTGTCACCTTGCTGCAACACTGGCCCAGAGAGCAGAGAAGGGCCACGGGCTTACAGGGGAATCGTGCCCTTTGCCATGCCCCTAATGCTGCTGGAATGTGCAGGAGTTTGGGACATACTATGGTGTAGTAAATAGCTTCTCACAGGCACAAGATACGAGATGTAGCCCTTAGTATCTCTCATGGAAACATACACTTACTGTCTTCTTGAAATAAAGGTGATGCCCTTAGTGTATAGAGGCTTATTTATTTATTTTTTTTTTTAATGAAATGACTCAGCTATATTACAGCCATTAAGAACTCCTGCCTAAACCATGCCTTATATCTATGAGTATATCATAGATATATATTGTATCAGCGCTAACATTTAAACTCCTCTCAGCTCTCCCTGAAGATGAGAGGATGCATATGAAGATATCCTTAATCTGAATTTTAGGGATTTCATAAATTTGTATTAACAAAGTTTAGCTGACCCCTCCTGCTGAATAATACTAGTTATCAATGGGTTGCTTTATTACAACCTCTACAGGAGGACCATCATGAGGGATGGTCTTCCTCTAGGGGTTATTACGTGGATAACCTACTGCTAACACAAGAAAGGGACTTTTTGGAGCAGAATGTATTGGTGGAGAAAGCAGGAGCTGACGTGTTTCACTGAATCGGGGCCCCATCTCACAGCACCACGGCTGAGCAAACAGGGAACTGTTTGGTTTGCTGGTGATTCAAACAAACCACCAGAAAAAATCACTGCGGGTCAACACACAGCAAATACCTTCATGTATGTTCAGAGTAAAGCAAAGCCTAAAGCACAGCTTTGTTTCAGATTAAATGAAGTGTTTCATTTTTAAATGGAGCAGCTGGTTTCGTGAGGATCTCTTTCATAGAACAGGCTTGAGAAGGAAGTAAATCCAAACTTAAAAATTAGCGTGTTTGAAATTTTCTTTTCTTTTTTTTTAAACCATCAAACTCTAAATGGAAAGAAGAGAAACAGTTACAACATTGCTAAACCTGCCTTCTCCGAAAAAATTCTGGCCCCTGAAGAGCTGGGTGCCTCTCTGTGGTGGGCAGCAGAAGGAAGGTTCAAGCCCCCCTGAAGGGGAGCAGCTCCTGCGTTCTCTCCTCACTGTGCCCAGCTCACCCTCCACTGGCTCCTAAAGCAGCTGCAGTTACAAATTAAGTGTTTCACCTACATTTCATGATTTCCCCTTCCAAGCACCCTGAGGCCGAAGTTCCTTTTACATCCTCACAAATTATTACACTTTGATTTACAAAATTTTCTTAAAATAACCAAAAAACAAACCAACAAACCACTGCAGGTTTGTGCTTAAAAATCTAATGAAACATCCTCCCCCACGCCCCCCTCAAAATGCATAGTGAAACAGCTTTCCCTGTGAGCAGAGAACTCTGCTACTGAAGATTGCTGGGGTCCATGAGAAGTGATCTGGCCACTGCAGACCATCACAGTCAGAATACAGACAGTGGAAAAGGTCAGTTTCTGATGGACAGGATGGTACCAGCAGCACCTGAGGTGACAGGAGATGACACCTGGCTAGTGTGAAAAGGCATAGAGACAGGTGGCCTCCAGGTTAGGAGAAGCACAGTTGGTCACAAGCCACATCAAGTGTGTTCTGAGCATGGCATCTACAGAACCTGAAAAAAAAAAAATCTTTATTTTCTTTGATCAAAAATACGTATAGAAATGCCTGTTTCGAGGAAAATATCATACACTTTTTTTTCTCGTTTAACAAAATAAATTAAATATACATGACTTCTGTTTAAACTCTATATAGAATTACAAAGGTTTTATATTTTGCAATTGAATTCATTCCCAGTCCATATAGGTATTTAACACGGTCCTTATTTATTTTCTCTTCTTTCTGCTTTTACTGTTGTTTGAACTGCAATGCTTTATCATTTCCAAAATAATATCTGAGGGGAGGGGACAACCACACACAACCTAGGTGGATATTTCTCAAATGCGTTTTTTTCCTACAAGATTATTTCATTCTCTTTGCTTCTTGCTATTTTTTTCTAATGCTTTCATGTATTTTGCATTGATGCAGAAAATCCAGTAGCTTGTCACTGTAAGCCATCAGAGAAGGACAGTGTGTTTTGTTTTCTTCACCATCAGCAGTTCAATTATTATTATTAATTATTATTATTTCTTAAATATAAATATAAAGGTGTTCTGTACAATGTTCCTCTTTCCTTCTTTTCCTTTTTCCTGCCAGTGGCACTGAGTCCTAGGACCAGGGAAGCGAAGTTGATCTGCAGAACATCCCATGGGAAACAAGATGCCTTCATCTTGCAGAAACTGAACCAACCAGCTTGGTTAGCTGATTGTGCAGAACATGACTGAGAAACACCTGGCATTTCACCTTGTGAACAGAAATTAGTTTTTCCAGACCCTCCTGTGTTACTTTTTTTCCCTGGAAGAGATGAACGGGTTACGTCTCCCGGTGCTTTGGCACTCAACCTCAAGTACGTCAGAGCTCGAGTCACTCGGAGCGGGACACATCTATGGGCTTCCCACCAAAACAAATGAAGCACAGCAGGCACAGGAACAGCTGTGCCCATCCAGAAAAGTACCACACACACCTCTTGCTCTACCTGCTCCTTTCAGTAACACAAGGAAGGAGGTGGTGGTTCACATCCCTGTGTCCCATCTCACTTGTTGCCACTCTGATTAAAATATCCAGGAAGGCTCTGCTGCTGGAGACAGCTACCTCTCTGCTGTGACTTGGGAGTTCCTTCATTATTCCTTGGCTACATCCTGATTGCAATAATTAAAAAAAAAAAATCTCTTTTCTCTCTCTGTCTTTCTCTATTATATATATATTTATATAGATAGATATAGATATATACACATATATATATATATACACATACACACACGCATATACAATTATATATATGTATATATATATTTAAAGATACATATATAATCTCTTCTGTCTGCTTTGCCTGTTGCTGGCAGTGCGAGCTGACTTGGAGCAGTCTCTGCTGAGGTACCACGAGGAAAAGCCCAAACGAGCCACTGTACACGGGGCCAGCCCTTAGCACTGGTACTGGATGTGTTGGTGCTGGTGCACTTTGCCTTCCACGTGCGAGTGGGTGTGGGTGTGGATGTCCGTGTAAATCTTTGGGTACATCTTGGAGGCCATGGCAGGGGCCAGGGCGGGCCCCTGGGACAGTAAATGCTGCTGCTGGGCGACGTATTCCTCGTAGTTTATGGAGGAGATGCAGTCTTTGTCGGGGACCTGGGAGACGCAGATCCTGTCCCGGGGCTGCGGCCGGTGCACGGGGGCAGAGGCTGGAGGGGAGCAGGGCTTCTTCTTGGACTGGCACAGCCACAGCAGGATCGTCCCGAAGATGAAGACAGCTCCGGCGGGGATGCCGATGATCACAGGCCAGGGCAGGCTGCTGGCCGAGGAAGGGGGCACAGGTGCACTGGGAGGCTTGGGATCTGGACATGGTGGCAGGAGAGAGACAGAAAGAGTTAATTAAATGCAGGCAAAGTGGATTCAAAACAGATGTCACACTCAGGCTGGCTGTTGTACAAGGCTGTCTGGCAACCCTGCCAGACCAAGTAACAAGGGAGAAATCAAGCCAGCACATGATGTTCGGTAACTGCTTTGCTTTTCAGTGCTCCTGGAAGGACAAGCAACTAATTTTCTCTGGTTTAGGGGTCAGGAGGGAAGTCTTTGGGGGATTTTATAACTCTCTTATCCAAGCTTTAATGGATGCACACTAGAGCCAGCCTGAGAGAGTTTCCTAACACTCAACTCTGCTATGAAGTGGGCTTTGCTGCCCAGACTGAAGGACACAACATAGGACATGTCAGTACAACCTCACTGTCAGCAGCCCAGGAGGCACAATCAGGTTGCACAGAGCCACAGCACGCTGCCCACCCACCTCTGCCAGGTGTAGCTCTGCCTGCAAGGGCTTCAGACACTCTCCAGCAATCCTGTCTAGCAATCCCGGAGCTACCCAACAATGCTACACCATGGCAGGGAGAATGAATGTGGGGTTTTGGAGGTGCTGTCTTGAGTTTCTTGTGTGGTTGGGAGGAAGGCTGAAGGATGGGAAAAATGTAGGTGAGCTGGTGGCCCCTCCTTGGTTCCCAAGCCATGGAGAACTGAAAGTTCACTCAGAACTGAAGTGTGTCCCCAGCTTCCTACACCAAATGGGCTCTACCTCCACCAGACTTTTTGAAGCTGCTGTTGGCTTTTCAAGGGCAGTAAATTCGGCTACTGAAGGAGATAAGATGCTGTAGACATCATCTTTCACAACTACCTCCTCCTTTTTCTCTCTGCTGTTGGCAGTCTGCACATGCCTGGATAGCCACTCCAGTTTCTCAGCCTGATCTCCTGATTTGTAGACCCAAAAGGAGTCCTGGGGTAGGAGTCTAGCTATGAAAATCCTTGTCTAGATAGTTACCAGCTGGAATATCCAATGCCTTGAAACATACTCAGGCAAAGAATTCAGCTTGCAGGGAGACGCCCAGGAGACTTCAAAAACCACAGGCTATCAAAATCATTCAATATGCTATATTCAAATATGTATCACTTAACTTTCAAGCTAAACTTCTTTAAGACAGTAATGTCTTTTTCTCTCCTTGACAAATAATCCTATGGGTAGTTTGAAATGTTAAATATATACCATGCAGTCTCTTTGAAGTTAGGAGAACCTATACTTTGACCTCAATAGACGAAATTTTGATTCACCTACACTGGAAATTACAGAATAATTTAGGCTGTAAGGGGACTCTGGTCCAGCCCCCTGTTAAAAACATGACAGGATCAGAGAACTGACCCATCAGCTGACCACGAAAACAGAAGTCTTCATGTTGGTTGGTAGAAATCCTATGCTGGGCTGAAACAAAAGTGTTTTGATATTCATCCGTGTTCTTCAGAGCTGTCTATGTCAAATCTGGTAGATTTACAATCAAAATGGTCTTTTTTAACTCATGGCTTTACAACCACATCTTTGCATCTTAGGGCAAGCTGGGTTCTCCTTCTCCATCACTACCAATAACAACAGGCCTGCAGGCTCTGGTTCTGGCACAAGTCCCATTTAAATCCATGGAAAGTCTCCCCCTGATTTCAGTGGGAGCTGGATCAGACTCTCATAGGTCAGAAACGCCCAGAGGCTTTAAGTTATATCCCACCCATGCAGTTTTCCCTTGTATTGACAAGCCTTTCAGTTAGCGTGTAGTCCTAAATCCAAGATATTTATCAGGATAGAACTGCATGTCAGAAGACAAAGGAGAAAATGACCAGGCAAGGATGGTGTGTCTCAAACACATTTGATACAGTCTCAGTTGGATGTGGCCACCAGCTCAGAGGTCTGGGGAGAGAAGGCAGCAGCTGTGAGTTTGGTACAGGGGCCCAGGGGACCATTGGGTAGGAATTTAACTAATCAATCATTCTGGTTTTCACACTCATTCATTTCATTTCCTTGTGACCCGGACAGTTTTTATTCTTCTCTCATTTTATGGGCCTGCATCATTGTTTCCTTTTACCAGTAAAAGCAATATAAATAAGGGCAAGAGAAAGGGGAAGTGTTAGGGAATGAGGTTGCAAACTGTGCTGTTATTCAGTTCTCCTCTCCCATCCTGCAGCTATCACTGAAGTGATTTAGTGTCTGCAACTGCGGTATCTTTTCCCAGCTTGCTCCTCTTCCATACAGGAGCAGATAATTAAATTTATTTCACCTGGATAACTGAGAGGGGACCTAATCAATGTCTATAAGTATCTGCAGAGAGGTGTCAAGAACATGGACCAGGCTCTGCTCCATGATGCCAAGCAAAGGACAAGAAGAAAGGGCAGAAACTGATGCCCAGGAAGTTCCACCTGAATGTGAGGAAGAACTTCATTACTGTGCAGTGACCGAGCACTGAACAGATTGCCCAGAGAGGGTTTGGAGTCTCCCTCACTGGAAATATTCCAGAACCATCCTGACACAATCTTGTGCCATGTGCTCTGGATCAACTCTGCTTGAGCATGGAGGTTGGACCAGATGATCCGCTTGTGGTCCCTTCCAACCAGACCCATTCTGTGATTCTGTGATTATTCCCCACAAAGGGAGAAAAGGAAATATCATCAACAGGCTTTCAGCAGGGACTGATTTAAATCAGGGTGATTTAGTCCCTCCATTCATTCTCATCAGAACTGGGCTAGCCTAAATCAGCACGGCACCACAGAGGGCCAGGGAGCCAGTGGGCATCAGTAGTTGAATTAATAAATACCATGATGCAGATGGGGAAAATTGTCACAACTCACCCGGCAGGACTGTGAGAAAAGCGCTGCGGAAGCTGTAGCCCATGGTGTTTGCCCCAAGGCAAATATACATCCCTGCATCCTCCTCCTTGGCTCGAGTAATCATCAGTTTGTTCAGGTAGGAACCATCTGGGCGGGACCAGACCTCCCCCGTGGGCAGCACGACGAACTTCTGCCCCCCGACATCGATGGTGGAGTTGTACTTGCTCTCCGTGCCGTACTCCACCCTCTTCAGCCACTGGATGACGGGTTTGACGTCGCTGCGCACTTTGCACTGGAAGGATGTGGTCCCACCATAGTCCACCGTCGTGTTGACGGGGTGTGTCCCTGTCAGGATGGGCTTGGACCTCGTCCTCTCTGCACAGAAACACAGGGAGCTCCATGGGGAAAGGTGTCTGCCAATCTCAGTAACTTGCCATTGCAGAAACATAGGAAAAAGGTGTAGGAGGGATGCAAAATCATAGCCTAGTCCAGCTCCCTGCCCCGAGGCAGGCTGAGATTTCTGCAAACATTTGCCCAGCCTCTGCCAAAGCCTCCAATGCTAGATGCTCTCCAGTCTCTCCAGACAACTCCTCCATTGTCTGAGGCTTACCAAGTCTGTTCTCATGCTCAACCTGAATCTTCCTGTTTATAACAAGGAAGTTCCTTTTCTACCTGCATCAGAACTGGAGTAAAGTATGGTTTCCCTCTGAGCCCTTATATTTTGGAAGATTTTCTTCATCCCTCTCTTCTGCACACCAAACAACTCTCCTAGCTGTGGCTCTGTGATGCCATGTCTCTTACCACCAGGACATTTACATGTCCATTTACAGGTGAACAAGACAGAGCCTTTATGTGTTCTCAGACAAAACCTCAGGTTTTTACCAGATTATGAACCCACACCAGAACTGCTGTGGCTACGCCCAGTTTGGGGATAGTGATGGGTGGGGTGAGACATATTCCTTCTTCCTTTGGCCTTCTCAAATGTTCCCTATGGACAGACAAAATCTGATGGGAAAAGACCCCTTCTTTCACAGACTATGGCAGGCTGTGGATATTCTCGTCGTTGGTCTGGAAGTCCTTCAGGAGATACATGTCACCTCTCAAGCTGGGCCTGGTAGTTGTTCATGGGGATCAAACCCTGCTGGGAGCAATCCCATGCCATGTCATCAACTGCTGGAAGAGCTGAGACCACAGGCACCACCAGCGAGGAAGACTTTCACTTCATCCTCACCTCCCTGCTTTTGTCATTCCTTTCTTTGGTATAATCATCACCATGCTCACTATGGAGAAAATTTTTTGTGGAGGATGAACTCAGAACGCTTTTGCTTTTCTAGCCAATAATAAAATCTTTCCTTTCTCACAAATTATTTTTGTCTCAAGTCTCAGGTAAGGCAGGAAACAAAATGGAGGGAAAGGAAATCAAACTGAAGAGCTTCACAAGACCATCCTTTCCAGCATGATCATAAGTCTAAGGTTGTGGCAACACCACATAAAGTGAAAGGAAAAATGTATGCCTCATTCTGAGGAATGTTTGGATTATTTTTAGTGTTAGGATCAGATAAATCAGTCACAGTTTCCAGACAAGGAGGTACTGCAAACCTCTATCCTAGGCACAGGAGAAATTATGGTATCACAGTGGGTGGTAACTGCTGGCAATCATCAACTCCTTTTGATGGCAAACACTGTTGGATTGAGCACATAACAAAACAGCTCCCACCAGCACTGGCTTTGGAGTGAGAGGAAGAACAATGGACCCTCTTTCAAAAACTCGGGATACGTTCAATAATGAGGCTCTAAAGATGTGCTTGGGAAACAAAAATACCACAGTAGTCCCTGTAGGCTTTGCCTTGGGACTGTGAGCAGCAATCACAGCCGGGGAGACTGAGACTCAGATAAGCAGGACTTAGGAGGGGAAGCTCAGGGGGGGAAGAAAAGGAGGAAATTGAATAAAACCTGTAATGTTCCACAGAATGATGTTAAAAATAGAAAGATGTCTGAAAACTGCTTAATGCCCTTATCTCCTTGACTCTGGTTCCAGCTTTGGTTACTGTTTTCACTCCTAGCCAGTAAAAGCTAATGAAAACAAAGGTTACATACATCTTTAAGTTGATAAAAACCAAGATAAACAGGGACACAGAAAGGGGTTTGTTCCTGGTGCTGTCTGGTTTTGATGAAGTGAAAATGCCACAGCTGCCATTAGGATGGGGCTTGATTCATTTCCCTGCCTCTGCTCCTGGTTTTAGTGTAAACACATGTTTTTACTGTCTCCACACAGCTGCATCTTTATCAGTTCCAGATGTCCAGCAGGTTTGTGCCTTCAGAGCCCAACAGAGCTTCCCACATGTGCTTTTAATTCCTGTGATTCTGGAGAAAGGACTTATCAGAGAACAGATCTCTACCTTTAAGAACCATCTTTCACACTGGGATAAACTTTCTCATGCTAAAATGTATGCAGAGACAAACAACATGCTTTCCAAGTGGCTGGAAATAGCCCTCCATGCCCCTGGCTCCTCATTCATGAAGGCCATTCAGTCTTCCCTCCACTCAGCTCATCTTCTCCTCGTTCTTGAGTTGGCTACTCTGTAATCATTTCCATGACAACCTATGATGATGTCTTAGGCAAAGCATGATGATTTAAGAATAAGAGCTCTTCTCTGGTAAACTTAGGAAGGATTTGAGTATAATTATCCTCAGCAATAATAGGGGAAACAGGAGATTAGAAAGCAAGAATCAGAATAGCTAGATAGTAAGAAGAGCAATTTACCTCACCACAATGCAGGGTAATCCCCCACAGCTCATCTTCTAAGGACTGAATCTTTAAAGCTATGTAGTAATCTAAAGATACAGACAGGACCCTAGTGGGTGTTTTGGGCTTTTCTTTTTAGTAACTCATTTTGTACCTGCCTGGACCTTCAAATGGCCAAATGTGTTTTAGAATCTGGCCCTAAAGCCTTGTCTGGCTAGTCACTCTAGACATAAAATTTCTGCTAACTCCCTTGGGAGACTTCCAGATTAAATTTTGGATTGACTGGTTTCACCCATTCTCAATTCGAATCTGGGCTATCCTAGATATTTGCCCCCCCTCCTCCATGGTACAGAGAAAGGGCTTTCTCTGTTAGTTCTCAGTCTGTCCTTGAGTTCACTCTCTTGTAGAAGACTGAAATGGGCAATGGCAAACTTCCACCATGCAGGTGCCTGTGGAGATTGTTTCCCAAGCACCTGTCCTCATTTCAGCTCCTAAGTTGTCTTGTTGCTACTCTGTCTTGCCCGGGTTTCAGGCTCGTTCTAGAGTTTCAGTAATGTTTCCTCTGATGTTTTTAGCACTTCCCCATTTCTGTGTCTAGCTATCGACACTGCACCCCTGCCATCACACTTGTCTTGACTGACCCAGCCCCCTTCTCAAAGGCCCCTCTCTGCTCTCCCTCCCAGAGGCTGCACTTACGGATCACTTCAACTTTGTACGTTGCATTGATTTCTCCAACTTTGTTAAACACCCGGCAGGTGTACTTCCCGCTGTCCTCCGGCTTCAGGTTCTTCAGGTTCAACGTCCACTTCTTCTTCTTGTTCTCCCCAATCTCCTGGGGAGTGAGGGGCTTGTTGTCCTTCAGCCACGTGATGTCAGGCCTGGGGTTGCCGCTGGCCACGCACTTGAGGCGGATGGAGCTGCCAACGGGGCGAGCGATCACTCTCCGTCTCATCTTGGCAGGCTGAGTGAACCTGGGCCGGGCTGCAAAAGGCATCAGAATGGACTGTGGTGAGCACAGGACATGGGCAAAGAAGGAAACTGTTGTCAAGTCTTACGGCCAAATTTGCTTGAGAGGCAGCCCCGTACATACCAGCGTATCACTCTCCCTCATATCGGCTCAAACTGTTTTCCTTAGGAGGGATTCACCACCCAGCCCGATGCATCTGAATGTCTACTGGACTGCTCTGGCCACTTCTGCATAGCACAGCCCCAGAATTTCTGTGTCTGTAAGGCAATTGCACCAGACCATCTCACAAAATAATACTAAAATTTCGCTATTGCAGCTGAAGGCAAAATGTGGCCCCATAATCACGCTGTAATTGTTACCATATTCCCCAAAGTCCTTAGCCAAGACCAAAGGAAAAAAACTCAGATTAATGTCACACTGACCATTTTCTAAATTTTTTGCTTGTCACATGAAGCTTCATTTTCTGAAGACATTTTGCCCCTTAGCTCTCAGTGGCTTTACTGGGACTTAAGAAGAGTCAGCATCTTTTCAATACACAGGAAAGTCTTAGAAGTATGACAGACTTTTGTACATTGATCTGAACTTAAATGTATGCAAATTATTCAGCTCCAATTTAAAACCCTTCATGTTGAATGATATAAAGAAGAAAACAAAGAAATTAAAAGATCCAATAAACTCTATGAGTTTGTTATAAGAGGATACCCCGTGCCAGGCCTTCCCGAAACTGGAGAATCTGAAGCAATAGCTGCTGGCAGATAGAAGCTTGGGTCAAGCCAGTCATCTTGTCTTAGCAAAGAAATCACCAATATTTCTAAGAGCAGAGACAAGAAACTTAGAGAAATGCAAGGCCCTCACCTGGCAAAATCTGAAATTTAATGAAGAATTTAAAAGATATGACAAATTTCTCACAGCTACTTTAACTACACAATGCCAGTCCAGGGGCACTTCCAAGGGCACTAAACCCATCATAGAATTGTTGAAGTCAAAAAAGACCTCTAAGATTATTGAGTTCAACCACTAATCTAACACTGCCAGCTCCACCACTAAACCGTGTCCCTAAGCAGCACATCTACATGCTTTTTAAGCACTTCTAGGGATTCCTTGGGCAGCTACAGGATGGCCTGGTGGGACTCTCTACTTGACAGCCAGCCCTGCTGCCCAGGGCTGAGGGCCAGAAGCTCCGGGATGTGCATTATAGTGGAGCTTTCCTGAATGGGAGAGGATGGTCTGCAGCTCCTTATCTCCAAGCGCTAGGGAATGGCAGCCATTGCCCTCTGGGGTTTGTGAGCATATCCCTTAGTCCTCACCCCCCTGCAGCCTTGGCCAACATCCCTCCCTCTTGGAAGAGGACACCCTTTGGCATACACCTCTCTGCAGAGTGCTTTTCCATAGGGGAAACCATCTGTCTCCACAGCCTTCCCTTGCCCCCTTGGCTGTCATTTTGGGTCCCAGCCATTTCATGTTATTTCAAACTCCTGCTCAGAAATGCTTTGCTCTCCATGCAGAGGCTTTCATGTGTAATCCAATGAACCGGAGTAACTCCGGCACTGGAAGTCTTTGCCATGACAGCTGAGCAGCAAGTGTGACATACTAACCCCCTCCACAGGTCGTGGTGCCTGAATTGCTGGGTGTTCCCTTTGGGGTCTGCTGCAGGAGGCCCCCTCACAGCAAAGACAATCCCCCTCCCTGACAATGAACCCTGTCAGAGCTGCACACCGTGGGCAACGACATCCCAAATTTTAGTCTGAGCTGAGGGAGACGTGCTGGTAAGGGCTGCCATTGTGGAAATTGAGAAAACGTCTGCAAGGCTCACGCAAAGGTCAGGAATCAGCTATGCAACAGGTCTGAACAGTTACTCTCTAATATGGCAGTAATTTACTCCGAGACCAGGAACTCCAGGTCCAAGTAGACGGGAGATCCTCATGGATAGGATTCCTGAGCTGGGACTAACCTACCAAAGAGCAAGTTGGAGCCAGGACAGTTTGCAGCAGGACTTCCACAGCAGACTGCAAAGTCAAGTGAGTGACTGAGCTCTCAGAAGGACTTGGTGGAGTCCCTGCTCAGTAAGGGCATTGTAAACCAGAAACTCTTTCCACCCAAAAAAGCAGGTCTTTAACATTTCTGGTTTTCCTCCCGCTGTGACTCCCATGAGTCTGTCTGGAGTTTTGCATTCACTCCTCGTACATGGCTGCCCAAATACCAAACTACAGGTAAAGCTACACTTCTTTGGCTCTTTCTGCCTTTCTTCTCTGTTTAAAAAAGGTTAAGTGATTATGTGGTCTCAAAAGCTACTCCAGGCTGTGTGCAATACGCTGAAATCAGATCCCATTTACACAGTCCTGAATGTTTCCTTGACAAAAGCCTGAATTGGACAAGTTTAGAAAAGCCAGTTAACAAGACAGGAGAAAGAGAGAGAGACACACACATTAGAGAGAGAAAGAGACCCAGCAGGCACAAAGGAGAAAGAGGAGAAGCAGCACTGTGAGAGACAGGCAGAAAAGGTCTCTTTTGAGTTGATGCTAAATGTCTGTCCCCAAATCTGTTCCATTTACAGAAGTTATGCTTGTTGGAGAGCCAGCAAAGGCCATTACAAAGTGCTTCTGTTATTCACATGCTTGTTCTCCTCCACATCACTTGGCATTTGCTTCATAAACATGAACCACACGTTTGTACAGTATAAATTATGTCACACTCAAGAGCAAGGGAAAACACAAGTGGATGGGGACAAAGAGACACTGTTGTGTACGGGTTCCTGGCTGAAATGCTGTTTATCATGATGATTTATTCAAAGCTAATGAAAATTAAATGCAATGGAAGCCTGTCAGCACAAAGACCTGCGAAGGAATTCAGTGGTGTCCTCTCCCTGTGGGACAACACCTTGAGAGGCATCGATCAGAGCCCAAGGCTCCTGTCAGATGTTGTTCATACAAAGTGAGGTGATTATCTGAAAAATGTTGTTTGCTGTGGATCACCATTACCTCTATGTAGTGACAGCCACTACCACTTCTGGCTTTTGTGATAATCACAAAAAAAGTGTCACAACAGGCCTAAGTATTGAAATACTTTCAAGTCTTTTGCTTAAGAGCTCAGTCAGTTGTGGGAAGACATGGATGGGGGTATCTATCTTTCCCCACATCAGTTCCCTACTCTCCCCAGAGATAGAACTCTGTAATGGTAGATGGAAAGCAAAGTGGAACTTTTTTTTCACCATTCTTCTCCTCTCCTTCACACTTCTCCAAGGGCCCAGGACTGTGAAAACACAAACTGCTTCTTCACCCATCATCCTCCAGAGACCTGCAGTCACACACTGACCCTCCCTCCACACCAGCTCACACCAGCAATTTACTGGTGAACAGTGATGGATGGAAAGGGCCTAGGTGGGTGTGTGGCTGGCCCCAGGCATTTCTCTGCTTGAGAAGAGGAGAGGAGACAGGAGGGAGGGACAGGGAAAAAAGCAGAGGTTCAGGAACACTCTGCAGCACAAAGGACTGGGCCAGGGCAGTACAGAGTAAGACACAATCTGATATGAGATTGTCAATGCCTAATAATTTTAGTAGGGCTTACATCTTTTCTTCATAATACCATCATTGTGTCATTGTATTGATCCATCATCCAGCAGCTCTACCAGGAGCACCATGGTAATGAAGAGTGGAGAGATGGCAGCTTTGTACTAGCTGCTGAACCCCTCCTGAAGTACTCCTGACCTGCAGTTTATCTAAGACACCCTTCCTCCAGCTCTAAAATGTTGTCATCCTTTTCCAGAATGAATGGAGGTTACCTTTTTCTCCCCAAACAAGCTCAGTCTGAGATAAATATGTAATTCAAGTGTAGCCTGGACTACGCCACAGCACACTGCATCCCTTGTTTGTCAGCTCCTGAAGAAAACCGGCCTCAGCTTAAGTGGTGGGGACTCATATGGCAAAAACCTGTCAGGTTCCACCTCTACCACTACTGTGAGGTTTTCCCTGGCCACAAATGTGGTACAAAGCCATCTCCGTATTATAAAATTAAAGAGAGGGATGTACTGCACAATGGAAATGCTGTGCTTCATCCGCCGAGCTCATAAACTCACATCACACTCCTGTCAGCAATGGCCAAAAGCTGTTTGGCATCAGCCTGACAACTCACTGTCCTTCAAAGAGTGCTCGGACCAAACTGGGCCTGCAAGTCCTGTGGTGATTCAGAGCCTATTCCAAGTGAGATTTCAGCAGTTCCCCAAAGCTCTGCAACAGCAACAAAATCTTCTGCCTGAACAGTCCAGGGCTTGGAGAAGTTCAGGCAGGTGTCTAAAAGAGAGGGTGATCTTAAAAAATACTCATCTTGGCTTAGTGCTAATTCTCCTGAAGTGAAGTCAGACCTCCCATTTGCCTTCAGTGGGAGCAATGTTATGTTGGCACTGAAGGCTTTTGGAAATACTGCTGTAAAAGTCAATATGCCTTTTACAGGGAGTCTATGAAAGCTGTAATAGCTGCACATGCAAAAGAAAGTCACTGCCCAGAAAAACAAATACAAGGGAGAATCATGCTGGGGTAAATGACAGGAGGCCCTAGGGCCAACCACAGGCTGCATTTTGCAGGACCCTTGGATGGGATCCATTCACACCAACACATTCAGCTGACACTCTGTTTATTATTTGACCATATGTAGGGAGAACTCACTCCAGTCGCTCTGCCTTTCCTCTCCTTCAGCAGCTGAGAAAAGTGCCACGTGAACAGCACTGAACCAAGAACCAAGGGAAACCACGGAACACACACTGCTCCTTACCCCACTGCTTCCCAGAATGATCTTCATATTCTCCATTGGAGCCTTCAGGCACCTGGCTGTCCTTTCCTGAGCTGGCATCATCTGTGAAGGAAAGGAAAGGGAAGATGTTAAAAAGGTCTCCTGCAGCACAACAGGATGACAACAGGAGTTTGCATTTCCTCCTGGAGACACCATGCAGCTGAAACAAACTCAATATAGAGTAGGCATCCACATCCTGGCACCTACACCCTGGCCAGTTTAATGAACAATTTAGTTTTCTGCTTTATGAGCTTTTCGGCAGGCTACCAAATCAATGGGAGTTTAATCAATGTTGCCATTAATAGCTGACAATAGCCTTTTTGTTTATGTTTACAGGTTGCTGTTCCCTAGGAGGAGCTGATCTGTGGTACCATCTATGCAAAAAATGGTATAAATCAAAATTAGAGATAATTAAACCTAGGGGGTGGGGGAAGACTTATGTGATCAGTCATACAGAGCACAAGCAGTATGATTGTGGCCACTAATTCACCCTTCAGCTTCCACACAAAATTAGAAAAGCAAGAAGGTCTGAAGTCAAATGAGCTCTCAAAGCATACTGAATGCAAATTTATGGCTGGTGAAAACAATATTGATTTTAAAAGGTGCTTGTGGATATTTCTTTTTAATTAAGACCACCTATCCACCTGTATCAACAAACCACTTTGTCCTTCATCACTCTTGTTGTCTCTATCACTACTACACAACAGCACCAAAATCTCAGCTCTGCCCTGGAGAAATAGAAATCTCCGCAAGCTGAAACGCCCATCTCTCCAGCAGCCCCCACCTCAAATTGCCACAGTGATATGGCCACCTACAAGGTGTCCAGGAGGGCCAAGGGAGCAGGAGAGTGCCCTGAACCTCATTCTACACCTGGGTCATGCTGGTGGCCTCACACCTCTGCTGTGCCCAGATGTGAAGTTTTTCCTCCTCCAGCTTGACCTCTACTGCACAAGTGCTCAACTGTGAGCAGCCTCTTATATAGAAACAGCTCACACCAGGAGGGAGGTCCACCTGAGGCACTCTGGGCACCCTCACATGATGGTAAAGCAAAATACATTCTCTTCTAAGATTACTTCTGTGCTCTACAAGGTGGCACAGCCCCACAGGGTAGCTGGATTTGAGGTGACAATCTCGACCAAGAGCTCCTTAGCTCCTGGCTAAAGTACACTGAAGTGGAATTTGGTTTTCAGAGACCAGTCAGGTGAAGGCTGAGAAAACGTTTGCCTCAATGAGGAACACAATGGTGTAAAAAACCCAAAGAAATAAAGAGAAGTGGAAACATCTGATTTAAGGAAGGAATCCCTCCAAATCCCAACTCCTAAAACTCGTAAGAAAAAAGTCTTGTGAGCAAAAGAGGAAAACTATTTCTGTAATCTCTGCAACAGAGAGGAAAAACTGATCTCAGCTATAAGCATGATATATAAGCATGCCCCCTGGAGAAGGTACAAATAGTAAAACTTCTCTTTACAGTTGTTTTACAAATTCGGTTGTGCTTAAAACAGTATTTAGTGTGTAAACTTGTGTGGAGTCTTTGAGAGGGAAGAATGTGTCTTTAACCCCATAATCACTCCAGGTTCTGCTATTTTGGAAAATCATCCCATCTCTTCAGCACAGGGCATTATGCGCCAACAGATGCTCTGCTCTCATTAGCCTTGTCCCTTAAGCAGAGAGGCTGCAATGCCACATGCATTTGTCCCCCCTCGACCCTCAGAGATTTTTCTCTTCTCCTTTTGGCTACTTCAGCACAGTTTCTCCTGGAGCTATGTACATCTGTGACTTCGAGGGGAAGAGAAAACTTTCTGGGCAGCAGCGCTGTGCTCATACCTCAGCAGCTCCTCCAGCTGACTTACCCATCCCACCTCCTGCCACCCCGTGTCCACGGCTGGACACCCTGAGCCTTTCCTGGGTGCCCCGGCCACCTCCCAGCCCAAACCACAGGGCAGCAGGGTGAAACAGGTCCAACTCAGGAAACACCAAGTCTGACACAGAGCCTGAGTGCCAGGGCACCATCCAGGCTCTGCCTACAGCCTGTGTTACAGAGGATGCCAGTGCCCCATGTGCTGCACTTTGCAAGTTTATTTTTACAACTCTGGCAAACCAAGTGCAGGGAATACAAAAATACACATTATACATGATGGCTTGCATATGACATAGTCTCCTTTCAGTCAAAATGCCAAATCGACTACCTCCTGGCACTTGCACAGTTTTTTCTCATAAATATCCATAGGGTCACGAATGAACTCTTGGATTCTGTCTGACAAAGAACATAGTAAATCCCTCAGCATAATTAGAAAAATGTATTGGGTAATGGAGAACAAAAACTGTGGTCAGAGATGTGGGATTCCTGTTCATTGTTAACTGCTGGATATCATAAAAATGGTTAAGACGTTTAAGTGGTGATGTTCTGTCAATTACACCTTAATCCCGCTCAGTCTGATGTACAAAGAGCAGGGTATCTCCCTTGCCTGCTGCCTCATGTTACAGTAAGTCAGCCCCTGTGCCCTCCTCCTGCCGACATATAGCCACTGACTGTGGACTCCACACCTCTTGACTTGCTGCCAAGCTTTTGATGTAAGGAAAATTGCTCTGAATCCGTTTGATCCTTTGAAGATGCATCGTCAGTTGTTATCTCAACAAATCGCAAACCTGTGGAATCACCTACCAAACCCAGAAAAAAACCATTTTGGGGGGAACAGATCAGGATAACTTATGCCACCATGCTGAGCTGATGAAATAGATAATTCGGTGGAGGGGAAAGACTGAAATAAATCACTGTATGCACAGAGGCATGTTGGTTTAGATACAATGGAACTTGTTCCACTTGTGTTGGGAATGGGGTAACATTAACTACAATAGCTGAAGCCTTGAGGAGGGGAAATGCCATAAACATGGAAGATCTTGTAGAGCAAAACTGCTCCTTCCCATCCCCAGAGCTGCCCATGGGGTGAGGGATGTTCCAGCAGACCCTTCCAGCTGCAAAGTGCAGTGAACTGGGCTCCTACCTTCCTTGTATCTGAACAAACTCACACCCAACAGCTGTACAAAAAAGAGTTGATTCGTGACATCCAGATGAAGCTCCTTTGGGGAAGACTCTCTGAAGCCTATGAGTCTCCAGCTGGACTTAAAAATCATGAGTGAGACAGCAGAGTAGCCAGGGATATAATGATAAAGTGCTAACCTGGGATGTGAATGATATAGGGTCAGGTCTCTCTTCTGCTACTTTCAGAGAAGGATTTGAATCTCTCCTCTTGGTGAATGTCAAGCTCTGATGTGTGGTCTCAGAGAACCAGAAAAGAGCTGCTTATTACTTTGGGAGACAGATATCTCAGGAACACTCTGACGATGGAAGGCCCCTGTCCAATTCAGACATCATCAATATTTGACTTCCACCTGCCTCAACCAAAGTCGATCCTGTGGCTGCATGGAAAGAATATGTCTCTCCCTGTTTTGAAGAACTTTCTTATTTTTTCAAGTTTAGTATCAAGTGGTTTCCAAGGGTAGAGAAGCACTTTTATTTACAGTGATTTACAGGGGTCTGTGATGCTGAAAACAAAGCTAAATTTCCTGGAAGTTCAGAGGCGTCTGCTTCAGCCCAAACCTGCAGTCTGAAGCCTGGTTAATAGTGTCAGATCTGAAGATGTGCTGTTTGCATTTCACCCCAAACTTGACGAACACAATTGGCCTGGCAGTATTCTTATTAGACAGAGAGAGGACCTGGAGAAACAAGCCACATTCAGATACATATGACCAGCATACAAAATGATGAGTTAGTAGCAGAGATCACAAGTCTTAGCTATATTCAAGAAATGACCTAATAAGCCAATTGCTTATTCATGCTCTTGTCAGCTCCCCACAGAGGTGGGCAGCTCGGGGTGATGAGTACGTACAGAAAAATCAGCCTGCAGTCAAAGGGCAGCAGGGACCAGCTATGCAGCACTGCCAGATTTGCTGCCAGCAGATTACCGTGAGAGGCAGAGCTAAGAAGGATGAACTGCTGAAGTTTCCTACAAGCTCCCTTTTCTGTGACCTATATTGGAAGGTCATCCTGCACTGGACTTCTTGGACAGTATCACACGCTTAGGACAGCAGCCAG
This sequence comes from Gymnorhina tibicen, assembly GCA_013399875.1. Classification (NCBI taxonomy): domain Eukaryota; kingdom Metazoa; phylum Chordata; class Aves; order Passeriformes; family Artamidae; genus Gymnorhina; species Gymnorhina tibicen. The sequence continues at coordinate 175,168 of VXAZ01007004.1, forward strand.
TTGGAAGATGAAGTGGAAAACCTGCCTTGAAAAGCAATCACTGACTAATTTTATGTCACGAGTATCTGATGCTAAGAAAACATACAAATGATTGAGGTGTCCTTAACGTACAATTTGGCTCCATGGTGTTACAGAGCATGCTGGCTGGTCGAGAAACCTGAAGGGCAAGGCTCCAATATCGTGTCAGCTGACAGGCCTGGAGACATGGGACAAACTCGTGCAGGCCCTTCCCCTCCAAATATCGCACATGGCCATGCCAAACAGGGCCAGGACGGACACAGAGGCATCAGCCCACTCTTCAGGAATGCCACCCCAGTGGCATCATCCTCAGCTGCTCTCCAGCCATTGCTTCTCCCTTGCTTCAGGATCTCATTGCAAGCTGGCTTTTAGGGCTGAGGTGCCACAGGACTGAGATGCTGGTGGTGCTGGGGAAGTGTGTGGTGTCCAAAAGCAGGCTGGATTTCTGCAGAAAAGGGATTTCTGTGTGTAACTCCATCAATTGACAAAGCCCACTGAGGAGCCTATGGGACAAATACTGCCACATCAGTGGGATATAGTTACTGTTTATTACCATAGCAGAATTGTTCCATTCCCTCTTAAAAGTTAAGGCAAATGGAAAATTCTGCATAACAGTCCAGCTCTGAGAGCAACTGATGGGAAATATTCAGACTGTTACCAAGTCAGGATCAAATTTTATTTACCCACAGGCTCTCTATGAAGGCTTCATGTTTTAGCCGAATGGGTATGACTGGTTTTTAGGCCAATACCATGTGCTGAGCATCCAACCACAAGTCAAAACAACAGCCCAATTTCTGAAGCAAAAATCTAGCCATCATTATTTCCCTATGATTCACAAAGTTGCTTCAATTTGTTATAATGCAAGGCCCGTCCCTGCTCTGACTTGATGGGACCAGCTTTGGAGTCTTTGATGTCAGAGGCCTTGAAAGCCCCATTTCACAGATGAGCCAGCTTTGCATAAATAAACAAAGTGACCTCTGAACTGGAGCCTGAGACCTGAGCACACTTCAAAGCACTGGAGGAGGCGCTGGGGGGGCAGTGGGGAATGAAGCGATCAGCATCCATCATTAAGGCAGCCCCCACTCCACACCGCTGCTGAACAAGGGGTGTAAATAAAAGGAGGGAGGCAAGTGGGGAGGGAGTGAAATGAGGGGGAAAGTGATGTAATCCAGTCAGGCTTGAACAATTATAATAAGGCCTCCTCCTTCTCCCATGGAGGAATGAAAGAAATCTCTCTGAACTCCGGCTTTAGGAACTGACTCTCGCGTTTACCTAGACTCAACATATTTGCACAACATATTTGCTCCCCAAAGTCCTTCATTGCTGCAGAAGTCTAGGGAGTGACCAAATTCAAGCTGCTTGTGGGAGGTAGATTTTAGGCCTTTCTAGGAGTTAAATCAGAATTTGTTCTGTTGAGCCTAACCAGGAAAACTTAGACCATAAACTTCAAACAGGAAAAGACTGGACTTATTTTTCAGCAGCCTTGAAGGTGCAGTAGATGGCGGATAAACACACACAAAAGCAAGTGCAATCTTTAAAAGTAGGTCTCTGCTGTTTATCTCAGATGAATTCAGGTTTTCCTGTAATACTTGCTGGAATTTAAAGGGAAACACAAGGCAAAGACCACTCTGTACTTTGTTTTAGGGAGTCTTCTGCTATCCTGACTGGTTTATCTGATGCCCAGATGAATGGTCCACGAGTTACATGTGTAGGAAGGCAGCAACACCTTTATCTCTGGGATATTACAGGGATTAAGGCGCTTGCTTTCCCCAGATCTCCTTAATGTGGATTAACACTCCAGGTTTCACTGGAGTTTCAGCTGGTATTAACCCTCAGTGGCCAGGGAAAAACAGCCCAACCCACTGGCTAGCACAAAAGCCATCTGAGAGCTACCATTGCCAGCTGACAGGGTTTTACTGCTCATCTTGTGATATTTGGGATGTTTCTGGAGGACCTTGAACATGATCTGGACCTTGAAGTCACTACTTTAAAATATAGGGGGTTTTTTGTTACCGAATAACAACTCTTAACATCTGTGATTCTGAAGAACTCTGAGCAAATACACTCTAAAATCTTGGGCGAAAAGGAGCAAAACATTCTCTTTTGATACCTTGTGATTTTTAAGCTTGTTTTGTGTTTTCTGCAAGGCCTGAACTATGGCTTCAGGAGCCTTGAGACAGGTGAATCCCAAGGGTGACTTGAAATCATTAAGACTCAGACGCAAAGTCTTCGTTTTGACTAACTCTGAATTTTTTACCACCATTGAGGTCTAATTTAGCAAGTCTCCACCCCAAACCCTCTTTCCTGCCAGAGGCAGACAGGACCAAACTCCAATGAACTCATCCCATTAACACATACCTGGCATAAATATTAGATACTATTTTGAATGTTTTTTGTAGATCCTCCATTAACCCTCCATCTCATGCTCACCATTCCTTAGCCTGCCTATATTAACAGTGTCACCTACTGTATTAACAGTGCTAATGCTATGAAAAGACAGGAAATGCCTTTAGCGTTTATTTGGAAGGGCTCCGTGAAAGCAAAGGTATCAGGAATATCTGGAGATAAGAAAAAAGACCTCACAGAAGAAACCCCTCTCCTTGGGTCCAGGCAGACAAAACCTCTCGAGATGGAAAAGCAGAAACCCACTCAGAGGAGTGCATAGCTAAGGAACACTCTCCTTTTCTCAACCTCCCGCCCTCAAACTAAAACCAAACAACCCACAATAAAACCAACACGAAGTAAAAGGTTACTGGCAGAGAATTTCCCTCTGTGACAGGCACTGAAGACTTTACTACCTACTGCGTTCAAGTGCAGTTGGGCCAAAAATAACCACAAGTGTTAAAACTGGAATTTCCTGACAATAAAAATAAAAAAGTATGTGTTGGTGGCTTTTTTGGTATTTTCAACTCTGGCCATTTTCATGAGAATTTCCATGCAAAAATTTTCGTGGATTTCACTTTAGGCCCAGCACTGGGAATCTCTTGGTACGCAGGATGTTTTGCAAAAGGAACATTTGCAGGCCACTTGCCTCCTGAAACACTGGAGAGGCTCCACAGTCAACAGACAAAAGCCCTGGCTGGGTAATGAAGAAATGAGGCTCCTGTCCAGAGCAACATCAGTAACTCACATTTTTAAGTTGCGATGATGTACAGGCCCATTGTATTACCTGTCAGTGACAAAGCCCTGAATTGGTGGTTATTGCTGCATCCCACATTTCAACAACAGGTGAACATAATAAGAGATGACAGCTTTAAGACCAAGGAAGACTTAACTCTCTTCCACAGAATGAGAAAAAGAGGGACTATGGGGTAGCACAGACATACGAGAGACAGTTTATTTTACAAGCTGGTACCAATCAAGCTCCAACAGCACAGACAAACCAGTCCTACTTCTACAGAGAGTTTCAGCAGCCCAGAAAGAATCTTTCACTGCTGTGCTTAAGCTGCTACCAGCACCTGGACTAAATCTTTTACTTCCATTTCCTCCTTAATACTGCAGTCTCTGCTGGGAGACCAACATGGACATATCCCTGCTCTGTACTCTTGCATAAAGAACGCTGTGGTTTATTGCTTGGGCTTGATTTAAAAACTTTGGTATGGAAAGGGATAATGTATTTCATTAGAGAGGTAAATGTGTAAGGTGGAGAGGCGGAACTTCAGAAAGGTAGGGTATTTTAAGAGTATGAAGGGATTAATATGCAAAAAGCTGAGATAAAAAATGAAAGCCTTTAAATTGAGCATATGTGAGAGCTCCCCAAGAGAGGCATCTGCTTGATATGGAATAGTCACACAGAAGAAGAGAAAGAAGCTCCTATTTCATAGAATCATAGAATGACTGAGTCCAACTACAAACCTAACACTGCCAAGTCCCTCTAAACCATGTCCCTAAGGGCCACATCTACATGTCTTTTAAGTATCTCCAGGGATGGTGATTCAGCCTTGGGCAGCCTGTTCCAATGCCTGACAATCCTTTCCATGAAGAAGTTTTTCCTAAGATCCAATCTAAACCTCCTCTGGTGCAACTTGAGGCCATTTCCCCTCATCCTGTCCTTGTTACCTGGAAGAAGAGCCCGACCTGGCTGCACCCTCCTGTCAGGGAGTTGTAGAGACTGAGAAGGTCCCCCCGAGCCTCCTTTCCTCCAGGTTAAACACCCCAAGCTCCCTCGGCTGCCCCTCATGAGACTTGTACTCCAGACTCTTCCCCAGTTGTCCTTCTCTGGACCTGCTCCAGCCCCTCAGTGTCCTTCCTGAAGTGATGGGCCCAAAAGTGAACACAGGATTTGAGATGTGGCCTCACCAGTGCCAAGCACAGGTTGACAATCACTACTCTGGTCCTGCTGGCCTCACTACTGCTGACCCAGGCCAGGATCCCACTGGTCTTCTTGGCCACCTGGGCACACACTGGCTCATATTCAGCTGGTTATCAACCAACACCCCCATCTCCTTTCCTGCCAGGCAGCTTTCCAGCCTCAAACTTTAGAACATGTAAAATTATAATGATCTAACTATGGCTGAACTACAGATTTTACAATTCCATTTGCCAAAGTCGGCTCATGTAGTTCTTGAAGAGAGATTTAGTAACTCCTGGAGTATGGTATCATTGATAAGAAAGAAAACACACAACAGAAAAGGATGTTAGTGAAAAAGGAGTCCTTGAAGACTGTGAAATATTCTCTTCCGGCTGTATCTATAGAGAGGAATTCCGAAGTTCTTCTGAGTCCATGCAGGATATGACCTTTGCCTACCACACTCATCTCTCACCTCCCCTTCTCTGGACCCATGACTCTGTATCTGGTTCAGATCTGCACCTAGTTTATAACCTTCTTCCCTCCTTCCACAACCACTTTCCATAATGCTGTGGAGGGAGAAGCCTTTCTGAAAGTGCAGCTCTTCCTTGCTCCTTGTGGTCTGTCGCTGCCCACAGAGCTCACAAAGTCATCTGAGACACATTCTCAGTCGTGGCTCCATCTGCACATGGGGATGCTCCAGCTCCTACTGTAACCACACAAAGAACCACAAGGAGAAACAGCTGGAGTTTTTCACTCAACCACTGCAATTCCCTGGCCTGCCATTACAACAATTACATTACAAAGGCAATCACAGCCCTTCCGCCACGCTGACTCCTCCAGACACCAGGACCTCCTGCCTGACTTCAGGTCTCCATTCCATAGGGGGCAAGAAAACAATTCTTCCTCCTTTGTTGTTGTTGTTGAGGTTGCTTTTTTTATCAGCATGCTGCAGCACACACAGACAGCAGCCCTGAGAGCTCTGTACCACAGGCACCAGTCTGCGGTCACAGTCTTGATCTGCTACTGCAGAGGATGAAAGGGAGAAGAAATCAGAGAACAAGATGAGTGGTTAGGCTTCTGCCTTGTCACCAGCACTTTCTGAGCATGAAATAGCAGCCCCCAAAAGACAGCAATTACCAGCCAGCTGTTTCAGACCCAGAACAAATTGGTAATGTTTTCCAGTATTTTTTAATGTTACTCTGATAGCATCAAGGCTTTCTGAGAGACAGGGTTCCAGTATATTAGAGGTTGTTCACAGACAGCACAGAAGACAGACCCTGTTTAAAGAGTTTACTGCCTGGGTAGTGCAGACACGGAGTGGATGTCACACATATTAACATTTCTTGAAAAACGTATTTTTAGCATCCACCCATTTTGGCCTGGTGGGGGAAGGATAGGGGTCTTGTACTTTTATACAGTTGAGAAGAAAAGCTTCATTTATAACACCAAACAGCCTATCTGAATTATAACCATTTCACTGCAGTTGTTATTTATAATAATAAATCACTAGTTACTTACAGAAAGTTTATAAACACTGGTAAGAATTCTGTGATTTTAAGTGTTATCTGACAAACAAGTTTAAACAGTCCTTACTTTAGAAACCTAACTGTAGTGTCCAAGTCCAGAGCGAGAACGAAAAGAAGGTCAGGGTGACACCTACCTCTCTTCCCTGACTGCAGAAGAGATGGTGGCTACATATAGTGGGTGCCAAAAACAACGTGGTATGAACACTCCACCCAAAAATACAGGCCAAAATTCCATATTCAACAATCCTAAATTGCTTAGGGTTGGGGGAGGGAGGCATGCCACTGAAAGGACTAATGGAAGGTTAATGATAAGAAGAAGATAACAGCAGAGCTGAGGATAAACTGATAAGACCTGGCTCCCAGCCTTCTATTTTAACCACTACACAGCTGCTGTCCCCCATAAAATTATACCTCTATTGCTCCCCTCCCTACTAGCACTGATCGATGTTTATTTTCTTCACCAAAATGCATAGAAACATCACTGATACATGTTCTATCTCCCTGAAAATTCACACGGCCAAAACAGGCCAGCACGAAGAGATTTCCAGAGGGGCTGGAAGGAAAAGAGAGGTCACACATGTCAGTGACTGAGCACAGGCATTATTTTTGGATGGCATTTATAATCAAACAAAAATAATCAATTGTACAGTCTTGTCCCTTCCAAACACTGAGCTAATTCCTTCGTGTGGAATTACCCAATCCATCACGATGAACTGGGAATTGCAATACCAGGCTTTACAGCCAGGAATGTGGATCCAGCTGTTTCTTCCACACCAGTATGAAAACTATTGAAACGTTCTTTATGGGCTTACATATTTCATAGTCTTCTGGTAGAAAAGTAAAAATACCTCCTGTGGAAGAAAATGAAACATCCTATGACAATTACCAAATTAAGCAAACTCTCAGAGAGGACTGCTGCTCAACATATTTAATGGGAAAAGTGTGTTTGCTTGAGGTGAAAAATCACACCTCATCAAGATAGGTCATTAGCCTATTTTGGTTTAACTTTGATTCCAAGAAATAACAGCACCTATAAGTGGTAAAAGTGCTAAGACATTAACAGAGGATGATAGCTTTCAATTGGACATTTCAGAGCATATAACAGCATAAGTGTCTAAGATGTTCATTATGTGCAGTGAGGCACAAGATGTGTTAGGGAATCCTTCCTCTCAGATTTCAGAAGAGAACTATTTCAGAAAACAGTCCATATATGTAACGAACATGAATTTTAATGTCATTGGCAGTGGTCAGCCCCTCATCAGGCACCAACCCATGACTTTACACTCAAATATCTTTTGATAAATGGACTTCCTGAAAGACAAAAAAACAAGACATTTGAGAGGGTAGAGAAAAAAGAATTTTCAGCTTTTTAAACTAAGATTTATCTTTTGTAAACAAACTGATATGCAGCTGTGTAACAGCAATATGGCAGTGGTGTAATCTCTCTGACCATTATATTTTACAGCATGACAATAAGCTAAAGAAATTGAGATTTTGGGGTCATGGAAGACAGAAGGTAGCCTTGGTGTCTGATGATATCAAGACTTGCAACATTGCTCCAATATGCTGGTAAATATATAATTTTATTAATGAAGTGCCATTTATCTTCTGCATAATGTTCAATGAATGATACATGTATCTCTAGGTCATTGTAAGACTAATAATAAGATGGTTTAAGTAGCAAAATGTTACCATATTCACAATTCTGTCCAAGAACAACCCTGGACAAGTGGCAATTTTGTTGGCTCCCAAAACAAACTGAATACTTGGCACCCTACCTAACTTAAGGATTACAGTATATTACACAGGATAATGCTAGCCCGTGTCTCGCCAAAATTAAACCTAACCTAATTACATGGAGTAAATTATAGCTTATGTGGGGTAAAACACAAATTGTAAAAATGGTTGCTCCACAATTAACTATATAATCCCAGTGCTGTCATTAGAAATTTCTAAAACATGCTTCAAAACAATGACTAGCGTAGTACAGTCATTCCTGTGGGATGGAATTAAATTCCTTCATGTGCTTTTGCATTTTTTTTAATGCCTGTCCTAGCACATGACCAGCAGCCTAGAAGAACAACCACCATCTTAGGATCAGAAAGGATCCGAGACAGAAGTTACCTAACAAAACACAGAATCATAAAGTCATAGGATAGCCTGGGTTGAAAGAGGCCTTTCAAGGTCATCTAAAAACACAAGAAACTCAAGATTATTTCAGATTATATTAATTCAACAGATTATGAGTGCTCAGTAGCAAAGTTATTGCATTTTTTTGAGAGTGAGGGTACAGCTCTCCACAACACTCAGAATCCTCTACAGTCAGAGACACAACACGTCCCACGTTAATGCACTTCATACCTTGAACCTCATTTAAAGGCTTCACTGAGATGAAGGAGGGGCAGGGAGTCTTCATAAACAATATTGGTTTGAAGACAGGAAAATGCACTGAGGAGGCAGACTAGGGCTGCAACTGGAATTCAGTGCTTGTCAATGAACCAGAACTACCTAACACCTAACCAGAGTTAGCTGTCACCTAGGACCTTGCCCAGATGATCCATAAAAAACTTTTTCCAAGAGGTATTTCACCCTCTGATATTTAGAAGCTAAAGCAGGTGCAGTTTATTGGCTTCCTATGCAAGTTACCCCATATGGACTGCTCTTGGAGAGCACTGGAAGCCACAATCTGCACCAAGGGGGCAACTGGGAATGTTTAAGTCCTGTATTCAAAAAACAGAGAACATCTCAGTATTATCTGTGGAGGGAAAATACTTATTTTTTGGCTAGTAAACAGTGCTTTCTCTAAAATCTCTAAATATTTACTCTAACAAGCACTGCAGTTCACACACCTTATTTTTTACTGTGATAATGCATATTATTATTAACATACTCATATGAATATTCCATACTGAATATATTCCACACGCTGTTGGCTATTTTAAACAACAGATGTGAGAGGGATTTAAATGCCAATTTTAAAACTGTGCAGTTGATTGAAATCCTGTGAGCCATTCATAGATTGCCAGATATTCTATTTACATGATTCCTCCCATGTAAAACACTTCAGGGAATACTCTAGACTCTGGCATATGGTTTAGAATGATGATGACTGATGTTGGAGATGCCACACAGACAACAGGACATATTATCTGGTTACATCTGTGCGTAAAATGCTTTGAGATTTTTTGATGGAAGGGGTTATGAATGTGTGAGGCTGAGATGCTGCCTTTATGTCCCTCTAAATCATGCTCAGAGATAACAAGCAGTTAGAGCCCCATCAGTGCAAAAACAAGCACTTTTATGAATCTATTTCATTGCATTCATGTGCTGTTGTCCCTCTGGGTAATTATGACTTGTGGGTGAACCTTGAAAAATCGTGGAGGATCGGCTGAAAAGGAGAACTCCAATGCCAAAACACATCCAGACCCTGAAAACGGAAACCTTGTGAGAATAGCCTGCGCACAGTTGGACTGCAGCGCACTCAGGGCTTACTCTTCCCTCCTTCCAGCACCGGGGAAACCCCTGTCCATGCCACAAATCTGACTGACTTCCACTTCTGCATCTGCAGCCTCACAAATCCCACGGGTCTGAAACTCCCACGCTCTATAGCAGAGGCCCTGCCTGACAGATTACATGCAAATGTTACAAATACATCACAGGCTATAGCAGAGGAATGTTCACAGTGCTGCAGACACACTCGGGAAAAAAAAGATCCAGCAAGACCCCTTGGTGCAGTCCCCACGGTAACACATCCTGAATGAGGAACTCTATCGTGTGAAAACATTCCTAATAATTCCTTCTGTTTTCATTAATAATATTAAATTTCCTGCTTCTGGGGTATCTTTTGTTTTAACAAGCACAGCTTTTTGTCTCGTCTTCTGAAAGACTGCGCCACTCTAAGTCTATTATTACTATTTATGCTGAAGTCTTTTAAATGGGCCAGGCATCCATATCCAAAATCAGCAATTTGCAAGCCATAATCTCATACCAGCCAGATTAACGTGACACCTGAGATGTGTTTTCTTTCAAGACACAGGAGTCTGAATGGCTGAAAGTATCAGAAATGCATGAAAAAATCATCTTTCTGCTTCAGAAACATACGAAGTGGATTCTGTGGTGCTTGTGAGTGACCTTTGGTGATTTTTTTCTTGACAAAGAATCAACTAAAATTTGAATCAAACTGTAATAGGCCAATGGTTTGAAATCACTAGGAAAAAAAAAAGGAGGTGTTTTCTTACTATCTGAAATACCTCATTCTGGCCCAGAAATAATTAGGAGTGGATAAATTAACTGGCCTACAATTTTCTTTGGCATATTATTTTATTCATGTCTTTCTTCTTCCTCTGCAGGGGGTGATTGTGGTCATATTGTTCTTTTATTTATGGCTCACAGCCTTTTCAGTGGCAGCACGCACACCCAAGTGCAGGCCCAGAGCGGGGATGCAAATTCCTTGGGAGGTAAATGGGAAGAGAAAAATATCCCAGACCATGCCAAATCTTTAAAAGGATGGCAGTTAAACAGAAAACTATACCCTTAAAACCCAAAACCGGGGAAACAACAATGCTTAATTATATTACCATGATTTGTATATTTATGAGCTTTACATATAAGACCTGTGGAAGCCTAATTGGTTCTTTCAAAATTCTGCTATAAAATAGTGCCTGCATTATCCAGCTGATGCATCCCCCGATTTATTTTGCTCAGTGGTGACTTGCTTCCACTCTGACTCGGTCGCTCCCAGGACCGCTCTCTGGCTCAGCTTTCAAGCTGATTTCTCTGACAAGCTGGCAGCAATAAAATAATTCATTCCAGAGGCTGAGAGAATCACCCGCAGCATATACTGCGAGGATCGCCTGGCAGCAGTACAGAGGCCTACGCAATGGGAAGCCTGGGGTAAACCCTGTGTTGGGATGCCTGGATGCCACAGGGAGGAGGGAAGGCTTCGGTAATTCGACCAGGAATAAAGGCAGCCTCATGGCAGTGGGATGGGAGGAACGCCAGAGAGGGGTTGCTCCAAAGAAGACATGCTGAAAGGAAGAAGGAGCAACCACGAAGAGGAATATTTTTAATAAAAACAGACTTTCCGTGAGAAGAAGCAATGGGATGAAGCCTGCAATGTGGCACAGGTCTGTGTATCCATGACTGCTTCCAAAGGCAGAGAAGATAACTGAGGACAAGTTGAACAGCCATGCTTTTGCAATGATTTGATATAGTTTTATCTGTCTGGAAATGCTGGGAGTCCACAAGCTGGAAAAAAAAAATCCTCATGCTAAGTAATATGATGTAGGAAGTCTAGTAACTCTGAAAATCTAAAAAATACAAAACAGATCTACTCCTGTTCAAAAAAAGAAAGGTAAACTCATAATGTAGGATGAGCATGGGGTTTTGGATCACATCTGTTGATGGGGTTTCTATAAGAAAAAATAGGCTTGAGATACTGCATCTCCCTGTGGAAGCCACTGGATCTCTGGATGTTCAAGGCAATCAGGACTTCCCCATAGCAGTATGATGTGTAATGACCTGCCCAGTATCTCACTGAACAATCACCATCCTTGCAAGGAAGTCTGATTACACATCCCTGTATACTCCCAAGCCAACCACATCTGGGTAGAGATTAGTCACTGGTTTTTTAGTAAACTGGAGTAAGATCTGCTGTCTGATCCATTCGAGGGCGAGGGACCCCACTGCCTTTATGTCTTCAAACCTATATTAGCACAGCCCCAGCTGACTCCCTCGTGCTGCATTGGAGTCCCATTGCAAATCAGGGTGATTTGGCAAGTTCATTTTGAGATAACGCAGCAGGGAAAAATGTTTGACTGTGTTGGCCTTGCTTTTTGAGCACTCAGAAATTATACTGTTGGAAAACTATCTCAGCCTCAGCATGAATCTTCCTTAATTTGACTTCTGTCTGATGGAACCATAATTTGTCAGCATTTCACACGGTGAGAAGTCTCTTCCACGAGGCCTTCTTGTAACAGAGAGAGCTGGCCCTCCTGCACAACCCAGCTGGTTCAGCTCAGAGGGCAGATTTCCATTGCTTCCATCCAAAGTTGCCCACATAAAGTTCACTGATCCTTAAGGATTCCCTGGCCAAGGTCAAATGCCTGACCTGCAGCTGGGATGGCCCTCCACAGAACCTGCCTGGGAGGTGATGCACCATGTTGCCCCTTCCCAAGCAAAAGGCAATGCAACCACACTGTCAGTCCAGCAGGGATGCGGAACAGGCTTCCAAACATGACATTCAATCCCATATTGAAACCTTTCCATTGAACTGCCAGGCTGAAGCTGGCAGAATTTAGGATTATGTTTCTAATTAAGCAGAAAATCGCTTCTATTTAATTTCTAAGCTACACGTTACTCAAGTGACCAGCCATTCCAAATGAAAACTGCCTTGGAAAATTCCCAGAAACTGAGGTGTGGCATTAATTCTGTATAAAGCAGAGCAGAAGGCAGCTGTTTCTTTTCTATAGCATGAGCAGTTAGTTGGTGCCCAGCAGTCTTAAGAAGATTAAGTATCACCTTAATTTCAGAAGCCTTCTGCTCTGGCTGTAAAAATGCTATAACTGCAATAATAATACAACCAATTGTAAAACTTCAATGTTTGGCTTGGATTAATACCACTGCTACTTTATTCCACAGGGAAAGCAGTGCACTGAGTCTTACATGTTATCTCCTCCAGATGAGAAGGGTTAATTACCCAATATTCATTACAGCATATGTGGTTTTGCTTGCTCAGTGAAAAAAATTCTGTCTTCTGCTTTACAAACAATGGGTTAATCTTATCAAAAGGAAAAAATACCTTTGAAAGCAGATTTTTTTTTTCCATTAGCCTTTTTGAAAAAGGAGAAAAAGTGAAAAAGCATTTTCGGTCACTAATTGGGAAAAAAAAAAAGGTTACATAGCTAATTTGGGGACCGTAAAGCTGGGGAACATGTACCCATCTCCATAAGTAAACACACTATAGATTGTTGTTCAGGGCACATCTCAAAAGAGGCCTTCAGGAGCTGCTATCTCAAACTTATCAAAGCCTCTTCCTTGCCTTTAAAGGGGAGATGTGGAGCAGACAGCACAGCACCAGCCAGGCTCTAGGCTCTCCTCCACCACTGGAGAGGTGACCTTCCCTGCTGATGGCCCAGGACCGCACCTGTGAACCCGGGAGCAAGGGGTTCCCACCAACTGGGAGTAACATGAGGATAAACAGAGCCAAATTGTGAGCCTCTGTGGTACAGGCAGGGATGCAGAGAGAGAAGCATGTTGTTTTAGTGTGTATAACTCACTTAAATTTACCATGCAGTTTCAGCTTGCAATCCCATATTTCCTGTCCTAATCTCATACACAATGTGGGTTTTGTACCATTTAACAGTTTCTCTGTGGTTGCTCCACAGCGATGGGCAAATTGATTCCTGTATGAAAGGCCAGACTCTGCTTTCAGATACGTTCAGCATTTCCACTGGTCTGAAATGGGAGTAGCTGGTGTGTCCAGGAACAACTGGTGGAGGGTAAGGCAAAGGTGTATGGCACAGAGAGCTGACTGCTTCTCAGTTCTCCCCAGTGCCTCTGAGTGAAAATGAGGAAGATATTTACTCCTCTTACTGCCTAAAATTTTTACTCATAGTAATATTAATTCTGCCTTTTCCAATTCTCCCATATTCTTTGGGTAAGGACTGCACAACTGTTCACAACCATTTGTGCAACAGCCTTAGAGAAAAGACTAAATACTCCTTTTAACAACCTGTACTGCATGACAGCAACATTATACAACTATCACAGGCCTGATCAAAGGACACTAAAGCCAATTAAAATGTTTCATTGGCTTCCAAGCAGAATGGATGAAGAACATCAGTGTTTAAGGATGGATGTGAACAACACTGAAAGACCCAATAACCCGAAAGTGGTCTCCAGTGGCATCTCCCTGAAGGTCTGAACTGTTCTCCATCATATATTAAGGGATTATATCAAGACTGAAGCAATGCCACAAAAAAAGGGAAAAAAAAAAGCCGTGGAAAGCACAAGTTGTAAAAGGTCCCAGGGAAAGGAACAATACAAATTACTTAGGAAAAAAGCCTGGATAAAATTACCACATTCACCCTTCAAAGCTGTTGCCTGAAACCAAATCTAAATCACACCTTTCCTGCAGAGGGGTATTGCTGGATGGGAAGGTGAAACACCTAGTGAGCAGCTGCAGTGCAAACAGCAGCAGTCAAAATGCAAACCCATCTGCTTAGTAACATGTTTGCCTTAGGACAACATATGTTGTGTAGCGTTTTTGTGTGAGTTCTTTGATACCTGATTTGATCTACACCTTGGGGTATTTTTTTGAGTTTAACAAGTAGTAGGCCTTATGATAAATCCTGATCCATATATGCAGTCGATTGACCCATAGGCAATTTGTGCTGGAATTTAGGGAACACTACTTTAAAAGGAATCTAGTTTTTCTAAATATGTTATGGCTCGTCTGCACACAGTGGATAAGCAGACCCAGGTTTGCACGTCTGTCATCTAACCAAAGGACAAGCTTCAAATCACCCATCAAATCAGAGAGCACGCAAACACTGTGTGCCACTGGGAAAGGGACTACCCCATGTCAGATAAACACCACCTGGCCCCAAGTGCTTCTCTGTGCTTGTGATTTCTTAAAACATCCTTTCCATGTCCAGAAAGCATATTTTTCAGGAGCCTATCCAACCCTTCCTGCCTTCTAGAGCTGGAGAAGTGACAAGCTTTGCATTCAGCAACAATTATCCTGTCGGGATGGTGGATAGTGTGAGGCCACTCCAGCACAGGCAGTTCACCTGATAAAAGGGTGATGATACTGCAATAGGGACAAGGAGGCAAGGTTCCACTGGGAACAGACAAAATGCTGTTAGATTGTAACTGAGCAAGCACTGACTAGTGACAGTTTAATTATTTAGACAGCCTTACCCCATGCAAGGAGAGAGACTGGACACCCAGTGTAACACCTCCCACCTTTGCCATTTCCGTAGGGTGAAAGGAAAGTTGAAGGATTGCCTTTTCCAGAAAAATCGCTGCATTTCACTCAGGTGATGGATTTTTTAATCATACATTCTCAAGATCTAAGAGCAGGAACTGGTTATTAAAATGGCAGCAGCCATGAGTGAACACAGTTGACAAGTGTAGCCAGGGAGGGTGTGGAGAGCTGGATTTTATGCCATACATTACTGCTTCCGAGCAAGGAAAGCATAACTGGCAATAAATTAAAATGAAAAGGAACATGCTGATCAAATACTAAAATTGTCATCAAGAAGGAACTGATTTAACCATCTGCAGTGCAGTGCATCGTGACACAGGAGCTCTGCCCCATGAAAAGCAAAGGAGATGCTCTTGGAAAATCAGCTAAAAGCCTCATAACCTACAGAACATAAAAGCAGAGACACCTGTGGTGTAAAGTCACAGCTAAGAATGTTTTCAGCAGCAAAGCCAGGCCCATGAATAGCAGGACAGAATACAGGTTTCTTCCTATGTCTCAAATGTTGCATGAGAGTACATATACATATACATATACATATACATATACATATACATATACATATACATATACATATACATGTAATCCTCAGCATGATAAGTCGGTACCTGCCTCCTTCACTCCTGTCTAGCCAAGCTCAGAGCCAAGTGAATGCTCAGAGAGAAGTGGGGCATCAGTGAGAAATCAGCTACACTAAGTCTTGCCTTAAATCCTCTGGGATAATTTAGCAGGTCTAAAGGCTCTGGTTCACAGTTCAAGCAAGGTAAGATTACACAAATTCTACAGAAGCCAAAAAATAGCAGAAGAAAGCACAAGAAACCAAAAGCCAGTGCAGTTGCTCTAGAGGAAAGGCTGTTTGTTGTATTGGTTGCCTGCAAAAGAAGCCCCTTTCTCCAAAAATTGTTGGCAAATTACTTTCTAATATTGCAGAAAGGATTATTCTCTATTACTGCTGAAAGCATTGGCAAGGTGAGGAAGTTCAAGACAAATCTTCCACCCCCAAAACTCCTCACATCTATTATAATAATTTCTTATCTTTCAAGAGGTTCTGCCCAGATCCAGATAACCCTGGATTCCAGGAAAATTCAAATCTATCTAAAAAATGGAGCAGGTCAGACCTGCCTGCCTGTATCAGACTTACAGCACCAACAGCAATTATCTGCCCCTGCAGATAAGGCACCTCTTGCAGTTTTTCTCTCCGGAGCTCTGCCCATGGTGGGCTTCCTCTGCACAAGCTTCTATTAGCACAACATGCAGAGAGCGCTGCGGCAGAAAAGCGGAAGGATTATGCTACAAACAGTTCAGTAGCCTTCAAAAGCCTTCACTATGTTAATAGCCTTTAAAGTGACATTTCAGAGCACCAGTGGCACCTGGTCCAGCTGCTCGCGGCTCCGCTTCCATCTAAACCCCTCTCTGCTCATCTCCCCACCCCACGGGCCAAGGTGAGGAGGGCTTGTGCCTGCCTACTCAGTGCTAAAATTTATTGGCTAGGCAAGAGGAGAGGACACAGGATTCTCCTTCGGTTTCTTGTGCACATTCTCCTCTACAGCTGCTGAACGTAACTTTAGCAAACATCAAGGAGAACAGGAGGCTTTACTGAATTAAAATATTTAACATACTGGCTAGTCATCGTTCCCTTTGAAACCAATACCCATCTGGGATTTGACTTCATGAAGACTGCTACAGTCTTTCCATGCCATGTCCCAAAAAAGTTCAGAAGGGAAGCACATTGTTGTATACTTTATGTAGGCCCACAGAAAGATTTGGTTTGGAGTGCACACGGACACAAAAGCTTTTTATCTCCAGGGACCTAACCTTTGATAACTGTCATTGCAAGCATTTTATTTTGCTCACTTAAGTAGTGCTATCAGTAACTGCCTTTTGCTCTGGAGGCAAACGTGGTCTGCTTTTCCAAGCAAATGAAAACAAATTAAAGACTTAAAACACCCATCAGTTGTTCACTTCAGCAATTTGATCACTATCTTTTTTTTTTTTTAATTTATTTCCAGAAGATCCTTCAGGCCAGATAACAGTCACTCACTGCCTGCAATGCTGCACTGCAGTCCACAGCATGTGTATTTTTTGAGAGCTTCGGTGAAATATGAGCAAGAAGCACAGATTAGAATCTGGCCTGGAATTACGGTTTGAACTCTACAAAAACGGATACAGCAGGTCAAGTTCTCCTCTCAGTTACACCAGAGCAGCATTCCAACAAAGAACAGAAAATCCATGTTTTTTGCCCTCATTTTTTAGGTTATTTATACAACCTAGAATGATGGGGGTGGTTAGAAGGATTAAAATTGTTTGTAAGAAATCCGTGGCAAACTGCATGTGTATGGCTCACTGGTGCATCAGCTGAATGCTTGACTGAAGAATATAAAAGTGAGTCTCTGTCATTTGGGAGGAGGCAGGTAGGTGTTACTGCCTTGCGAGTCCTATGCCTCTCTGTGGCAATTTCCAGAGCCTGGATGAGTGTAGACAAAGCTCTCCAGGCAGCAGAAATTTAGCTGCAGCAGCACAGAGCCCAGCAGGGTGATTTTACTCAAATACTCAAGATTCCTCAATTATTCTGATTTACTCCACCTAACAGTATGTGATAAGACACACAGGCTTTCACACCACCAGGGCTAGGTGGATGCTGCTCCCCATGAGATCTGGTCTAATTGCACCTGTCAACACTGAAGACAGTTGTGGATGCACACTCAAAAAAACCAGCGAGGGGAATTTGACATTTACCTTTAAATGGAAAGAACTGACACAACCACAGTGGTAAACAGAACCCTGTGTAATACAGCCTGGGGAGTGCTCATGGGGGAGCAGTGCAAGGCACTTCGGGTGTGCATTCGGTACAAACAGCATTTGGGGCCACGAACACGTGTGGACATAAATGGGTGCAAGTGAGTTCCATGTGAGAAACGGAACGGGGCATGGGCACCTCTGGTGCTGTTGCACTGGAGTTACTGCAGAGACAGCATTTACTGGCCCTGCTCCTCCACTTGCTTACAGTGGGGACAACAAATTTCATCCCGTGATTCCAAGCAGCTGGCCAAAACCATAAAGCTGCAATCTGTAAAATTGCTTAGACTTTTTTTTTTTCCCTTGCCCCCCAGAAGGTGATAACTCCCCCTCACATACACACATGCACATTGTTCAGAAATATTAGCCATTTCTCCCCTGCTTCAGCTCTGGTAAGTCAGGTAATTGAAGCTTCAAAGGAGAATCACAGTTTAATGGAGCTGTGCTTGCCAAAGAAGACAAAGGACTTTGATTAGATTTCTTCCAGCTTATTTACATGACTTATCTTTTTATAAATTCAACTTCCTTCCAAAGTTGATAATGAGATGCCTTGGAAAAAAGAAAGAAATGGAATGGTTTGTTTTGTCACAAGACAAGTGATTATTTTTGTGATAGACTATGTCTGGTGTAAAGTTCAAAAACAATGGAAGTAATAGTCTTTAGGCAAAACACATAACTGTTCCTGATAACAGCCTGCGAGGAAAAAAAGGCAATTTTCAGAATTCTGCATAATAGCATGGACAAATAACCTTCCAGGAGCAGCTGTCATGGTTAATTTCTGCTCTAAGATATAAAAACAGGGATGGCTTTTTGATTAGATGTTATTCATAACTTTTTTTTTGCATTTAATTTCTTTTGCCTGAGTAGAGAATGGACATTTCCGAGACAGAAAAGGACCATTAACATACTAGATTAAAATGTTTCCATGCATTTCAGCCCCTGTCATTCTGACTTGGACAAAAATCTATCCAATTTCTCCACCGTGGAGTCCTCAGAAAATCACAGGCAGGCTGATATTTTCCTAAACTGGCCTCTAAAGTGTGGTAATGAGCCTTGTAAACATTTGAGATTTTAGTGAAGGAAAAGGAGAGTAATTGCATAATATGAAATGATGATGGAAGTTATTTTCTAGGTAATAAGTGATAAAAAAATAGACAAGGCGATTTGCCCAAATCTCCTATTCAGCAGCTGGAATGCATGGGGAAGATTTACCCAAAAGAACAGAAGGATGGGGACAGATGATCAGAAAAAGGATGGAGCAAAGCATCCTCCTCTGCAGGGAATCAGCTTCAACACTTAAACTAACTGCCTCTTTATGGTTTGCATAAAACCCTGACAATTAAGTACTCACCCAGGGCATCTGACAATATAATCTGGGGGTCTACCCATGTGAATTTATCCCAATTAACTACCACAGTTAAATCATGCCTTAGCTGACTCTAAATTCACTTGAGAAGCACTCAGTTCTGGCCCCAAGCTTTTTCAATACATACATCAGCAAAGGAAAGGCTTGTATGCTTGAGTTTCGCTAAAAAAGAAAAAAAAATAAATATTCCATGTCATTAAATAAAAACAACATTAAAGCAAAACTATGCGTGTAATAATTAAACAAAAATAAAAAGCTCCAGCATACTTGAGCAGCAAACCTATAAATAGTTTCCAAAGAGATTCTCAACATTTCTAAAAATAAAAGCTGTCATAATAAGAGCATGTTGCAAAAGCAAATCTTGCTGGAAAAAGTTCTGAACCTTGTGTCTGTGAACTAAGAGAAACTAAAGCAAGAATTTTTACAAGTCACTTGACTCAATATTATGGTACATTAACCTTGATTTTTATTACTGCTCAGCATTTTTGCTTTTGAACCAGACCAAGCCCCAGAAATACTGAAGAATACACATATGGGGGTGGGGAGGAGAGAAATGGGAGGATTTGGGTTGTAATCACTAAAAAAATGCAGTATGAGTTCTGTGCTAAAAACCTGAGTGGGTTGTCATTTTATCTGACTGATTGGCTGCATCCATAATTAAACCCCAACTTGTCTCCCTGTGGGCTATGAATCAAAACACGAGTCTGAGAACCGTGCAGGAGGCACAGCCCGGGATGGGACGTGGGCTCAGCCTCGCTCCATCAAGGCTAGACTCCAGGAGGAAAGTAACTTGCCAAAACATCCATTTAACTGACCACCTCTTATTCAGTGGAATATCACATGTTTGCAAATAAAGTTGCTAAAAATAAAAAGTGTAACTGCTCTGCCCTTGCACTGATGGGAAAGGCAGATGTTGCCTTTAGCTCTTACCCACCACAATTTTATTCTCAATTTACCCACCACCCCCTGTTTTATGGTTCACCCTGTGGTAAGATACTGGAAGTCAGAGCTGCTGATTGCCAGTATGAACCTTGTGCTGGTCTTTACAGTGCCTGGTACCAACAGCCTTTGCTGGAAAACAGTTTGGAAAATATTGGGCAATATATTCCAGTGGAACCACATAGGAGCTCTGAATTAACCTTGGCCAAAAAGGAAGCAAAAAGGGAAACAAAGAAAATGAGTGAAGATAGCATTCCTGATAATCCATTTAATTTATGTGCCTAAATCCTGCCCTCTGATAGAAACAGGCGACCCAGTTGCTAAACAAATGCTTCAGCAAAGAATTTGGCACCCACATTTCTAACCACAGGTCGTGACAAAGCAAATCATCTCCACTGCCCTTGGCAGCACTGGAAAAGGTCATTTCCCAAAGATGCAGAGCCCCAGGGCTGTTCCAAGGAGGCCAGGAGACCCCAGAAGCTCTGTGGCAGAGCACAAAAGGCAGCACGAAGTAGGAGCAAAATCAGTTCATCTCAAACTCTTGTTAAGGCAACTGTGTCTTTCTGCATCCTTCCAGGTATGATTAAGAGCTGCTCGTGTTTGACAGAATGGGATGCCAGTGGTGTGGCCAGCATCCTGACCTTTCCAGGCTTTCTCCCATCTCCCTCATTAGGAGTCTACCGATCTCATGATCATCCCAGAATCATCCCACTTCATAGATTTAAGCCAGGCCAACACGGTGCAGGTGCCCTTTCCCATCCTGTGTTTGCATCCCTCCTGGCTTAGACACACCTTTACACTTGTCTGCAATCAAATGTCAGAGTGTTACCGTGGGACTTTTCTAGAATAAATATTTGAATTGTGATTTCTCCTAGTAGCAGAGAGCTCCTGCACTGATTTGTGAACGCTGTTCTTCTATACCATGTAAGATCACCAGCAAATGGGAAGGTGCCTTTTGAGGAAGCCAAACAGCCTAGAGCAAACACACTGGCACCCAAAGCTAGGAGCCAACACAGCAACAAATCTGGCCAGATTTCTTCAGTCAAACTGTCATGAGAGTGGTTCAGCTGTGGCTCACCTCGAGTGGAAATGCAGCTTATGCTGAGTATTTCAGTGATGGGGTGAATGCAGTTAGGGCATTCAAACCCAGAGAAATGCAAGCCCAGAGAAACACAAGGCTGGGTTTACAGGAGAGGCAAAATGGTCTCATCTCAAATCAGACTCCCTCATCTTCAACACACCTCCATCTATCCAAATATTTTTGAAAAATGCCTAAACTGCCTCATGGTCAGCTGTAAATCCTCTTACCCACAGAAGAGTGCACACCGGTGTGCCTTTACTGGCCAGGAAATCACAAGTGAGTACGCACAGGTGAAAATAAACAGTTGGAAATTCTAAGTTGATTTTTTTTTGTATTACTCATTTGTGGCTCTCTCATTAAGCTAAATGATTCAGATGCCTTTCTGTATGCTGGCTGGCATGGTGAGGCAGTGAGACCGGACCTCCAGGCCCACCAAAACTCCCACTGCTCCAGAGGAAATAGCTCTGAGAGCATCTGTGCTTGGAGTTGATTCTGGAAAAACTGTTTTGCCGTCAGTCCCTCAGCAATATCCTTATTCACGAGCTCTCAGTCCAGATGAGCAATAACTGGTGAGCTCAGACCCCTGGAAAGAGGGGGTTCCACTCCAGAATTGATTTTTAACAATGAATTTATGCCAGAATATCTTTTCCAGAACTTCCAAGCAAAGGAAGCAAAGTGGGCTCCCCGGATGGCTCTCTGTGCCAGTGTGCAGTAATTCTGCATTTGATTGTATCCACCTGAAAGAACAAGAACTGTTTTGACTGCAAAAGGAATTTTCCATAGGAACAGCAGGAGGCAAAGCATGGAGCCTGGACTTGCCTGTTATAGTGGCCAGTACTCATCTGAGGTTCCCAGCACGGACAGAGGGAATTTACCTGCACACAAATTTCACATTTTGGCCGCAAGAGACTATTGATACCAAAAATCCCAAAAGCCTTTCAGCCTCCGAAGTAGGAGCATTTGGGAATCAAGGGGAAATCTGAAAGGTCCTAACGAAAGGAAACATTTCTATGGAGAAACTCTGTGGTGCAAGCAAATTAGAAGTGGAAAAATATCAAAGCACTGGAGGGTTTTATGCAACAGTAGCCAAAACCTTGAAAGAAAACATTGTTAAAGGTTCGTTTTTTCTCTTTTCTTTGGGGGGACTGTTTCTTCTGGAGTGGCCTACATTCTCAGGCCTGAATGCTCCCAAATTAATTGCTTTGCGTCCTCTTCCCTCCCCCCATCCCTTTTCTTTCTCTCTCTTTAGCCTAGTCCCAAGCCAGTGAAGTCTTGGCTGGGGCTTGTAATGAACTGGCAGAATGATAAAGAGATGCCGAGCTGGAGGGAGGTGGGGGACCCCAAGCCCACTAATAAGACCAGGATCCCCTACTTATGCCATGCCCCACCGCGGGGAAGCCATTAAAGACCCACAGAATAGAAGAGAAAAGGAAGAAAGTTCTTACAACGAGGCCTCCCCTCCCCGGGCCCTCTCCAGCGCTTTTTGAGAACAGAGCTCTCGACATGGCTAATCCCTCCACCACTTAATGAACTACAAGCTTCCCTTTCACTCGGACAAAAGTTTCTTTCCTTTCTCGGGCCTAATCGCAGACAAATGGTCCCCCCACCACGATGCCTGTTAAAAACCCATTCCCTTTTTTGAGGCTGCGAGGCAGGAGGAATGCCACTGGCAAGAATAGGTACCCTTGAAATGAGCTCCTTCTGCACTTCTGAGAGAGATAAGTGGGAGATGACATTGGAGCTATAATGGAAAAAATATTTTCACAAGGCAGCATCTGTTGTTTCAGTGGATGCAGCCCCATTTTTGTTTCAGAATGCTTCTGTGCATCTGTCTATATCTTTTCTGTCAGTGAAACAATTACTGCCTGCCTGCCCTCTCTCTACACACACATACATTACTGGAAGGAATGTTACACGGCTGCACAATAAAGCTGCCACAGCCTGTGCTGAGTTTTGTACGGACAACAACTTTCTGCAAGGAACAGTTATCGGTTTCCTTCCCAAATGAAACAGTAGGCATGAGTTGTCCGATTTATTAATTCACAATGCACGGGGTGAGCTCAAATATTGCCATTTCCATACAGGAACAGAAAGATATGCTGTCTAATTACGTATAGAATCCTTGAGCATCCAAATTTTGTTTTGGTACATGAATAATTATCTTTATTCCATGGTAATAAAGTGTCTGCAGCTCTCACTTCGGCTAAGCAACAATGAAACCAGGCCATTTATTTTAGTTCCTGACCTTCCAAATATAGTACAAATCTTTTGTCTTGGATGTGGTTTTAGATGACCATTCAAGGTTGTTCTCTGCAGGTTTACACCACACACCAGTACTAGACCTGGGAATGTGCCAGGTCTGCCAAGCCTCTCTCCAGAGCGACGTCCTCTGTCTCACACTCCTGTGTGACAAGATATATAGGCTTTAAACAAGTAAGGACTGTTTGAACGTCTAATCTGAATTCCCATCTAGTCAGTGCTGCTGTATTTGGCAAAAGCATTTTCCAGGAAAGCTTCCAGAAACAAGCTGAAGACATCAAAAGATGGAAAATCCATGCTTTCCCTCAGCAGTTTGTCCCAGAGGCTTTTCACCTCCACTGCCTGTCTAGATTCTACCTTGCTTTTGTCCCAACTCACCTTTTAGCTCTGCCATCGGCTTGTGCCTTTCTTTTCCTAAATTAAAGAGCTGCTTAATATCCTGTATCTTCCACCCATGAAGTACTTGCAGACTGCAATTGAGTCACCTCTCAATCTTCCTGTTGATAAGGTTTACAGCTGAAGGTCTTTAAATCTCTTCCTTCAAGGCCGTATCTTCATCTTGTCAACATATTAGTGACTTTTGTATAATCCCCACGATATGTCAATGTGCTTTTTAATGCATGGGCCCTTGGCTGTGTTTAATATACCTCAGTCTCACCACTGCTGTTCACGTGGCAAAACAACCTTCCAGTCCTAACATTGGAGACCACACTAGATGCACACATTCAGTGTTTCCTTTCCTATTACAAACCATCCCAGCAACAGCAACTGCAGTTTCCTGACAGGCCCCTGTGTATATACCCAGAGCTCTGGAAATGTCACCAGAAGCCCGAAGCCTGTCTGGGAACACACAGATGAATTTTTCCCTGCAGCTCTTGTTCCTGCTCTGCTCTCCTACAACTACACTTCTGCCTGTGCTCCAGACTGACCCAAAAAATGCAGAAGCAAACAAGGACAGTAAAAGTAGGACCAGTAACACATTCAGAGTGGTGCAAGGCAATTCCACATCACCATGTACTGCAGAGGAGAGAGAAGATGAAACCCAGTGGTGTGCAAAGGAGCTCTGTGGCTTTGAGCCCACCTTGAACCACCACATTTATCTAAAACAGCGGTGATGACACATTTGGATGAATGAGGCTTTAAACTGAACTAGTAACAGCTATACAGAATCAGGGAAATGAGTTTTTGACAGAAGAGATCTCTTCTGAGAGTATTTCCCACTACAACAACATTGAATTATGGCTCTCTTCAGAGAGGGTCTCCCCGTTCCAGTGGCAGAGCCCCCATGATATCTGCGTTGCTCCAGTAGCATGGAGCTTATCATCACCAGCTTGCAGCTGAATTCGCACCCCAGTCCAGGTGAATCTTTGCCAATGTCTCCAAAGCACACGGGCTATGAGAAATGACAAGCAGTAGTACTTTCAACCACGCATTTCTGACTCTCTGGAGCAGGCTCAGTTTCAAAGGGCTGGATTCTGCTCTTATTTCTCTCAAGCCTGTCTGCCCATTAGTACTTGCAGGGTCAAGCATGGGAGGAGGGGACTTCTACTCAGAAAACCAAGCAGCTACAAAACAAAAGGAATCCCGTTCAATTATTCCCAGCAAGTGGATTAAGCAATGAAAGCCACATATGAGTCTTTTGTGTGGTATTTTTGCAATTATGCTCATTTTTCCTACATTACTAATATGCTACTAGAAACCAGACACCATACCCAATAATGTGAAAACAAGGCAAAAGAATAGAGCCAAGAAGGGGAAAAAAAGAGTGGAAAATACAAAACAGTAAACTATTCCTCTTAGCATTTGTTAAGTATCAGCAAGGGCACATTGTAGCTGGGTCCCCAGACTCAGGCAGCAGTGAACTAAGAGCAAAGCAGCAGATGGTGATGCAGCAGATTAGAAATGATAACAACTGCCTGTCTGGAGAGCTTTGCTTGGGATTATGGACTTGATGGTAAGAACCTGTAGCGACAGTCATCAAAATGTAGGCATCCTTGAAATGGGAAGGGTCCAGGCTTCATGAAGATTTAATCTGCCTGTGTGTACTCTGCCCTGCCAGTGTTGGAGAAAGCAGATCGAAAGGTTTTGTGAATGTGTTACTAGAAAAAGTAACTAGATCATGTTACTGTTGTGAATCAGTGCAGCTGTGCTGGCACCAGCAGATCTGAGTCAAAATGTACTATCTGAGAGTCAGGCTTCAGAGACCAGCGAAAAACTCATGAAAATAACTGTCTTTCAACGGTTTTACAAAAGACTGGAAATGAAAAAAAAAAAAATCATGGTCTATGCCTGTTCTAGAAGGAAAAACTAAAACCGGTTTGCTTTGTTGTGGTTTGTTTTTTTTAAAGACCACTTACGTCTCTGACCAAGTAGGACTGAAGCAGCTCTGAGAGGTCTTGTAGACCTTTTCTGCCCTTTCATAGAGCCTGGTGTGTGTGCTGAACTCTCCATGTAACCCTCTGGTTTCTGGCCACAAGGATTCAACACTTTTCTCCTCAAGTGCTGATAAAACAATGTACAACATTCAAAGGATGATCATCTATACTGTTGAGTGCTTGAAATAGTGACTGCAGCACAGCAAGGGAGAACAGAGAGCGCTGCAGCACTGTTCAGTGTGTGGTAAGTATCTAAGAAACTATTTCATTCAGAATTTCATTCACAAGGTCACCCTCATGTTAAATGGTTCTCAATTAAATTCCTGATAACTACCAGCAGCTACTAGTTTATCAGTGTATCTCTAACTACAAGGTGACAGACAACACACACAAGCGTGAACTGAAGAGGGCAAAGGCACTGGCTTCCCATTTTACTGGGTATAGCCTTTCCCGTGTATGACCAGAGGTATTTGCAGAGCAAAAGTCAGATGAAAGCTTGGGAGATGAGAGCTACTGTATCAGGATGGGCAAATGTGCATGTATGCATATATTTATCACCACAGTCCTCCCAAGGACTCCCTGCGCCTTCTGCAGAGGATACAATTTCTTTACTGGGTGATGTCCAAGCATCCAATTCTGCTGTTGGCTTTAATTAATGAAACTCTCTGACAATAAACTGCAGCAAGCCACATGCTGCACCCACCGTGCTGAACCAGTGTGTGGTTTGCACACGCATTTTTGAAAGCACATTTTCCTTGATGAGCCTGTAATTTGACTCAGTGGGTCAGCGCAATGTGCACTAGATGAGATGGGAGAGTCCTTCACAGTATCACTCACATGGCCAAAGATCTGAAGCAAATCTATTAAACACATTATGTTATTCCAGATATTTAGCTGTGGAAACAAGATCAGGACCTGGCTTATGATCACAAGAAAAAAGTTCCTTATGACCTTTGTCTTCCAAGAGTGAAGGGGAAAATCTGCCACTTGAACATATATAAGGTTTACTGATATAGATTTCAACCTGGAGCAAAAAAACCTTAATGAGTGGGCCAAATGTTAAATCAAAGTAACTATTTTACAGTAGTTCAGATTTGGGGTACCAGTTGTCAGTTCAACCACATGTTGACCTCTTTCTATTCCAGCATCTTCCAACCAGAGCAATGCAGGATTTCCAGTCTCTCTTGAGAACGTAAAGCTCCAAATAGCCTTGGAGCTTTACTGTACAATATCTACATATATATACACTCCAGAATTGCACCTTTGCCTCAGCATAACACCTTTTAGTTTATGAGGAAGTATCTTCATAAAATCATTTTTTAAGAAGTGTGATAAAGAGAATCTTCTCCCGTAAGTGCTGCCCTGCACTCACAAAGGAAGCTCAGACCCCAGTAGGGTTGTCTTTGTTGTAGAGGGCAAAAACAAGGAGGTGAAATACCTGTCTAGTTTATCACTACTGAATGCCATATATACATAAAGAAGGTGTATATACATCGAATGGTGTGTGTATTTACATATAATGCTTTCACTTGACACAAACAATTTTCCCTCAGTACAGATGCTCCAAAAGCTGGTATCTTCACGCTGTGTTTGTCAACCAAGTAAGACTTTGCTGGGAAATAAATAATGCACACGGGCTACCCCACACTAAGGACGTTCCCAGTAAGACTGGCGATGTGAGCAGCAAGACCTGTCACCACTTGCAGCCATGGGGGACAGTTAGCGGGTCAGATCCTGCCATGCAGTGTACCCCACCAAAGCACTCTGGGAGCTGTGGGAAGGCAGTACTCAGAGTTTATTTCCATTTTCATGAGGAATAAACCCTGGCTAGACTGGCCAAGGTAAACACTGGCCTGCCCTCCCACCTGCCAGAAAGGTCAGGGCTGGTGGGGCCCAGCCAAGTGCTGGTCGTCATCTGCTGAATGTGTGCCATTCCCCATGCAGACGAGGCTTTTCCAACACACAGCTACAGCCAGGCCTGGCAGATGCTCTTCGCTGGTGACTCCAGGACTTTTGCCTTGGCTTGGCTTCTCCCCTTTGGATGGGAGTCATCTCTAGCTGCAGACAGGCAGACGCCTGACGAGGGTCTGCCCTGCAGGCAGGATGCGACCCATCGGGGATGACCGAGGGCTCCCTTTTCCATGGCCTCCAAGTCCACACTCCAGCCCCACAAAAGGGACAAGGCTGTGGTGCACAAGGATGCTGGATCTACCTCTCGCCATTCAGCAGATGAAGGCATGAATGTGGTCACTTCATCCACTGCAGAGATCTCAAGGCTATTAAACAGCAGAGCTGGCGAAGTTCCCTTTGAAGGCACTGCTCTTAGTAATGAAGGCAAAAGGAATTTGTTAAACAAAAACCCCAATTACAATGGTCTCTCTGCATCAAAAGAAAATGTTGTAACTTTGTTGCTTCCACAATAACAGTAGAAAAAGAATCACTTCTCGGGAGACACAAATCAAATATTTGTCTTCTTTGCGGGTGAGGTTTCTCTCATCTGCTGCACAAGTAATTCTCGAGCACTCCCCTGGTGTAACACTACCCCTCTCTGCCATCAAAGCAGTGTGAGTAGATTCTAATCACTGCCCCTACTTGCTCTGCTTACAAGTCTTGCTTTAGAAGACAGGTCTCCCTTTGGAGATGGATTTTACTGTCAAATCCTTCTTTTCAGTGCCACACCCACAGCACAAGATCACAAAGAAAGGGGATTGTTGAAACACAAAACCACAACTGTTTGATCACAGCAGTGTTATCGCTTATAAATGCTGCAGAATTTTTCAAATCTCCAGGTATTTATCTAAAAAAAATCTGCTCCACGTCTTAAAGACTTATTCCCTCTTCACCAAAGAGAGTCAGCTTAAACTCGGAAAATGAGAACGGTCCTTACACACATAACACATAAATATATTACACTGCCCTTTCCATACATTACAGATCTACTCAAAAACTGGCTCAGGACAAAAGTCAGGATCTAAAAAATCTCAGGTTGTGAAAACACGTGGATCGAACAGAATTAAGGCCAGTTTAACACGTCAAGGGGATACACTGCAGCAGAGGAATTACGGACCCCTTCCTCCCCTGAACCAGGCATAAATTCTAAGAAAGCCCTTCCTTCAGGCTAAATGGCTTTCTGCCAGTACTTGTGTGCTATATTTGATGCAAGCACTATGCAAACCTTTAAGTTCATTGAACTAAACTAGGAAAATGGAAAAATTTAGGGAAAAAATACACAAAATGTCTTGAAATAAATAACTGTATGACTATAGCCTAGTGACCTTACAAAGATGTAGGTTCAAAGTATGCAAGAGCAACTACCATGGAGCTCTTGAGAGAGATTTGAGAATTGAACAAGCTGAAGAGTACAGAAAAATGCAGAATTTCAACATTTGAAGGTTCTTGCTGCATTAGTGGAAGCAATTCAATACCTTACTGAGATTACTCAAAACATAGTAAGTTGAGTTGGATTGAGTAAGACAACATATTTTTTGAATCATGCATACTCAAATAAAATGTTGTTGGGATTTTCACAGTATTTTTAGGATGATCAGAGATTTTCTGAATTACTGTATTTATAATGTTTTGGAAATTCCATTTTTCCATCAGAAAATGTTGCTGGGAAAAGCTTCCAAATGAGTTTCGTTAATTTTGCTGGTTGAGGCACCAATCATCTTTCGGTTCATTGTACACTGGGTCCTGCTTTGTGCTGTGGCTCTTACATGTTCCCTTTTTGCCAATATCATTAAATACTAGAAAAAACATACTCCCACTGCCTTGTTTTGTAACAGCTTTTTTGGTTTCTTGTGGCATATTTCTTTCATCTCCAAGCCATAAGTCAATTTTACTTTCATAAAGTTTCTTGCATTGCCAGATAAAGAACTTGTCCTTGGATCATGGAAGAAGCTGGCAAGGATTACTACCCCTGGCAAAACTTTACTAAACATGGCTCAAGTGCCAAATTTACTATGAAAATACACAGAAGAGAAGACTCACATCGATTCCTTGTACTTTACCAACACACCATCAAATAGGTGGCTAGCAGTCCACAGGAAGGGGAATAAGGGATATGTTTTATGCTGGGCTTCATTCTCATGGCACACATCTAGTCCTCCAGGCAAGGCAAGTTATTTTCTGGGCCTGGGGGAAAGTATTTGACAGTAACTGATCAGGATGAATGGCTGCCGTGTGCCTCCCCAAGCCGGCGGAACACGGTAACGCGCCATCCAGGATTTGTAAGTCCGCAGCTTAAAGCACATTAGGAGAACAGCCCGATCGATAAACCCTCAATGAATGCCCCAGCGCATTGCTGCGTTATCGCACGAGTGGAAACAACAAATGTGCCACCGCAGTGATTGTTGGATGTGAAATCATGTGGAACGCCTCATCTGGAGCGCGGCCCGGTCGGCCCCTGTGAAAGCGATCCCCCTCGCGCCATGTTAGCGAACGCCGGGGCGTGAAATCCAACCTCCATCTGCACTGCCACAGCCGCGCTTTGTGCCCGCTACGTGTCAGCGTCTGTTTTTATTTTCTGGCACCTTCACCAAGTGTTAGAGGCTCTAAATAATAAGTGACATACGGACACTTTGCTGGAAACAAGCACCTGGGCTGGGGCACGGCATTCATTAAAGCCTGACACGCTCCTCCTCTGCACTCTTTTCGGTCCCTTCTTTTCTTTCCCTTACCACACCATTACTCATGTGCCTACTGGCAATGTGAGAAATGGAAAATGTAGCATGCCCCATTGGCCGAACAACTGGACCATGGTTCCAGAAAAGCTCTCCTCTTTTATGGTCCCTTTCATCCTTTTTGCACAGCACACTGAATAAAACCACAGGCACACCTTGGTCAGCTTCCCCATTAGAGAAGATCAGGCACTTATTTTTTCTTCACTGCATCAAAATTAGGGATGCCATACACAGGTGCACTCAAGCTAAAAGTGTATGTATGTTCTGCTTTAGAGGAGAAAACAAATTTCAGGGGAAGTTAACTCCATCTCCTTGGCTTTGTAACATGCAAAAAGCCTGAATTTTTGATGCATGTTAAATTTCAGAGAAAATAAGAACAGTGTGCACTATGAATGATGTTTTTGAGACTTGTGAGGGCTCTCTTGTCCTGTGCAACTAACTGCATGACTAGGGAAGGAAAGGAGAAGGCAGACTAGTCAGTCATTTCACAAACTTGATGAAGCGAATTAGCATTGAAATTTGTATTATTGTAGAAGAGAAAACAAATTTACCTCGTCAGCTTGACTGGTCTAGTCTATGGCATCCTGGTTTCTAGTACAGAACAGGAAAACTAAAAGTCTCACAGGCCGCAAATGAAGAACCTAAAGTGGCTTTCATATTTAGCTTCAGACTTAAGTTTCTATAGCTGATGAGGCAGCAGAAACAGGAAGATGCAGAAGACTTGTGCTGGATAACTTGTGGGTGATCAGGAAGTTGTCAGCAGTCCCACTCTCCACAGGATTTCCTGAACTGAACATCTACTGACCTCCACAGAGAAAGCTGTGCCTGTTAGGGTGGAGGGACACTGATGGCCATGCCACAGTGCACTGCGTAACACAGGACAAGATAAACATCTCCAGACCATGTGAAGGAGGAAGAGAGACTTACAACTTTTACCTACAGCAAGCTCAGTCCAATGAGCTAATGATGGGGCAACCCTGAGGATTTTTCAAGAGCCCTTGCTTTGACTGGCAGATTATTCACTGCCATTAGTAAAGACAATGATTGCTCCTTAAACTTCTAGTAATAGCACATGCAGGCTTAATTTTTGGAGGGTTTTGTTTGTTTAAAAAAAAACAATCTCTCCAGGTATTACTGTAATAATTTCCCTGGGCATCCCAATGCTGCCTGACCTTCCTAGAGGCAAAACACTGTCTTGGTTGAAATGATGGGTGAAAGTAATACTAAAACATTAAGATAAAGCATATATACACACACAGATATATATATATATGTATATAGATAGATAGATAGATATAGATATAGATATAGATATAGATATAGATATAGATATAGATATATAGATATATATTCCCTGAAAAACAGGGAGAAGATTAATGATAAAGAAAGTCATTAGTCTTTAAAAAACACAGCCTGCAAAAAAGTCAAGTTAAAGGAGCGAAACACCAGAGACTCATCAAGCCAAAATCAATAAAGCAGCAGTTAAAAATCCATTTCCAGTTCAGGATCAGCCTGTTGCTGTGTGGGGAAGGAAAAACCATCAGTAGCACAGAAAAGGCAGAAGCAAAACCAACAGTGGAGAATGCATAGCCTGAGGAGAGAGATGACAGAGCATAAACTGCACCACTCAGTGAATAGGTAACCATTCAGCACGGTGATGCAGGGCACACATATGTGAGGTTGGAAGAGAGCAAAGCTTCAGGCTGAGAGACTCAGAGTTCAAAAGCAGAGACTGTATGACAACCAGCTCAACTTGAATTCTCAGGCAAAATATGTGGCAAAACCAGCTAAAGCATTTTTTGGACACAAGGAGAATCCTACACAGAAGTGGGTAGATGATCTGGCTGTATACACAATAGTATCTGAGACAGCATCTGGGTCCAGACTCCATGTCATGGCTCAAAAATTAAGTGGGAAAAATGAGGAAGAAAAAAAAAAGAAGTGTAAGAGTAAGCCAAAAACAATTAAGAGAATAGGAGAAAACACTTGTAAACGTTAAAGTACTCAATACATGCCAATAGTCGGAAAGAAGGCTGAGAAGCG
Source organism: Gymnorhina tibicen (assembly GCA_013399875.1). Taxonomy (NCBI): domain Eukaryota; kingdom Metazoa; phylum Chordata; class Aves; order Passeriformes; family Artamidae; genus Gymnorhina; species Gymnorhina tibicen. Next base: position 207,530 of record VXAZ01007004.1, read on the forward strand.
AGTTAAGCCTTATCCTTGAAAGATAATACTGCACAAGCAACACATAACATTGGTGTCCCTGCAGTCTTGGTGAACCAGGCAAAGTATCAGGCAGTGGCTGGTGGTGGAAGCTAACAAATGCCAAAGGAGCATTTGCAGCATCACTCAGCAGCATCTTCAGGACCTTGAGTAAAGAATTTCCCAACCTTCTTCTGGACACATACATAGACGGAGAGCTGTAATACGGGACCAAAGAAGTCAACTGTTCTTTCCAGCAAATCTTCTGTGGATTCCTAAACCTGTCATTTTTCATTAACATTAACCTCTGCAGGTAGCAATGTTTAACATTTATCTTCTTAAAAAAAAAGAAAAAAAAAAAACGAAAATAAGAGAGAGAGAAAAAACTCTAAAAACCAAGCCCTAATATTTCACCATTTTTCAAACAAAAGGAACTAGTGTAGCGTAGGTAGCAATTGTGATGACATTTGAGATTATCCTATAATCCAGTTTCAATCTTCCAGCTGGAGAGTGGAGACGGGATGGTTTGAAATCTGTTAAGCTATTTGATTTTAAAGGCTTAGCAGGCAAATAAAAGACAGTGTAGGCCAATGAAATAAAATTTGCTGTACGATGTGTAGTACACTGGATCCAGATTTTATACGTGTCCTCTGTGTGCTTACTCTGATATAAACAGTTACAGCAAACCAGAAATATGTGCTGTCTGTGCAAGACGGACTGGAATTCTGTCCTTGCTCATGTCTGATCTGTTCACACAGAAGTCAGCAGGATCAGCCAAAGGAAGAAAAGTTCTCAAGACAGAAGGTATTCAACAACAACAACAACAAAAACCCCTAAAAAATTTGATCCTGAAGGAGGAAAGGTCATGGAGAGCAGAGTATGCATCTTTATATTCTTTGTATCACACTGTAGTGTGTGACTAGCTCTTGTCCACTAACTTAATCAGGAAGACATATTTTAGACGGTGACAAGCAGGAACGAATACAGTCAGTCTTGTTTTCACCACAGGATACAGAGATTGGCTTTGGATGTCTTTCTGAAACATTCATTTGCCAGGCAGAATGGGAGCCTGAGGGCAGAAGACTTCAAAAAAGAAAAATACATTTATCCCAGAAGTCATGTAAAACATAGGGCTACACTGTCAGCTAGTGTAAATGAACGTAACTCCACTAATGAGAAGGAGCATCTACAGCATAAGCCAGAGGAAGATGACAAACTGAAATTGTGCCCTTGGTGACATCTGATCTATTCAGAAAAATATGCATGCCTTATGGGGCAAATTTTACTATCTGTCAAGACAGTTTGGGGAGTGTGGGAAGCTACATCTGCTGGGAGAACCAGGAGGGGCAGGGGGAGTGCTCTGACATAAAAAGCAAAATTAAACATCTCGAGAAGCAAATTCCCCCCTCAGCTGCACAGAGGACAATTAACCCCTCTGGAGCTCTGCTCCAGATGATCATTCCAATGCCCAGCTCTCACCCTCTTGTAGCAAAACTCCCATTAAAGCCACGCTCTCCTAACACTGTGTTGGCACAAAACGTGAGCAACTTTGCTAAAATAATCATCGTGGCCATTATACCATAAAGCTGAGCTGTCTGCCAAGGGGAACGCAACTAGAAATAGAGAATTTATCTGTCATGAGTAGCAGCATGGTCCAGTTCAGAGCAAATTCCTTGTCATTTACACACACAGCTCCCTGTGATTTTAACCTTAGCATAGTCACTGGTAAGTCAATAGTAACAGAAGGGGCAGGGGGAGGATGATTTATTTTTCCTTCCTGCTGCTGCAGAGCAACTGCATATTTTCCTTGTCAGCAGCTGTGGTTCATATACACTGTAGAGATAGGCAGAAAGAGGGGGAAAACCCCACCCAGCAAACAAGATGTAGGACTCCCAGGAATCATTATTACATGCTGAGCATGCCAGTATAATGCTATTTGCAGTATCCTCTCTAGGTCAGCAGAGATTCCAGCATCCTTTGTCCAAAACAGTTGCTCCTCCCCAGGAGCATGTGCAAAGCCCCATCTTTCTGCCATGCTGCCAAACCTGATGAAGGTTTTAACCAAGGAAGGGTGAACAGGTCTCACTCATGCACCTTGGCTGAAATGCCTCTGCTCTTCCCATCAGACTATCATCAGAGCTGCTGTGTCTATCCCTGCCACCTCTTTGTCAGAGAAAATAATCACTCAGTCTGTCCCAATGACAAATTAAAAATAGAAATGACTGTGAGGGTGGTGAGGTCCTGGCACAGGTTGTCCAGAGAAGCTGTGGCTGCCCCATTCCTGGATGGGCTCAAGGACAGTTTGGATGGGGCTTGGAACAACCTGGTCTAGTGGAAGGTGTCTCTGCCCATGGCAGGGGGCTGGAACGAGATAGTCTTAAGGTCCCTCCCAATCCGAACCATTCCATGATTCCAGGGTTTTATAAGAATGTCTTTTCAGCTTCCACAGTTCAGCTGATGAGGGGTAGCTCATCAAATGGCAATCACATCAGCACTGTTCAACCAAAGCCTGGGATTTTAGGTTACTTGAACTCAGCTGTAGATCCTCTATCAGCTTACTGATACGAAAACACAAATGCATTCAGACTCAGCCCTCTGCCTCAGCTTTGAGCTGGGTAGGGCAGCAAATACTGTCAGCTGTCTGTGGACACTGAACACGAGTGCTGACCTAAACCTTCACCCACCATCTGAGACAAACTAAAATTGTATTCAAAGAGGTATGAAGTCCTCACTTCACTCTAAAAACTGTCTTGTATTATTATGGTACTATTCGAGACAGCTGATGCCACAGTTTCATGACAGAGGCTGTTCACTGAAATGCTGATTAACATTTAGGTTGTGATAAAGCCTCAAAAAACCCTCTGTCAGGTCCCCACTGCCTGAAGCACTCTCCCAACTGGCTGAAGTTGGTGAGGACAAGAAATTAAGGTCAATTATTTCAAGTTCCAGTGAAATCCAAGCGAACCTATTTATACATGCAGTTTAAAGCTGACTTTTTTTTCTGTAGAACAGCTCAGCAGAAGTTGAGGTCAGTAGAAAGAACTAAATTCAATTTTCCACTTTCTTGCTTTCACCAGAGAGACTTCTTAGGGAAAAATAACAGTATCTGAGTGTCCCACAGCAACCACGTTATCCAAGTTTTTCAGTCTGAGATCTCATTTCATGTTTGTAATACTGGCTCCATGAATGGCTCTTGGAGAAAATCATATTACAAATACAAATACATCAGGAACAGATGCAGTCCTGCAGGAAACCATTTCCCAGGTGGAAGAGTAAGCACCTAGAGCACCCAAAATAATTGTAATATTCATCTTCACAAATAAATAATATAAAATATTAATTGACAGTCATAGTGGTCCTGCAGCCAGGCTGAAATCTGATTTCAAACTAAACACTATGGAAAAGTGAGTAGCACTGCTGGCATGTCCACAACACAGGTTGGAAGGAACGCCACAACCACTGACTGACACTTAACCCCTTCCCAACAACCTCCGCAAATTGCACAAAAACAACATCTCTCTGCACCCACTCTCCTTCCACTCCCGCTCCCCGGAGAAGAGCGTTGCATCCTCCCACGTGGACTCAAGTTTGATCCTGGCAGCCGCACTGATGAGAGCAACAAAACACAAAGAATTCTCCTCTCCTGGGCCAGGCACTGAGCTGTGCCTACGTGTCTGGAGCCAGAGAGTTTCCTGCCTGGCTTTCACAATGCCAGCTCCTCTTTTGTTGTGTAGCACGTCCGACACAAGGAGCTGTGTATCTGCTTTCATTCCCAAAGAAAGATCACCCACTGAGCAGGACCTCCGGGTGCCTGGGGGGAATCTCCCTCTTTCACTTGCTGGGGTTTATGAGGGCTATCTTCCAGTTTGCACAGCAAACATATGTACTGATCCAAAGATCATTCAAGTCAATAGAAAGGCTCCTCTTGACTTCTATAGGCTTTGGCTCTTGCTGTCCTGGAGAGCAAGGAACTGTAGGGCCAAAAATAGGGTCACACGGATGACACGGCTCTCACCCCCAAGCCCATCCTCATCCCCCACCTGCTCCTCCAGGTCACAGCTTTGTAGCCACAGGAAGATGTTTACATCATGGTCCTATTGACACAGGTCAGAGTTCAAGGAAGCCCAGTAAATCATGAGTCTAAATAGGGTAGGGCTGGTGCCGGGTGGAGGAGAGAGGGGAAGTAATGAGAGCAGAACCATCTCTTTGAAGAGGAACAAATGTGAATGTTTACAGTCCCCCTGGTGCATTCTCTCTGGGCTGAAAACATGTTCAGACGCTGGTTGGTTAATCTGCCTTCTGAGAAGTTGTGCTGAATGGCAAGGAGGTTATTCATGCCATCAACAGGATCTCTGCCTATGTTGCTCTGCAAAAATCCTGGTGGCATGGAAGGGAGCCAGTGCATTAGTCCTGTATTTTCATATGCGCTGTATCAAAGAGGCTCAACTATGCATTGTGTATTCCCACAAGGTTGGTGAAATCAGACTTAGTCCTGGCATACAGTGAGATTCTTCTCAAAAAGGAGAAAGGAAAAAAAAAAAGCCCAGTTAGCAAACAAGACAGGGCTTGTTCCTGCACTAAACCACAGTACATAGTTTGACAATGTTTCACAAATCTTCTTCATTTATCGTTAATCTGAAGGCATCTTCTTTTTCCCCAGCAGAGGATGTCAGATCCAGCTCCATTCCTGGAGCTACAATATTTCTGGGTTTCCTATGTAGCCCAGAGGATCTCAGAGATATTCCCACTGTCTGTAATTACTGCACAGCGCATTAGCACTTCACTCTTGACACTCACTGATTTCCTCTGCCTCATTAAGACTCCAGGAGTGTCTGATGAGAGCACTTAATTAAAGTGAGTATAAACTGATAACAAGGCCTTGTGATTCTTTTGTCCATCTATTTGTTGATCAGTAATTAGCAAACTCAAGGGGACAGTGCAGGACAAAATGAGTGGAGGGACAGTAAATAGAGAGAGTCAAAGTCCACGTGTGGGACATTGACCCAGCAAAATCAAATGTCACGCTGAGATCCACACAGCAAGGGCGGACACACTATTAGAAAAGCTTGACCTTTCTTCCTTTCAAAAACATGTTGTCCATGTTTGAAAGACATCTGAAAAACATTTGTGAGACAGGACAGTGATGTACACAGGGATAGGCTTCTAAAAGGAGGTGTGATCTCCCTGACAGGCTCCATCCACTTAGCAAACATAATCCAGCCTGTCTTCAGCACAGCCTCTTTACTGTTGCCTCATCTACACTAGAAATATTATACTTGCATAGCTTTATTGCCAGACCCTTCCTTGCTCAAACAGGCACAGAAAATTATCATATGGACCAAGTTCTGCTATTTCTAGTAAAATTGATTTATTCCAGCTGAGCAGCTGGTCTAAGGTTTCATTTTCCCTGCAAGAAAGTCCCAGCACAGATTCACACAAAGAAAAATGATGCCCAGGTAACAGCAACATTCACTTGGCTCTCTGGCCGTAGCCTTGGCTGATATCACTGTTATTAGAAGGCTGTTTCGGCAACGAAACCATGTGGGCAGTCAGACTCCCACTCCTGCAGCTTTCAGTGAAATCTCCAACTTGTCTTCAGCTTTTTTAAACCACAAACATTGCTTCTGATCAAATTTCTTTATACACTGTAAAGGCAGCTACTGCATTTTGCAGCGGACAGTGCTGGCTTCACTTTGCTATTCCACAGTCAGACAAATTCTTGCTCACAGAAGCTGAAAGGCTCCTCTCTTGAGGCAACCACAGAGAAGCCTGTGGGATGAGACCGGTCTTTCCTACGTAACCCACACATTTAGATGTAGCTGAAGGTCGAAAGGGATCACAGGCACACCTACGCTGACCACCACCTACCACATGGCATGACACGTTGCCTATATTCCTCATTGGAAAGGCAAAATCTTAGTTAACACAGTTTCAGATTTCCAGGCAACCACAACAAGCACAACCAGGACGGCCCAGCCACTCACTCCAGACCTTGGTGAAGAACATGGTCGATTGCCTGAGGTAAGCCCCAGTATTTGCAATATCCCTGATTGCAAACACACATAGAAAGTATCTTGAGAGATCCCTGAGAAAAGCCCTAAAGAAAAAAAATTGGTGGCTCCAACTCTGGCAATGAGAAGATCTTGCTATGAGAGATATGCAGAAGACAGACATTGAAATCATTGTAATGTCTCAGAAATAGGAGAAGAGACCTCCATTTTGTTGGTAGGGTCTACTGGATTGGACTAGAAAATAGGATAATATGAATTATTCCATGGAAGTAACAATTTCCTTATGATTTCCTGAATTTTTTGGGGGTAGCCTGTCAATTTTAACAGTGTAAGACAACAGTCATTTCAATGACTGCTGGTTTTGTTATTTATTGTTTACGCTGTAGCTACTGCCTAGAGACTCCATTCAGGCCATGAGACACCGACCAGGAGCACAAAGCACAAGGTGACATGGTTATGCAAACAAGTCTGATGTCTGGTTTGCAGGTTTTGAGTTGTTATTATTATCTTGCTGTTAGATAATTAACCATAAGATGCAATGGTATCAGTCATCCTTCCTGGCACCTGCCTGGCCACATGAGTGATAAGCACAGCCCATGGTTTTGCTTTTAGTAAGGGACATGCACAGTTCCCTCCTCTGGCTACCTGGAACAAAATATTTCAGTCTTATCTGCATAGGAGAAAAACCTTGTGTTAGCAAACATAATTATCAGCACAACATATGACATAATTTGTCCTTCTGATCAATGATCATTGCTTTAAAAAACACATTAAGTGATTTCAGGTATTTTACAGAAACCCAAATGAGTGACATGTTGACATTTTTAATTGTGTCTTGGCTCATGCCTTCTGGAAACTCAAGGACGAGCTTATCTCTCTAACTATAAATTACATAACTACCTTTACTTTTCCCAAAATAGTTTGTACCATTTGGTTGTTGAGTTCTCTGCTGCTTTCCACTCCAGGTACTCTGAGGCTGATGTAGGTGTTTTTCAGGACCCTCGTTTAGAGACAACCCAGGTCTGGATGAGCACCCAGCACATGGTGCTGCCCGCTCTGCCAAGAACAAAATTCACCAGCTGCAGCTGTTCAGACAACTTTCCTAACACCATCCCATGATGCAACGTCTCCTGCTCAGAAATTACTCAGAAATCCCCACTTACAAAACAGGACACAGGAAGAGTGGTTTTTTTAGGACACCCAGGACAGCCTGGCACAACCACAGCTCTGTCAAAATACGTGTCCCTCTGTGGGCATAGAAACACTCCTGCACGGTTGAGTGAAACGACCTGCCATGTTCCAAATAAGCACCAGCTGCAATTTTCTCCATATTTTTAAAATTACATGTGGCTCTCAAGAGCCTGGCAAATTGTCAACACAGCCCCTAGCCTGGTGCAATTTAAGCGTCCTTAATCCAAATGGTATAAAAGGAAACAGTTAGAGAAACTCTGAAAATAAAGGATGATGTTGGGTTGATGGCTTTCTAAATATTTCTTGAAATCCTGGGGGATGCTTTCTGTAGACTTTTATTTTCAGGCAAAACTTTAAAAGCCTGAGCTGCCATCACTTTCCAGAGGAGCTAGCTGAAAGGCTATATTTAGAAGATCTTGTCAAAAAAGTTTCCTTTAAATCAGGCTGCTTAGTCCTACCTACAAAAAGATGACATTTTTTACTCATTTGCTTTACTTTTAGCTATTTCCATATGTACACATTTTTTAAAGGAGAGAGACGACAGAGCTACCTCCTAAACTTAAATTAAACCATCATAAAAAGCCTGCAGAGAAAATGCCAGCTTTGTGACTAGTAAAAACCAACATAGTATTTTCCTGGCACAGTGCAAATGACTGATCCAGGGGTTGTTATCTTTGAAAAATGCTCAAACTATGAAATTCTTGGTTGGTTGGCAGTTACCGAAAACCTGTGGGCAGAATCTGGCTTATGTGATTTGAGCACTGCTTAGCATCTGTCATGAGAAAGCCTTGGGCTGAGATTTCCTCTCTTGCAGAAATGCCATGGAACTGAAAGCACAAGGGAAGAAGTATGTGAACAGAACAGCTAAGATATTACTACTGAAGTGTTCTTCAAGTGTCTTTAACCATCACAAATTGATATGATCCTGTCTTCTTGGGGATGATTAGATGACCTCTTTCTGTAAGTGTTTTCCAGCTCTTACATCTATGATTCATCCCTCTTGGGCAAAACATAAAACCAGTGTACTGATCATCCATCATCGTTAAAAATCTCATTGCAGTTTTTCAAAAAAAGCAAAGGAGTTTGCTCTAGCCAAAATTCCAATTTGTGTAATTACTGTACACTGCATACCTAAAAAACTCACCCTTGGTTTGAATCACAGAAGCATTACTCTAGAATATGTTCTAATCAGAGGGAACAACCTTCATTCTTCAGCGTCTTGAAGGCTGTGCAGTCATTTACCCGAAGTTGATATAAAACCCTATTTACACACATTCTGTGTGAGTCCTGCTGGGGAAAGCATCACACAAGATAACTGTGCAGGGGAAAAATGAGCATTATATGTGGGGCAAGCCATGGGTGTGTAGGAACAAGGACAGAAAAGTGTTTTGCATGCTTTGATATGACTTCCTCCTTGCTGCAAAGCTAAAAACCTCCACGGTCAGCATGGGGCACAGCCTTCCCAGGAGAGCTCGCCCTATCCTGGTCCCTCTTGGATTCCAGCTTTTCTGCACCTCCTTTGAGCTGGGTTTGGTCAGAAACGTCTCACAGGCATTAAACACACTGTTCAAAATGACATTATCTATGGAAGTATTCCCCTTGCCATTTTTCTTATGGAAAAGTCAATTTTTTTTAGCACAGAAACCAAATTCTCACAGAAAATTCTGGTTCAAACTCTAGGAAAATTTAGAAAAGAAAATTTAAGGCTTGTTCTCAGAATGACCAGTGCTCTAGTCTTCAAGGGCTTGTAGTGGGAGGTGAAGGATCGACTTTTGCTACAAGCCACCCAGAACTGAGAGAGATGGTGACCCTCAGCTGCAGCCCTGATGCTGCTGGCGCTATGGAAAGGAATATTCAGCCACTGCAGCTCACTCTGACCGCAGAGTGAAGTCCACTGCTGCTCTCACAGCCACTGAACTCCACAGCACGAACCCAGCCACATCTCCCATACGCCAAACAGGGACATTCGCTCTTTTTTTAATTACGACAATATTTCCTCTGTGTTGTTGATGATGAACCAGCACTGGTTGGGGTCCAGTGCTCTGCATTCTGCACAGACAGTATTTCTGTTTCAGGGAATTCCCAAGGCTCACACTATTGGAGTCTGGGCACTTATGCCAGGGGAATACCACACTCTGCTTCCCTGCCACTGTCCTGGCAGTTACAGACAGGAGACTGTGCTGGGCATGTCCGTGTCCTGATATCCCATTCCTGAGGCCAGCATGTAAGACCCTATCTAAGGACATTAACTCAGTGATAGTAAGGTGATAATATGGTTATCAGTGATAGTACAGATAATTTCATAGCACAGTGTCCAGCACAGATTCTAACCTCAAAGACTCCTCAAAAAACCAAAATTCCTAGGGAACAGAAATTATATTTCATTCATTGTAATAAAGCTATAAAGGCTGTTAAATCCTAAGACAAAACTGCTGCTGCAGAGGGTCAGCAAGATTTATGGCACTTTCATTGGACCAGCACACTCCTAACAGATCCTTCTGGGTGCTAATTTAACAACAAAAATACGGATGTATGTAAAATAATGTAAAATATTATTGCACGTAAAATAAATTTGGACCAAAAAAATCCCACCAAACCAAAATACAAATTAAAATGGAGAACTTCCATCATAGTCAGGGTTTAGGTTAGACAGCAGAACTTTCTAAATTGTAAAAAGATGGTATCCTCCACATTTGGTCCAGGTATGTCTGCGGAGGAACCCTCGTCCCATGTATTCTACTCTTCACACTGAGACATTATAGCTTGATTTAATATACTTTATAAGCCTGTCTGATTGGCAAATTTCAACACACAATGTTTTTCATATGTTTCAGAGAAGTTTCCTGAGGCGCCACTAGATCTTCTAGCTGTGTGCAGGAGCAAACCTGACAGCCACTCTTCTCTATCAGGTACGTGTGCAGCCAGTAGTGGAAAGCCAAATCAAAAAGGGATATTGAATTTTTGACAGTGTGTCTACCTCAAACTAGCAGAATGAAATTAAAAAAGAAAATATTTAGGTTCTATGTCAGGAAATAAAAAAACCAAAACCCTCTCTTGAGAAAAAGAGTATCTCTTATTAAAGTTTTGGGAATTAAGGAGAGACTTTTGATTATGGCACCTGGACTTGTAACACAGGGGCTCAGTTTCTAGTTTCTGTACAAACTTCCTTTGGGACTTCAGGCAAGTTCCCTCACTCAGTAAAATGGGACAAGGCCTGTCACTCATCATTTGTCTGTGTAGTTGACTTACCCTGTAAGATCATAGGGGTGAGGTCTATTTCTTGCTACATGTCAGAAAAAAAGACGAGCACAACAAGGCTTTGCTTTCTGTTGGCACCTCTGAGCACTCTGACCTAAATAAGGAATAATCCCAATGTATTTAAAGCTGCTTGGGAGAAAAAGAAAAAACACTGGCTGAGGGGCACAAGACAGTAATAAAAAAAAAAAGAAGAAAAGACCAGTTCTCGGGTGGGACAGGTAGAGTTCAGAGCTGGGAATGGGCAGAAGATTCCTGGGATCTTTCTATCCTGGCAGATCCCCTTTCCTCAATCCCTCACTGAGGGTCTGTGATATCACCTGCCCCTCTTTCACCCAGTGGACACAAATGATCTGCTGCTGTTTCCTCTGCTGCTGGTCACCATGGGAGAGGTGTGAAAGGGCACGAAGAAGGTAATTCCATAAGCCCTGCTCTCCCATGGTGTGAATCTTGGATCCTGAAAAAAACACATGCAAGGTTTTTCCCACAGACAGAAAACAGATTTCAAAACTGGAGAATCAAATTCAACCTTGGCATATTCCTAAGCAAATGGATAACTCAGGCTAGACTGAAGCTCAAGGGACTGCACGAGGCAGCTTTTTATCAACACACTTCTGGCCGTCACACCACCACACTTCAAATTACAGGTCTGCAAAAGCCTCCACTTCATAAACCTCTATCAGGTTCTTCCATGTCATACCAAACTGCAAGTGACAGAGGGACGTAAGTGGAGAGAGAGGGAGGAGAACTAAAGCACTAAGGAAATCAAATGCTGTGCACAACTGACACAAGCACTAAATATTTACCTCCATTTAAAAACTTCAGCTATTTTCCTTTTCAGTCCTATCAAATCACCTTCCTAATCACACGCACTTGTTATTTCTCCCCAAAGGCATGAACTCAGCTTGTAAAACATCTACTTGAGGAAAAGCAAAGTGTTGCTGGTGTGACATGAATTGCTGAGGAAATGCTGCTCAGGGTCTGGCCCAAAGGCAACCTTGAGCCGTGGGCTCCCAGCAGTACTGCAGGCATGCGTGAGTATCACTCCTCTCTCCCTCTGCATCTTCTGATTCAGGTATCTTCTGATCCAGCCCTAACCTTTCAGACCATCAGAACCCACATTTCACTTATTTCCTAAAACAGGAGAATTCTAATGAAAACCTCAGCTCAGCTGCTTTTACCTGAGCTTTAGATCTGCCACTTGAAATACAGCGACTATTTTTTCAATTTCTATTACATTATTTTTTGCAAGGAAATTGTTTTAGCAGAAGCCACACAAATGCTGAACCTTTTGCAAGCTGTGAAGATCCACAGGAACTGAAGAAGTTTTCTCCCATGACTGTTGCATTGTTTTACACAAGGAAGGATGACAGGAGGTCAAAAGCAACGCAGGAACAGGAGCCTCTGGCCAACTTTGCGTGCTGAGGACTACAAAGTCCCACTACAATTTGCTCTGCATTATACAGAGTAATACAGATTCTTTTCAGTGTCCCAAATCCTGCTCCACCTCCTCAACAGTGGCACATAGGCCCTAGAGTAAGCAAAAATTGCTTTAAATATTTCACCCTCTGCCCTGGCTAAAGTGTTAAACCAGGCTTCCTTCCATCACTCAAAGCTTACTGAAAAAAAAAGCCCCAACCTCTCTGCAAAGACAAAAATCCAGAAAAAAGTCTTTGAATTATCTAACATCCAAGATAGAAAGAAGCAGAAATAAACTGCTCTGTCTCAAGAATTAGACATAGGAATTAAAAGAAAAATACTTTAAAATCGTCTTCCGTAGTTTAAGTGTGACCCTGCACTAATGACGTTCTTAGAAACCTCATTAAAGAACTGCCAAGTATTATTGTTGCAGCATTAATAGCTCCATTGTTGTAGCATAAATAACTGTGTGAAATAATTCCAGATGTAATGCGGATGGAAAGGAAGAGGGTGCCTCACACTCCGTCAGAACTGTATCTTCAGATGGCTCCTTCGAGCTGAAATTTCCCATTCTGTGTCCCAGCAGTGGAGGTCTGCAGTGCCTTACACACTGGAAATGCTAAAACAAAGCCCACAATGAATAATAGCACTTTTGTTTCAAACATTCCCATGGTTTCTTTTGAGATCACTCTACCCCCCTTCACAGATTCTATATTTTGCTGACTTTTCCTTATATTTAAACGTCAGCCAGTAAGGAATTGGCAACAATTGTGGGACAATTGCTTCTTCTCATCTCCCTCTTGCAGGCAAAAAAAAAAGGAGAAAAAGGAATTTAAAAAGATAGACTGTGTGAAGCAGTGAAGCTTAAACTGCAAGCTGCACATTTTTGGAAAGCACGAATCACAGAATCACAGGATGGCCTGGACTGGAGGGGACCTTAAAGAGCAACTGTATCTATCCCTATTTAGCCCTCCCAGCATCATCTGTGGGCACAGAAAAGTCATGGCCAGAGAAAAATCACACTTCTGCTCTGGAGGGGGGACACTGTGGTTAGATGTCCCTCCTCCCTCTGCAAGTGGTCAGAGGCGATGCTTTATCTCCACTATGCACAAGGGACTTGGATCAGCATGAAGGAAGAAGAAGGGATGAGAACAAATGGACTCAGACCTGGGAGCCAGACTAGCAGGAATCATTCACTGCACGGAAGGGAGGGGAAAAGCTGGCATAGGGATCTCTACCACCTTAGACTCCATGGGTAGGAACTTGGTCCCTTTCTAATCTTTCACACAAAACTCCCTGGCACAAACTGTCTGGCTTATTCACTTTCCTAACTTATTCTCTTCCATCTTCCCTAATGCCAGTGAAAGCCCAAGAGTCCCAAGAAACAGCTTTGCCATTGCTTTAATATGAGCACGCTGCTTGCACACAGGAATGAGAATTTAGCCTGGAGACATAAACCCAAATATACAGCTGTGTATGGTATGCTGAAAACTAACCCAGCACAGAGAGCTGCTTTTATGGGCAGGATTTGTTTTTCCAAATGGGATTTATTTAAAAGAAAATTGAATGGTTATAAAGAGCTCACTCTAACAATAACACAGAAAATGAATCCAGTGTTCACTGCCGGCTTTGCTTCACAGTACAATCCAGACAGAGAAATCTTCTTTAGAGGGTCCTGGCAGCAATGACCTGCCCTGCAGAGCAACCCTCGGGGAAACAGCTGGCTAAAAACTGGGACTCTGCTAATGACTGAAATAAAGGCAGGCATTTCACTGGGGAAGGTGTCGCAATGCCAGTGTGAGGAAGTGACTATGGAACACCCTGTTTCAGCAACCTTTTTTCGTATCAATAGCAGGGCAAGGCTCTAGGGGACACACAGGACTTCTCTCTCCAGGAAATTACTGGCACATTCCCCATTTCACCATCTTCATAAGGGCCAGGACTCCTTAAGTCCAAAGGTGCCTTAGCTTCCCTTGGTGCTCCAGCCAGTATAAAACTGCCTCTAAACAGCCTTGTTTCAATTTTCATGGTATTTTGGTAACTTCTATGGGTACCACAGAAGTTTTTATGAATAAATGCCTGATGCTTTAGGTGTCAGCATAAGGTGTCCAAAACCTGTCCTACCAAGTTCCTTAGAAAGAAGCACTTGGGACCTCTTAACCATCACCCTCTTCAAACCCTCTTCTCCACCTGCTTTTCCCAGTGCAGGACAGTGTGCTGCTGCTTCCTTTGTCCTGCTTGTCTCCTTCAGTATGTGTCCCAACAGGCCAGTACAACCAGCCACAGCAGTTTGTCTGAATGAAAAACAGAAACAAAAATGGCTCAAAGGTGCACCAGAAAAGGCTCAAACGGGATATCAAGAAGCATTTCTTTACCAAGAGGGCGGTCACACACTGGGACAGGCTTCCCAGAGAGGTGGTCAATACCCCAACCTGCCAGTGTTCTAAGAGATGCTCTCAACAATGTTTTAACTTTTGGTCAGCCCTGAATTGATCAGGCACTTGGACTAGATTGTTAGTGTAGGTCCCTTCCAATCAAAATAGTCTATTCTATTCTAAAAATAATTAGCCATGACCATTAATGCTTCTGATTCAACTGGCTTCAGAACTACAAATCTACTTCAGTGACTAATTAGAGAGACCATCTGATGTCTTTCATCTGGGGCACATCAAAGATCTTCCTTCTCCAATTAGGCACTGGTCTTCGTTCACAGTCCTGTCCAGGACAGTGAGCCATGCACTGTTGCACAGATGTTTTCAAGTCACAAAGCAGAGCGGGTGCAGGGACAGCTTTTATAGCTCTTACTGGAAACCTATTAAGGTCATGATATTGAGAAAGAGCACAGTATGGCCTTCATATTTTAAGCTTTGGAAATATCAACCCCAGAGCCGAAAGATTATTTATACTGGAAGCTGACTACTAGGCAGCTGCCAGGGTAGAGCTAATCAAGGGACTGACTGGTCTATTAACCCTGACATATTCCCCAGCCCATCGTCTCCCCACAGCCTTCCATGGCTGCTTCATGGATAAACCAAGAAGTTCTGATGAAACACCAGACATAACTAATTTTTTTAACCTGTCCCAACTAAATCCACACAGGGAAGATATAGCTGGTTATTTAGCTCTTATAGACAGAAATCTAGAAGCATGCATTATTATTCCTGGAAAAACCTTTCCAGACTTTGCAAGAGCTTCATCGACTTTTCCTTCCTAGAGAGACATCAGCTTTTCAGTCCTCCTGACAGATGCTCTAGTTTTAATCCAAATTAGGTCCCAGCATATACCATCACTGCCCAAGATTCCACTCACATTTCAAGCACATTGGAGCATCCTTTCCTCCTCCTGCTCTCTAAGTTCAACATCAGCAACCATCCTGTAACTGAAGTAGCGACCCCCATCACCTCTACCTCACATTAGTAAGCTCCATCTTTTCCCCAGCAAAGTTTGAGGAAAAATGTCCTGGTTAAAGGTGAGCCTGATGCCCCATGCTAACACAAAATTTACCAGACTCCACTCTCCTTTATACATATACATACATATTTATATTTATTTTATTTATATTTATTTTCACCTGCATAAGTTGACTGTCCTGCTGGCCTCAAGTTGTGTAAGGGGAGGTTAAGATTGGATATTAGGAAAAATTTCTTCACCACGAGGGTGGTCAAGCACTGGAACAGGGTTATTACTTGGACTCAATAATCTTAAAAGTCTTTTCCAACCTAGACACTTCTATGATTCCAGTTTGGAGAAAAGAAGGCTGAGGAGCAACTCGTCACTCTCTACAGCTTCCTGAGGAGGGGAAGTGGAGAGGGAAGACTTGAGCTGTTCTACCTGGTATCCAGTGCCAGGATATGTGGGAATGGGTCAAAGCTGCATAAGGGAAGCCTAGATTGAACACTGGGAAGCATTTCTTTACCCAGAGGTTGGTCAAGCACTGGAATAGACTTTCCAGAGTGGTGGTTGATGCCCTGGGCCTGTCAGTTCTTGAGACATTTGGGCAATGCCCTTAGCAGCACACATTAACTTGGTCATCCCTGAATTGCTCAGATGATCATTGCAGGTCCCAAGCAACTGAAATAATCTGTTCTATTCTATGCTATTCCATTCCGGTACATTATGCAACAGGAAAATTAAATAGGGTGTGTGAATTATATGACAGAAACAGTTTTCTAAGACTGCTGTAGACAACTTGCAAGTAAATGTTTCTTTTACGATTACATTGGCGTATTTGCTGAGAAATCCACTGTTACCCACTGCTAAGGAAAGCCTGTCAAACAGCTACCAGTGTTAAAAAGAGGAATTTCCCTTACTTAACCTTTTGAGGAACAAGAGGTTAACAGAAAAGGTAAATTGTAAATCTTTCCAATTTAGAAAGTGGGACCATTTCAGCAATATTTTCAAGGAAATCTACAGCCAGTGTGTTCCCAGAATTAAAATGGAAAACCTGACACCTTTAACAATTTCCTGCCACTGTATAACTGTCAGCATTGCATGGATTCTATCAACCCAAAAGTTAAGTTTCAAGGTTAGGAAACCTTTGCATTCATATGCTTTTGGGTTGTTTTTGTACAGTTTTCTTCCCTCTGCAGCCCCAAGATACCTGGCTGAGGAAAGGCAGCACTGTGGGGTTTTTACAGGTTCTTCCTTTCCCCATAAAACAGGATGCAATAAGGATCTGAATAGGGGACTTTTGGACCACTCCCATAGCTCAAATAAGTTGCCCTTCATGTCAAGATGAACATGAAAGTTGTGTCACAAGACACAGCTTTCACTAGGGCTGGTGAAGAAGCAAAGTGTGGCTGCAATTAAATCCAGATGCCAAAACAAAAAATAGAGCCCCTCGAGGATGGACACCGTCCCTCTAGGGGTACACACATGTTGTATATAAAACTCAGGTAGAAAGCAATAACCAGTGGCACACAGTGCTTAAATACCAGCACCAGGATTAAAATCCAGGTTTCTTAACTCCTTGCCTTGTGTCCACTACGCTGTGCCACCCCTGTCTCTGGGGTAATGTGCTGACCGCAATTCAGGCTATGGAGGACTGAGGTGAAGTTACATCTTGCCAGGTTCACACCACTCATGGATGCACACAGCTTTTACCAGCTTATCAGCCTAGATAAACTTTTTCTAAATATTGCAATTTCTCATTTTCTTGACCTATCTCTCACATGTAAATCCAAGTCAAATCAGCATCACCAAGATCACAATGAGCATTGAGAGTCATCAGCATGGAAAAAGGTCCCAATATTTTACTTCTCAGTCCTGTTTATTACAGAAAAAAAAGCCGGTTTTCTTCTCCAGAGGTGTTCTAGGGTAGATTATCATCTTATTTAATCACTGTGAAGACATTCACATGCCTGTGTCTCAGCCAGAGATGCTCAGGACACCATAGCACTACATGTTATGATTTGAATCAGTTTTAATAACAAAGCAATGTAACATCATAAACACAACCCAAAAAGCACTCCAAAACACATAAATCTCTGAGAGGAGAAAAGCAGAAGATCTAAGAGGAAGGGAGCTCACAGGACAGGAAGAGACTACAACTACAGAAAATGTTTCTATGGTGCTCTTAATTATCTTATCCCCACCACTCCCTACAATATGCTGCCTTGAAATTTTCTTTTCACAGCAGAAAGAGCATTTGAGACAGGAGCAGGCATTTGGTTCAGCTGTCCACTCTCAGCCCTGCAAAACCACAGGGCACTCTCTGTACTCCCACCTCCACTGTGCCGGGGAATGACATCAGCCCTGCTCCAGGGAGCTGGCGGGCCAACAAAAATAACTGTTACTGACCAAGAGCGCTGTTGCAGGGAATATTTTTGGAACTGTACTCCACATTCCTCCGAGTCCCCTGCTTCCTAGTCCAAACATATCATGGCCTAAAAATTCCTCACATTTTCTATGCAGTGTTTCCTTTGGGTTCGCACAATGGGGCAGTTCTTCTGCTCAGCAGCACTAGTGTTCTGGAAAGGGAAGGGGAAAAAAAAAAGGCTGCAGCACTAAATAACCCTAATGGCAACCACAAGGGCCGCAGTGTTATTTTTAGGTCAGAAAAATGATGCAGAAGGAAACAGAGTCACCTCAGAGTTACCTTCCACTGGCCTTTACTGAACAAAAGGCCAAAGAATTTGGTTATTTCTTCCGTGTGGTGGTAAGGGGACTCACTTAGGTTTGTGGTGAAGAGGCAGCGATTTAGTGGGGTTTTGCACGGAAGAAGGAGGCCAGGGGGATGTGGCATTTCCCTCTAACAGCACCTCCGGGACTGTGCAGAGGTAACATACACCCAAAGCCTCCTCACCTCTATGCTCAGCCTCCTCATCACTGCAAGAGGCACAAACCAACAGAGGCAAGTTCTAGGTTGTGTCTAGGCTGTGCAGCTGCCATCATCTTCCCAGAAGAAAAGGCAGGAGGCCCTCCAACATCCCACCCAAGTGACACTGTACTGATCCCTTCCACTCCCATGTCTGTCGGTGTATTGGCATAAGGTCATTTTGGAAGCCTTCTACCAGCAAACAAAGGAATTGGACAGAATGTGTACACCTAAAAAATATTCCAGCCTAGGTCAAGCATTGCAAAAAAACTTCTTATTCCTTCTTCATAGGCATTTCTACCACTTTCTACTCCTTCACTGGAAGAATATAATTTTCCTTATTATCAAGGTAAAAGTCACGGCTGATTTTGCAGGGAGGAGTCACATGTACCTTCCAGTCCATGTTCTTCTCCAGCCCTGTCCCAAGCACCACTATTTGCCCAGTCTTGGCACAAATTTCTATTTGAACAGAAACAGGCTATTAAACAACATGTGCTTCACTGGACAATACTTTGTTTCCTTTTTTAGCTGCCCAGATAAGAAAAACAATGCAGAGAAAAAACTAATAGGAGGCATAAAGAGGCCACTTATTCTACCAGTGTTCTGCACAAGGTTTAGAAACTTAACTCTAACTTTTAGTACCTCATACTCCACCAGTCCTTGATCAACTTTATCCCTTCAGACTCTAAAGTCTGGGACTTGCTTTCTGCTGTGCCCTACTCTCCCTACGCATAGTTGGGCCTGGAAGCATATATTTTTTAAAAATACTTGTATTTTTAAAGGTATTTGGATTTACTGCACGTTCACAAACAGACCACTTGCCATGAGACTGTTTTCAAACACAGGGAGAGCAAAGCAAATTTGAACTGAGAGACAAGGAATGGGCTGGGGAAATAAGTATTTAGGTGGAACTAATTAGCAACAACTAAAAGCTAAATGACAATGTAACCCACAGCCCCCTTGTGGGATATTCTAAAATGGCTATGTATGTCTGAAGCATTTCAAGGACTTTCATTATCTGCTTGGTCTACCACTTTCACAGCTCAGATAAATCGGTATTTTCCACCACAACATGCAGCTTGGTGCCCTGCAGAATAATTCCCCAGCCATACGTTCCAGAGATACAGAAGCACACAAAATATGATCTCTTTTACTAGGCTAATAAAAATCAGAAAGTGTACTGTATAAATTTTATAGACCTCAAAGGTCTATCTTCTGTAGGAAGAAACTGGGACTCCAGGCTACTGTCAGGCACCGTAACAGAGAGAAAAATATTTATCCACTGCTTTGGAAAACCCACCGGACAGAAGTCACCAGCAAAGCAAAATAACACAACTGTAAACTCACCTGAACCTTTCCTCTCTGAGGAGCTCTTTCGCGTTTCGGTTTCCACTTGCAGATTAACGCTTGCAGAGCCAGAAGGGAAAAAGGGCCAACCAGCAAGGAAAATACCTCTGCCTCCTCGAGCCTAGCCCGAGCAGGCAACTCTATACGATGAGAATGCAAAGTGCCAGGGCTCTGCACTGCTGTGCTGAGCCCGCTCTGCGCCCTGAGAGGGGTCACGGCTCCCTCCAGCTCAGCCGGGCTGGGGCCGCTCAAAGGAGAGAAGGCGCCTGCTCCGTGCAGAAGGTCCTGCTGATTCAGTAGGGTGATTCAGGGAACCTGCTTCTGATCCCTTCCTAAAACGCACCGGCCCTTGAGGTATTACAGTGACACTGAGCGCTCTGAGGCATGTCAAGCACAGCCCTCATGGCTGAGCCGTTCCTTGCTGAACCAGACATGAGAGATGGGAAACCCAAATGCCTCCCGAAAACTCACTTCCAAGCCAAGATGATCTCCACACGGATACACATGCTTCTCCACAAAGTGGAGGAGAGGCAGTGTGAAAACACAGGAGGGAGAAAAATGGAAAGATTCATGCAATTTTTTCCCCCAAAGTGCTGAGCCGATGCTTTTATAAAGCTGAATGACTGGGCAAGAGGTGGGACCAAGGACCCAGTGACTGTCAGATTAGTGACAGTGGGAAGATGTTGAATACTAGAGATCTGTTGCAAAGTAAGACATATGTGTATTTGTTGTGACTGGCTTCCACTTACATAATTTCCAACTAACTTGGGAGTTAGTCCCAAATTCATTAGCTGATTTTCTCTGTTTCTGACAAATGAACAGACAAAATCCTGCCTTGGATTTGTAGAGTGGAGGGAGACTACTGTAACCTTGACAGGTTTGGGGGAAACAGAGAGAGAAGAAAGTATTCAAAAAAGTTCCTCAAGTGAGATTAACCTAAGCAATCTGAAGTATTCTGCACAGGAGAGATAGGGAGTCACACAACCAGTTTAGCCCAGGTTAGCAAGATGAGGAATCTATTCCCACAGTCTAGTGGAAAAAAACAGTGTGTGTCTTCAGCCCAGCTTTAGTCCTAGTTTCAGTGCTAAAAGACAGAACAAATTGATCTGGCTCATGACTTTGACATTTGCTCCGCTATCAGCATCAGCTCTATCTGATAGGATGACACTGCTTAAGCCGTGGTAGCCAGAGGAAATCCAATGCTAAGGAAATGGACATTCATTTAATGTTTATCTAGGATCAGCTCCACCAATGAATTCCAGATGTTGGCTTTAATTGTCGCATTCTGGTATGTTTAAGCAGCAGGAGTTCGTAAGGCCGATTTGTAAATCAATCTGGCAGACTCATACTGAATCCCATCTCTGCCAGCTTTTCTAAGTCAGGGGATGCTCTTAAAATGTTAAGTACTTAACGTGTCTGCAATGCAAAAAGGAGGAAAGATTCTTTTTTTTTTAAATCCCTCCCCTAATGTTTTTCTCCTTTTGCTCCTTCTGTCCTTCATTTCCTCCCCATAGAACTGCAAGACTTGCCATTCCCTTCAAACAAATCCAGTGAATTTCCAGATGAGTCCTAAAGCTAAGGAGGGCAGGTATCAGGATGCTGTCCCCTAACACGGGTGGGGCACCCTGCTCATCATTCACATACAGTCCTTCTGAGTAACTCCACCGATCTCCCACCACAGCCAATGGCAACTGCATGCATGGACTACATCCAACATCGTTCCTGATATTTGAGCCTCCCGTCTTCATAAAGCGGGAAAAAAAAAAAAAGATTACTTCAACCTTGGGACTGTCTTATTTCTCAGCTTCTGTATTCTTTCTAGCTTGTATTTAACTGTTACAGCTCACATCCAGAGGTGGTACAGAAATGGCTTTCCTATTCTGAATCCCAAAGCACCGTACAAGCTCCAAGTCAGACACCAGCAAAACTTGCACTGGTTTTGTTCTCAGCGTGACTTCATCAGCTGAATGCGTTGGACCATTGCTAGAGGATTGCTTATTGCCACAGCCAACTTACCAGTCAAGCCTTGCTTACAGGAGAGAAAACTATGCTAAAAAAATAGCTTTTAAGCTTTTACTGTGTCCCTCCTGACTAAGGCAGACACTACAGCTCATTAAAATTGCTTTAGAAACCCATTTTCCCGATTTCCTTTCAAAACACCTGCTTCTGAGAAAGCACCTCAGTATTCACCACATGTGAACCCTACTTACATTTTCCCAGGAATGTGTGCTTAGTACACACATTTTTCAAGAAGTGTCACTGGATGGTTAGGTAAGGTTTCAAAAGCTTTCAGCAATGGCAATACTCATCTCATGGAAGTTCATGGAAATTCTTCAAAAGGGGTTGACTCAGCCTCGGCTGACTGCTTTTGAAAAACTCCCCTTTATCTTCTATCTTTGATGGTCCCAGAGATAAAATGCTGAAAGTTCAGTTTACCATCCTCGTTTAACACTATAGGCCTCTAAGTGGGGTCCACTTCTCCCCTCAGTAAGAATGTGAAAAGTGTTTCACTCACGGCCTGAGTCATGCTATGTTTGAAGAGAGGCTTGAGAAATGCAGTGGATAAAAATCCACCCACAACTTGGAGCAGAGACCAAAGTATCAGCAAGGAGCTGGCTGTATCATCTCCCCCTCAGCCGTGGTTTAGCACTTGAGGCTGGAGAAGAAATCCCACTGCATTACAATAGCAAATCCCCAAAAACAGGCAGGGTGAAGTAAACAGTCTTGAAAATACTCTCCGAGTCCATGGGGCCATAAATAAGCAAGGCCCAAAGGCAACACCATCCCCAAAAGTTAAATCATTATCATTGCACATCCTGCAGAGTGCTGGAGTGGCACGAGGTGTCATGTCACATCTGCAATATAAAAAAGCAAGTCAGAACTCCATATGGGAATAAACAAACTGGTTATTTCTGCACAGGAAACAGGCTCCCTGCACCAAGTGTCAAAAAAGCTGGTACAAAGCTCCAGGGAGATAGCTGTCAATAAGAAAAGCAGTAAAATACTCCAAAAAAAGATTATAGCAGAAATAACAGGAATGACATGCAGGCAACTTGCTGACTTTTATTCCTCATGTCTGTAACTATTTCTGCGGTCCACAGAATATGAGAAAAAATGAATAGATTTGGCCCAAAACACAGAAGAGTGCTTTGTCTAAACACGAGGTGGGAAGGATCTAGTGAAACTTTTGAAGAGTTTCCCCTTCAGGATATGCCAAGGATATGACATGGCTTTGGAGGAACAGAGGTGCTGTCACAGGATCTGCAATATTCCCTCCCTTGCTGAAGGGTGGCAAAAATGTCACTTGTGAGCAGCCCATTGTGCAGCCCATCCTCCTGTTAAGTGTGGAGCTTTGAACACAAGCAGGGCCAGAAATTCCTAAGTTAACACAGGTCAAACAAATGAATAGCAATAACCAGACACGAGGTTTAATAACTGCTTTATTTAAGTTTTAACACTTTAATTTGTAGAGCGTGTCCATGACCCAGTTTCTGCCTAGAACAAGGGTAAAATGTATCCAAATCATTCCTTGCGAAGGGATCTGAGATACACACGAGCTCTGACAGTACTGAGGATGTTCAGTGGCCAAATTCCTCTCTCATGCAATTCTACCCATCTATCCCTGAAAGCTGTTGCTCTTTTGTCTGTTTATCATGGCAAGGTCTCAAGGGGCCACCACAAAATTCTCCATAATTATCCAAGGACAGAGCACCCAGAAAACAACCTCATCTTTCTGAAGGTCACACAGGCATGTTTTTACAACGGTCTTGATCAGAGTTTCTCAGACAACTCCCTAGAGTCTCTGAAAACCCTCCCAGAGGAAAGGGGGTGATGGAGTCCCTACAGACGAAGCCAGTGTGAGCAGGACACAGTTCCCATGTCAGTTCCCATGTCATGTGCATGCTTAGCACCTTGCTTGCATTTCAAGGCAAAGACACAGACCAGCTTCTCAAAATTCACCATCAATACTTTTCACTTCCCAGAAAAGAGGGCTGCTGCATCTTCCAAACCTCCTTGAAAGAAAGAGATCAACAAAACCACACTCAAACCAAAGCAGCTCACAAGAGACCCTGGCTGACACAACCCTCTTGATGTTGTTCCCACAACTTTCTCCTAGGTTGGAGTTTCTGCTGCCAAAGAACACACCAGGGCTACCAGGAGGAGCTGCAGTGGGCTCACAGTTGTCAGGAGACACTGCAAACAGAGCACAAACACTGGGCTGTGCTGGGGATTGGGGAGGCGTCGTCCTTCTCCTCCATGAGAGATTCCTGGGATTGTTCAGCAGGGAATCCCAGCCTGCATCTGAAGTGGATCCAACTCCCTCAATTCCCGGCCAGTGACCAAGGAGGACTGTCACCAGTTCTCCTCTCTCCTGCCAGCTGCACATTCAGCAAAGGTGAGATCAAGACCCTTGTCTACTTCAGCACAAAGGTCACCATAATTTTTTCTAGTTTGAGAAAAAACCCAACACAAAACCAACATGCCAGATCACATGGCTTCTCTTTAAGAAGAGAAACATTCAATATTGGACTAAAGAAAACTCAATGAAGAATTTGGTGGTGATGCTTTTTCCAAATCAAAATAGTTTCGCAATGGAGGCTTCAATGCCAAAATATTCCAAAGCCTTTTGTTGACAATCATGCAGAAAACTGACTCAACTCAATAGTTCAAATGACTTGACAATATTTTTCAGGGAAACAATGAATTGGAAGAAAAAAAAAAAGCAATGAAAGTCCTATGTATAATTTCACTTGTGTGATAAACTCAGACTTAGTGGCTTGGTTGGCATGAAGAGATCAGAAAACCATCCATATTCTGCATTTTTTGTTCTATAACCTAACAACCTTCAGTGTGGCTATAAGAAATTTACAAACACAGACAGGAACAAACATATCTGAAGCAAGATCAAAGAAAAGAAGAAAACAAGAAAGACATCAACTGCCTTTGTTGCACTGGATCATTGCAATGGAAAATAAAATAATTTGTTTCCCTTTAATTTACATGAAATATTTTCTGTACAGGCCTGTTAATAATTAAGCTTGATACTAAACAACAGCATTGTTCTCACTGTTTGTCTCCCTATTGTCCTGCCACTTGCAGTAATTTAAAACAACCCAGAAAAATCACAGACAGATGAATTGTGCTGAGGACAGATGTGCTGACCCACACAGCACTTTAACAGCTACGCCTGCAAAGTGTGTTTATGTTCTTTGCTTTTTGCTGCACATTAAAGAAGGTTTTCTTTAAAACCCTAAGTCAAGAGCTGCAAAATACATCATGGGAGTAGAAAGTGAAGGGATAAATTCTGTGTTATCTGATTCCTTTTACTGCTTATTTCTCCCCTCTTTTCCTTGGCTTCGGTGCGAGGAGCAGGTTCCATCCCGCCAGTGCAACCAGAGTAAAACTGACATTTTATGAGTGGAAACAGTCCAAGGGTGGTGGCTTATGCTCTTAACATCCTGACATCTCAACCTCTGAAAGCAGCAGTGGTGCTGCTTCCAGTGGCTGCAGAACACCTTAAAAAGCAGCACAAACTGACAATGAAAATAAACTACGGTTGCAGCACTGCTGGAGTCTGGCAGCCCTTAACAAATACAGCAGCGTCTGGGTGTTAAAATACATAAATCTGTCATCATTACCAGGCTAAGGGGTCGTCATCCTATTCTCAAAATAAAAGAACTGTGCATAATCAGTAGGGCAGGGAGTTCAGAACAAAGTACGCCTTTTACAAACTCTCAACTGCTGATAGATGGATGTTTGCAAGGGACTTAATGTCTTTAACAGGGTACGTTTAAGAAGGAGTGTAGGTTTCAGAACTCCTGGGATTAGTACTTTTTTTTTCTCTTCTTTTCCAATTTTATTGCCAAGAAGTGTATAATGTAAACGCTCAGGTCTTCTGACCATGAAACCCACATTATTATAAAGAAAGAAGAATCAAAGCATTCTAGCACAATGATATTATTGATCAAGGACAACATAGAGTATGTCCTTCCTCTCATCAAACAAAAATAAATTGGATTTTAAAATAGGTCTGTACACTAATTTTCAGCAGTTTTGTTGATTTTTATTATCCTTTTTTTCATCTTTTTCTTAATGTGGATGCCAAAGACAGCACAGGAAAGGTAGAGAACCAGACCCTACAGAAATGTAAAAATATACCTCCTCAGCAACCATACATTTTAACAGGCAACATACCTACATGCATGGATCAAGAGGCAGCACGTGAGCAACTGGTGCTGTGTACGTGCACTTACACATAAAAAAGCAGTCTCCAAAAACAACATTCAAGCTACACGTTATAAACTGGTCCAACTTGGCACTGCTCACTCTATAATAAATATTCTTCACTGTGCTTTAATTTACAAGTGTGCCTTTTGGGTATTTCTAAGTTAACTGATACCAAAGGGAAAATTTGGCTAAAACCCCACTATCTGTGGTATTTACTGGGCAAACTGAGGACAGCAGAGCTGTGTGGTGGCACAAGGGAATGGGGCACGGTGCTCTGGCACAGACCTCCTGCAGACACTGTGCCCATGAAGCCGAACACAGCTTCAGGGGTCCTCTGAGCCCAGTGAGGCCATGCCAAATCCTTCACTCCCAGCCTTCAGCAGGAAGCAGAGGGAGGAGCACGACTTCCAAGGAAAAACTGTCAGGAATGGGGAGGACAGCAGTAGTTGTAGGAAAGTTGACAGAAAGACCCTGCTGCTTGGAGAAGATAAGTCATCTTGGATGCTTGGCAAGGTGGTAGATATCTAAAAGCTGCTGATACCAGGCCTGCAATTAGCTTGATGGCTTCTCCTTACTTGGGGTGCTGGTAATTAAAAGACTCTTAACTACTGTTCTGCAGTCACAGCAGACCTTGACTGGGAACCTAGACCACCTTTTGAGAGCCTTCTTTCCACACACACACACACATCACCTCTTTGGAGCTGCCTTGGCCTTACTCACAAATGCAGCTATTTCTCAGCATTGTGGATATGCAGATGTGGACAAATCTCTGGCTGAGCACATCAGCACTGCACTGTTAACAGAGAAATCCTGCCCACTGCCTGTATGGAGGATTGCAACAAAGACAGCTCTGATTAATAAAGTCGGAGGCAAGAGATGTTTTTAGCCTCAGACAAACTGACGTGAAAAACCCAACATGAACACCACAAACTTGCTGGGATCAGAGGCTCTTTCTATTAATATCATTTAACAGAAGGAAGCCATAAATTGCTCAGATCAAACATGGTTTTAATATCAGCCTGCCTAGTATTGTGTGTTGCTTTCATTCCCAAACAACATTTATGCAGCAAGCAGAGCTGCAGCTTGCTATTTGCACGGGTGTAGCAGCCACTACACACTCCAAAGCATCTGCAAAGGATTGTGGGCTAAATGCATCCATATGTCCTGCATGCCTCGGATTTACACTGGCTGCAGCTCTGGTTTGCCACAGTCTGCCACAGGATGGAGTATAGGGGGAAATTATATATCCATACATATATGTATGAATTTCATGCTTACATCCATGGAAAAAAATCTTTTCATTTCCTTTAAATTGTGAACAGGTGTTGTCACCTTCTTAACTTGGCTTCTATGTTACAGCTTCACGAAGGGAAAAGAGAGATCTACCCGAAACAGTGGGGCTTTTGTTAGCCAGAACATGATGTATTGATAAGCGTACCGTAAAGTTTGTTATAAAATCAAATGAAACTAATAAAACCGAACAAAGATCTTGTAAAAACTGTGGACATTATACAGCATTAGCACTGAGCTACATTATAGATCTGGACTTGGAAGAAACAAGACTGCTGCCCAGTTGTGGTATTTTCCAGCCTTTTACACCCATTCACCAAGACCATCAGTCAAACCACTCGGTGCTACATTTTTGATCAGTCATTTTTAGGATAGTTACAGCTAATACTGGCACTCACATCATCACCTCTTTATGGAGCAAGCTTTTCAAGAACAAATTGTTATGGGCTGTTGTGACATCAGTCTAGTGCAGCACTCATCAAAATGATGAAAACTAGTGAAATTGTTTCCCTGCAGCAATCCAGCAATAGTCATACCTTTCCATTTTGGCATATTTCTTTCTCTTCCTTCCCTCTCCCAGGACAGTGGACATTTTACAGGACCCAACATGCTGTATATATTGGACAGGGAGTTTGTTGGACTCTGAGTTGGATCTCTCAAATGAGGAAGAAGTGAAGAACCCCTGAAATTCAGGGGGTAGGAACACTGATTGCTTTTAGGTTTCTTTTCACATGCTTGTGCTGTCCCTGAGGAGCACCAAGCTTGGTCTGGGTGTGTGTCTTTATGCCTACGCTAATAAAAACCGAGGAGGAAGAGCCCTTGCTTGGGTGAGGGCATCGTTAGTCAACGATGAGTCATTTCCAGTGGAAAAGGAGCTTCACTTCCAAGTGAACAGCTTTTAGCTATGAGTTTGCACCAAAACATGAAAATACTCACATTTCACTGACTCCTCTACTCACTGGGATCTGTTCATGCCCATTTCCAGTCTGTTCCCACAGGCTGGCATGCAGGACTCCCTCACCTGGCAACACCACTAAGGCAGCTCTTAAGAACCAAACCCCTACCTACACCTCCACGGAGGGTGACACAGTGGCACCTCACCACATGTTGACAAAGAAGCAATGATTCCAGTGGCTGGGCCTTGGGTAGGCTCCCCTTTTCTGCTCTGCTCCCAAAGGCCCAAACCAATCTGAGCTTTAATTAGCAACATAACCATTACTAAGCATCAGTGGCTATGGCCAGATCCTCATCTGGTGTTAATCACCCTGCGTGTGCACAGGAGGCCACCAACGTAGATCCAGCTGCCGGATTGGGGCCTTAACAAATTAAACACGAACTTTGTTACTGTTTATTGTCACAAGGAGCTCTTCATTTCCATATAACGACTGACTAATCATCATTAGCCATGATTATATGCCCTGTGATTGTGTTAATGGTCCCACACTGGATGGACTGCCCTTTGCACTTCATGCTGAAGTAAGTGCACTGAAGACATTTTGCTAACTCCACACCATGACCAGCACAAGCTATACCCCCTTGCTCTCAAATCCAAAAACTGCGTATTTTTTCCCTTTTATTTTCAAGTGTTGACTCATTTCAGTTTTTGCTTAGCATTAGCAGACCCTTGGTGCACACATTGCTGACTCAGTGTTGATTCACATCTTCTTGCTGAGCACATCGCTCTCTGGTCCCCAGAGTTTATTAAGAGGCCAAAACCCAAACATAAATGAATTTGTCATGCTTTTCCAAGATGGCTGGTGGCACCTGACTCTGGGCTAGAAATGTTTTCTCAGCTTTTGCACTGTAAATGAGTTCTGAGACATGGATTGATGACTTCATTGGAGAAGTGTAATGCAAGCCACGTTTTACTGTACTCGATTTTTTTTCACACAGTATTTTCTACTACTACAAGCAGAAAAAAGAACGTATGAATAAATATCCATTCAGACAAGGCCATGATTTTTTTCAGGATATTTATGCTGACTGTTTAAAAAAAATGGTTATTTTAATGTAAATTTTTCACACATGCCTGTTATCAAAGAAAGCTGTCTTTGGACAAGCTGTAAAAAAGCATAAAATAGCAGCTGGCTCAGCAGGAAAAAGCTACTTTAAAGATAAATCATCTGATGTCAGGGCAGATTCTTGAAGCAATCAATTGCAACAGACAGACAGCAGACATTTAACAGCAAATTTGATTTGTCTGAAAGTGAGATGTAGCTCAAATTCTGAACAGCCCATAAGCTGTTTAGGACAACAAGCTGCACTCTTCCTCCTGCTCTCCACATCAAGACTTTACTACTCTACAGCCCAAATGGGGCCAAGTGGCTGGGTCCCTCAGAGGGCCAGGCACAGAGGGGAATATGAACTGGATAGATGATGGATTCCTCTACCAAAATATTCCTCTGAAAAACCCAAAGAAGAGAATAAACAACTGCAGCAGTCAGAGACATAGGGCAAGAAAAAGAAATTCAGGAGAAGCTGTTTCTTGGACTTACATGTTGATTATTTTTTGTGCTGAGATGCACCCAAGCAAGACGTGTCCTTGGCAATTTACAAACACCAAGCGAAACAAGAAGGCCACAGTCCCAAACCCTGCTCTTGTTGCTGTTTTCTTTTTTCTTTGCTACAGAAAGCAGTAAGAAACATGGATGCAGATGTGAAAACAGAGACAGTTTGATCTTTCATCACCTGCTTGAGCAACTGATGCAAGAAGTATTTACTGGCAGCACCTGTAGCAAGAGCCCCACATGTTGTAATGCTGGCACACCTCGCAGGATTTGGCCCACAACGCTTCTGCAAGTGAAAAGTCTTCTGTGTTGTGCATTAGTGAAAGAGGTCATTATGCTACAGCATAAATATTTACCTATAGTCCTTCCTACAGCTGTTCACAAACAATTTTCCCTTCAGAGAATGTCCAGACTTCTGGAACTTGGGATACTGTTTATTATTGCAGACAGAGCGGTAATGGAGGTCCTCCAGCACTTCCATGTTAGAATACTTTGTTTTCTAAGTTATTTATAAGCCAGGAAAAGCTCACCCATTTGGGCTAAGATTTCCCAGGGAGGGCCTGATGGCAGGAGTGGCTCCATGTGTGCAAACTCACAGTTTCTCCAAGCTGGCCACAGCTCGACAGAGGCTTCAGTTACACCACCACCTGCTATTTTTTTTCTGCAGAACATGCCTCCCTTTAGCACACAAGGTGGACAGTTTTCAAATAAGAAGTAGCTATTCAGCACTTTCTTTCTTCCTCTTTGGCCTTAAGTTTCCTTTTAGAGCACACTGGCAAGGAATTTTTTAATTATGCAGTAAAGAAACCGCAGGTTTCAACCAAGCATCTATAAATTAAATAAAGTTACTTTTCACACCTTTAGAATTAATTCAGCTGAGGAAAAAAAGATAAGATTTCATGGGCATCGTTGTACATATAATTTTGAGGGATGGTACAGCACATTTGTTTTGATGAGCTACACATAATTCTCCGAAATAAGGAACCATTGTGCTTAATAACTGCAATGTAATTAAATACTGATTAAAGTTCCTCTTCAGGCATTTGTAAATCCATCTGCAGCATAATTGGCATCCCAAATCTTGTGGTGAGCCACAAAAACTATTAAGGATAGCTAAGAGAGGAAATTGTAGTTTTGACTTGTATTGGTAATCTGCTTTTACTGGCTTACATTTCATGCAGAGCTGTATTAGAGCAGGATTCCTTGGATCTTTGAGATCCAGACCCTGCAGTCTGAGAAGATGGGGAAATAAGCAGGGCAGAAACCAATTGCTACCATCTGGGTTGGCAAAGCCTTTATTTGAGAATGAAGATCACAAACCTAGGATAAGAGAAGACTCATTTCCAAAAGAGCAGCTAGGAAGATGCGAGATTAGGAGGAAAAGACTTTAGTAAAGTGTTATGAAGGAGGAATAGTCTTTTAGGGAGAGATTTAAGAGGTTTAGACTCAACTCTGAGCCACAGCTCCTATTTTATGTGGTCTTGGCATAATCACCTGGTCTCTCTTCATCTCAGTTACCATCTGTAAAATCACTGTAATCCGTCTCATCTGCACTTTCAGACTGAGAGGTTCTCCTCTACAGCCAGGCAAGCTGTAGTCCTGTCTACCAGACACGCAGAGGCACACCTAACTCTGATCTGCTCGTGCACTAAGCTAGCTGGTTGCAAGCAAGATCTATCCTGGAAGCCACAAAGGCACATTCAAGTTGACTTAAACCTCAATTATTACATCTCACAGAGTCCAACCAGGGATCTCATCTCTGCCACGTCTGTTGGCCACCACCAGTGCTGGTGGATCCACTGACCTTTTCATTCCTTTGTACAATGTCCCAGATTTTTGTTGGTTCTCTGTACTGTTATGGAATACAGTGGCTAAAAAAAGTTAAGATTAATAAGAGTTACACAGCACTGAAAACATGCAGAATGGTTGGAGACTGCTGAATTTATTCACAGCTCTCTGTAGGATTTGGGTAAACCATCACCTTATTCTGCTGCAGCCTCCATGTAAATAACACAGGGGTGACAGTTCCTCACTTGCCAGTGGTGTGGCAGAGCTCAGTTAGAATTATACAGCATAACTCCAAAACCTTTTAATAAGCTACTGAATATTTTCCAGATATTGTTGATTAAATTTCCAGAATACTCTCATGTCAACATGAATTATATTCCTTCAAGTCCTAGGGTTTCATGAATCATTTAATGCTATTCTAGATCTAATATCTTAACCACCTTGCCCACGTCTGACACCTGTGTGGTTTTACATGTTTGGTGTTAGCAGTAAAGCTGGAATAAGAGGGTTTTTCTCCTTTGAAGAAGTGGGAAAATAGAGAGGCCATATGGTTCAAAAAGCCACTCTGCCTAATGAAGTTTGTGCTTTCCAGAGCACAAACAAAACAGCTCCATCAATTTGATCTTCATCGTCAAAACTGGCATGCAGTTGGTTTTAGAACACTGCCTCCTTCTCAAAAACCAACAAGGGATTGATTTTCTCTCAACCAAAAGTATTTTCACCAAGATGAACAAGAGCATCTGGTCAATGCATTAAACGTCTGGGTCTTTTGAAAGAGTAAGTCAGCGATACCTTGTGTTTACTTGCAGAGCTTGACAAGAAAGACACAAGGGGAACATTTGTTTTCAGGGGAAACTGCTCTAGTGAAAAGCAATTGGTTTGAAATGCTACATGAACACAACTGTTCCACTGGAGACAGGGGACATAAGTGATCCATCAAAAATGGTCTGAGCAACAACAGTGCACAAGGGTACACTGTGAGGCGAGGAAAGAAGGTCCAAAATAGTCCAAAAAGTACTGGGTTTAGCCAGTATTTACAACAAGGACACATGGAAATGAATGATACCTCAGCCCACATGTCTGACACAGGTTTAGGTTAAAGTTACCCTTTTCTTGGCACTTGGTGATCAATATTTGTTTGCATAGGGTTCAATCTCACACCCACAGAGGCCAGTGGGAGCTTGCCATTTCCTTCCATAGATGCCTGATGAGGGTCTAGATAATTAGCGTTTGTGCCCAGGGTTTTTCAGTGCCAAATATAATGAACACTATTGTTCTTAACACAATTATATTTGATAATCCAATTTCCCTCAGCAACTGAATTGGAGTTTTTGTCTCAATCTTTCCTGAATTCTAGTCCAACTTTTACCCTGTGCCCCTGGCTTTTTGCCTTCATTTGCTTCTGTTGTGCTACCAAGAATAGGCAGAGCCTTCTTTGACTTATAGATACCTTGATGCCTCTCTGCCTGGGAATAATAGGATCTGGTTTGAGCTTTATAGAAGATACAGGATGACACAGAATATCAAAGACTTTGGCAACCTCCACATGCTGCAAAAGCACAAACTGGACTGATGCAGGCTCCTGTAGCATTCCTTTCTCCACAGCAAAGAGTCTAGAAGGTGCATCCAAAAGGAGTCTGTACGGACATGACTCTCTAGTATTTCCCCTTCACCCTGTCTGTTCAGTGTAGCAGCAAGAAATGGATGTATGTGATTAAGAAAGAGGTGAATGAAGAAAACCAAATCCTCAAACTATGTGAACTGTAAGATGACTTTTGCAGCTCTATCCCACTGATGCTACAGGAGTCACCTGAGGGTTTCCCTCACAGAAGCATCTCTTTCCAGATAAGGTATTTCCATTCTGGTCCCTTTCCTATACTGGCTGTGCAGCAAAGTGCATTCTCCAAGAATCACCCTCTTATCGGGTGATAATCCTCCACCAAGCAGCACCAAGTGTTTGCTACATGCCTCAAGTCCACAGCATCCCCCCTACTGCAAAGGGGAGAAAGGAGAAATAGAACAAAAACCAGGCCAAGAGCCAACCAGCACGCAGCTGGACACTGCCCTAAACTCTGTCCTCACTTCCACCCTCTCAGAGAAACAGAACTTTGTAGACCAGTTGCTTGGGATGATGATCAGGCAAAGGGTGAGCAAGATATCTGATCCGGCCCCCTGCTTTGTAACTCTCCCCTTGGCTCCCTTAGCATCCTCTAGCACACTGATTTTCACCCAGCTTTCCCTTCTCACAGCCAAGTACCAATGAGCACATTTCTGTGGCAGCTGCTGCAGAGGAATCTCTGATTACCCAGAGAAGTGTCTTCAGGAGTTTTTGGGAATGCTCAGCCCAGCAAGTGACCCCAAAATCTCATTGCTGGGGCAAGCAAGCCCTTTGAAAATGGTCAAAAGCATTGCCAGTGAACCGATGGTCACTGAGACAGCATCTGAAGCTTTTTTAATCCTGCCTCCATCAAGAGGATTTCTCAGGAGCTGAGCATCCCTGGGTTACATGCCAGCTCAGAGCTTTGTTTCAACCCAAATATTATTCCTAAAGACACCATGCTTTGCAACAGCTCAGCACATGGATCTCCCCACTGTGCTTTTCATGTGGCTGCTTCAACACTTGTTTTGAGAGCTATCCTGTTCCAACAGCAAACATAAAGATCAGTGTGACCTCTCCTTATCGCACAGCCTTTCCTGTGTGGAATTCATTGTGATCTGGACCCCAGTGGCTATTGCATCATTTCTGTTTATGTGTAACCTTTGGCACTCCGCAATCTTATCTGCCTGCAGCCGGCTGCAGCAGAAGATGTGCAGCAGCACAGCCAGCTCTGGCAATCCTCAAACACTGGAAGGGGCCAGCTAAGAGTGGAGGTCAGTGAATGATTAGCAAAGCAAATCTGCAGTCTCTGTCAGCTACATGGAGATCAGCTCTCTCTGTCACCCCGGAGCAGGTGAGGCCTGGCTTTGCTCCAGCTCTACTCACCAATGACGATGAGGGTGTAGTTCACGTTGGTGCTGCCGAAGCCGTTGGTGGCTTTGCAGATGTAGGTCCCCGCATCTTCGCTCTCCACCTCCTTGATTTTCAGCCCTTGCTGGAGGATTCGGAACCTCGTCCAGCCGCTGTGGATAGTCCTTCCATCCTTCATCCACATGGTGAGGGGCGGGGGGTCGCCTTCCACCGGGCACAGGAGCTTGATGGTCCTGCCCAGCCGCACAGACTGGCGGTGAATCACTTTATCGGCGATCCTCGGGGGGCCTAGGAAAGAACAGACACAGGAACAGCTGTTATGACTTTTGCCAGTGACACTGCACTGATTCAAAGCCGAGTCATCAATCTGGCCATTACACTGACTGCTATACAGAATAAAAGGTGCTTACCAAAAATCAGTTACAACCAAGGCTGAAAATGTAGGCAATTACAGAGGCATACAGCAACAGAGATCTTTGTGCAAGACCTGAAGCTGTAGCCTTGCCATCAGCAGCAGCTCAAGCTAACCCACCAGGGAAGCCTGGTTCTGAGGCTCTATTGCTTTTCCAAAATTTCCAGCATTTTCCTGTCACAAGAAGGAGCCCAGTACACAAACTGTTCTGCTGTATTTGGTAAAGAAACTGTAGCTGTTTTAAACTTAACACCTATTCTGAAGGCAAAATTAGTAACAGGAGTGGTACTTACAACAAAACACTGCCAACCCCCCCCCCCAAATGTTTTAATCCTTTCATGTTGTATGTACAGTAATTCCCTTTAATAGTCACCAGATGGGCTTTATCTGAGACACATAAGCCTGCAGCTGTTGAACACAGAACATTCATTGGGTAGTGCTTCAATGAAAGATACAGCTTAGCCTGACATCTTAACATTGCTTATAGTCCAAAAGAGAATATTTTTATAAATTTCCTTAGCAACCCTGCTGGTTTGACCCACCTGACAAATATTTGCTCTTTGTGAAAGGTGATAATTTCACACAAAACAGAGTGTCCCTGGAATGTCAGAGTGAACACACTGTTTGCCACATGATAACAGGATGCACTTGGACAGGCTAACAACCAGAAAAAAAGAAGTGATAAACACTCCAAGAGTGGGAATGGTCCCATAGCTGAATTCCAACCAGAATTCCTTCCCAAGGCTCTGAAAAGTTGAAACAGAGAGTCTTTTTCCTGCATCCACCTCTTCTGCCTTTTCATTAATTGCACAAGTTCTCCACACAGATTGCAATAGCAGTGCTCTTCCCAGAATAGTCTATTAATGGGTGTGATAATAAGTGCCCTGTTCTTGCATAAGGACAAAATGTTTTGCTAAGAATTGCTGATGCTGAGTTGCACCCAAAACCCACAAGATGTTTGTGGGATTTGGAACTGTTCCCTCATATTTTACTCCTGTTCCTAGTATTTTGCAGGATTAGACCCAAAGGGATAAACTACAGAGCTCATATTTGCACTTCCTCATGACTAATTCCTATTATTCCAAAGTCTGCCTGATTTTTCCCCAGCATGACTAAGGCAGTACTTACAGTCCAGCTCATGAATGACTCCAGAGCTGCTGCTGCAGTTACTCATGTTGAATCGCACCCACGAATTTTGCAGCTTTGCTGGTGTTCAGAAATGCTGCTCAAGCTGAGAACAGTGGTGAACTAGCTTGAAACTTAGAGTTTAAGAGCCTGGTTGAATCAATGGGTCTTAGACACACTCAGATTCTGATGAACTCCTAATGACCCGAAGTGGGGACCTTGAGAGCACTTATTCTGAAGAAGTCAGAGATAACAAAGATAACAAAGAAGGCAAACATAACACCCACCCCTTCACATCTTCTGCAGTCACCTCTGGGACAGCATCTCAGAGGTGATGGTATCATCCCATACTTTAAGGGAACTGGAAAAATACCATGAGAAATCCTGCCTGTCTAGGTGTTTCTAGAAATTCCAAACCACCCCTATGTTCTTCACCTTGTGAGATTTCCAGCCTTCTCTGTGGATGGAGAGATAACCCCAAAACCTTTTGAATGCTGGTCTGACACAAATTGCATTGCTGAATCTTTTAAAGTGAAAAGCCACCCACGAGGAGGGGCTGTGTGCATTGACTTTGATAAGGCAGAATTCACAAACACTGGGTGA
Source organism: Gymnorhina tibicen (assembly GCA_013399875.1). Taxonomy (NCBI): domain Eukaryota; kingdom Metazoa; phylum Chordata; class Aves; order Passeriformes; family Artamidae; genus Gymnorhina; species Gymnorhina tibicen. The sequence goes on from VXAZ01007004.1 coordinate 243,987, forward strand.
GAATCCAGCCCCAAATTCTGCTACATTTCCCTACATGGTGCCCTCACTCAGTGCAAAGGAGCTGAAATGCCCAGACAAGTCCACAGACTTGCTGAAATTCTGTGTTGGCCCTCGGAGAGGTCCTTTTCGACCCAGAGCCCTTATCAAACCAAGCCAAACTTTAAGAGTAGCTTCACTGCAACCTGCTTGTGAACCAGGATACTACTTCATGCATATTCAAATTACCAAAACAGATCTATAATTAGTGCTGGGGAAAAAATGTTTGGTGCAGGGCAAGCAGGGACAGTGGAGAGAGAGCACCCTCCTCCCAACTTGGAAGCCTGCTGTAGGCTCCTTCAAAATCCCTTTCCTTCCGACATTCATGTTGACTCCTGATGAATTTTGAGACCTGGAGGAATCAGATAGTTTCCCAGTCACGTCATGTGCTTCTCTGGGGCAGGCTGCACAAGCGGTGCTCCTGATGGCACCAGAGTTGCCTCTGGATCTGTCACATGTTTGGGTCAGTGGTAAGCTTGGTCCTCCTAAATGCCATTTTCCTTTGACTGACCTTTCGTTCTGAGGAATTGTTGGATCAGTCCCTGTCACAGGATCTATCCGCAGACCTTTATGACATTTAGAAAAGGGTGCGTTTCTTAGAGCCATTCTGCCTAAAAACGTTGGTGCAGCTCTTCATTAGCTCCTCCAGCAGCTTTCTCAGGAACAGGAATAAAAGTCTCCCCTCATTCTTTTTTCCTGCTGTGAATTTTGCCAGATACAGCATGCACTTCTCAGTAGTGTACAGCCCTAGGACAAAGATAATAAGGCCTTGTTTCTGTTCATTTAGTAAAATTTCCCATTTTATTACCTACCATCTTTTCATTAATAACTTTCTGCTCAAGCAGTACTCTCTGGAATCAGTGTTTTGATGTAAATATCAAGCACCGTGATAATTATTACAATATTGTAATTTACTTCTGTGTTTACAAATAACTACAATATAATTCAGCATCTTCACATCTGCCAGAGACTTCAGATGCCCTGGCAAGCCAATGGTAGCTGGACCTCCTGAAGCTGGGCTACAGCAAGAATAAAATATTGGTATCATCACGGATGTCTGTCTCTCTTTCTCATGTACAGGCATTCATTGGGTCTTATTTCACTATACATCTGTAGAGCCCTGCCTTGGGACTGCAAGAGTGATGGATGAATGCTTTTCCAGTCAAGACACACTTTGGCACATCTCGCCACTCTGCACCATCAGAGGCATCAGGGGAGGCAGCAGAGAGGGGTGTTTTGCAAAAAGGCCCTTCTCCAATATCCCCTGGGCAGCGGGTGCTACTGACACAGAGAAGCCTCACACACTGTCCAGGCAAAAACATCTTCCCCCTCTGAATCCAGATATGAAGCTACTCAGCACCACTCAGGTTCTCCTGGAAATTAATGTCCAGGGTTTCTCTAAGGCAGTTCCGTTTCCTGCTACATGAACAGAGCCAAAAGATGTACTAACAACACACTGAGCCCGCCAATTTCCTGTGTGCAGCCATGACGGGAGCTCCCCACCTTCCAGAACTGGCCCATAATGTCCCAGAGGGTAGCCAGGAGAGCAGAGTGCCCAGTTAGCCCTCCCAAGGCGCTGATTTGGGAGTGTCCTTGGTGTCTGACCCTGCAGGGCTGGGGCACGTGTGTGCTCACAGCTGAGTGCGGTGTGGGAGCAGAGCCCAGGACACAGGCCCCGCAGGCTGGATACATTTCTACAGCTGCTTAGCGAGGCAAAATCCCAGGAAAGCACCTGCTGCTTCACCTACAGCTGCCAGGGAGGTAAAAACAGGCTGAACCCTGGCTGTAATCACTGACTTCCCATCCCTCGCTGCTGCCGGCGTCTGTCCCGTGCTCTAAGGCAGCATTGAAAGGCAGATGAAATTACTCCTCGAGCAGCCAGTGTCAAGATCTCTGCTGTCCTGGTCTCCAGCTTTGTGTTGTGTGTGACCAGAAATGATCTAATTGAGTGCAACACCCTGTAGCTGCTCACTGTAGCGCTGCTCTGGCCTTGTGTGCGGGCAGGGCAACGCCCCAAGTACTGGAGAGCAGCACCATAAGGGATCGTTCTGAAACCTGAAAACATTTCATTAAACCAGACTGTTAAAAGAGCGATTTCATGTCTTTACCGACGCAAAATTAGCGCCAGTATATATGATCTCTCTGTCCAGGGGGGAATCCTGTGAACTCTCATGTGCCTGCGCTCCAGGGCCACAGCTCCAGACTGGATCCTTTCAAGGCGGAATAGCAGAGAGCAAGCGCTCTCTGGCCCCGAGCGTAAATCCTGGGGAAGTCCCTACACTGTGCTCCCCACCATTTCTTAGCCATTAAGCAGTGATTCTTGGAAACATCAGCCTTTTTTAAGTGCTGAGGATCTCCAATCTGTGATGCTCCTGGACATAGCAATTACTTCCTGCAGCATTTTTTCATAGGATATGGGAGAAAGGGATGAAAACAAGGCCCTAGGCAGATATTCCATTCAAGATTTTTAGGCATTTTTGTAGTCAGGAAGGGAGGGGGGATGATTGCATTTTTCCACCAGGGGAAGGGACAGCTCTCTATGGCCACGGGGCACTGCTTTTAAGCCTCACCACGGTGGAGAGGGGCATAGCTGGTTCCACAACCTGTCTGAGCAGAAGGAGCTTTCGCAGTAAGTTAAGCCCCACCTTGACACAAGCCCAGTGGGGACAGGTTTTCTTCAGTCCCCCTTGTCGTCAACGCAATGAGAGAATCATTTCTTAATACTCTGGCTGAGGGAGAAGGGTGGGATTTGACATCCGGGGATGTGACTCGGGAAGAAGTGATGAGAATGCAGCTGCCTCCCCCCGTGCTTCGTTGTTATTCTTTCTCCAAATACAAACTAAATATAACTTTGCCCTATAACATTCAAATCATTTTAGTTACTAGCAGGGATCATGCCTGGAGTTCCAAGGGCCAGGGTGCAATCAGGCTTAAAATATAATTTAAACAATCCAGAACCTACATTTTCCACCAAGTTATTTTCTTGCTTGTAGTTTCCCCATCTGCAAACACATATAAACACACCCAGAAAGAAACCAACAAGCCCAGCCAGATGCCAAGTTTTCTGTTCAAGATCATATAAACCCAGTCAAACATTAACAAGGAAATGCCATGATCACCTCATTTGTTTTAAATATTTCTGCTCATATACATGCAGACAAGTGTGCAGATTTATTTGCCCCATTTACGAATACAAGCAACTGGAATCTCCATTCTGTTCCATTATAAAAAAGACAGACCCTACACCTGTCTTACTGAACAGCTGGGCAATTTTCAATTTATATCCACTATCCTACACCACAGAAAAGCCCCACTTGCTGCTCTGCTGCTGACACTGCTTTACTAGCATTCCTGCTCTCCTCCCCAGTGCCTTGGGAAGGGATAGTGGTTGCCATTTCTTGGCAAAAGGAGTTATGTAAAACCCAAGAAAGCCTGTTTGCTTTAGCAAATAGCTATTTCCGGGAAGCAGCAAAAACAATTTCTAGAAGTGTATTTAAAACACAACAGTGGAATAGCCTGGATCTTCCTGTCCATATTTCTCACAGTCAAAAACACACACACATGTAATTATATTTTCCTGGGCCGCATTGCAAAGTTCATGCACTCGTTCAACTCATACATGTAGTAAACATGATTTACAGCTCTGTGTGAAAACCCTCTAGATATATGGTGTTTTGATAGTGACTCAAACCCAGCACTATAATTTAGTAACACCTAGCAGTGAAAGCTAAATGATTTCCCACTCCACATTCCTAACTTTCCATGAACCCCTTTTTACTGCTAACCCGGGGAGGAGATACTGCTTCTACAATTGTTTGGACTTAGCCTTGCTATTCCTTCAACTAAACTGCACACTAACATCAGGCTTCACATATGGCGAACGCACCAGCACTGACCCACGTCCTATGAGACCATTTGCCATCATACAGTTCAAAGTGAACTTTATTAACACATTAAACATAATTACAAAGAGGAAATTCCAAGGAAGGTCAACAAGCCTGGACAGTTTCTTGGAATGGAAAGTAATTTATAATATCCACATACTGTATTGTAAAGTTTATAAAGAAGTTAAATAAGTTTTAAGAGCCCCATGGGTTATGTATATTTTATTATTTAATACCAAACACATTCACTTTCCATGTAGATAAGATTTCTTTTGAAGTGCTGTGTTAGCAAATTAGCAAAGTCATTTACGATGAAGCACCCAAACAACCCATCCACACATGGAATTAGCATGAGGGGCTGGGGTACCACAGGCAGTGCGCATCCTACCAGGGGAATACAGCAAAGCACAGGAATCTTTCATTGCAACAGTGAGATGAAGGAATTGGACAAAGGTCACCAACCAAACTGCTCATTTGGTGTGAACGCAAACTCTTACACCAAAACTTGAGGCAACATTTAGCTGTCACCATTGTGGTGGTTTGACGGGCAACCACCCCTCGGTGGGGAAGCAGGAAAAGGAACTTCTCACGTATTCTTCTTCTTTAAATATGTCATCACAGAGGCATTCCCAGCTTGTTTAATTTGTCTAGCAACCTGTCTATCAAAACAAGTTTTTCTAAACTACAGAACTATCACAACCATACTCATCACTGTAAAACCTGAGCTTCCAAAGTCTTTACTGACAGGGTGGTTCACAGCAAAGTCGATTTCCTTCACCTTTCCCATGCTTCAAAACATACACAGGCAGCTGGAAAGGATCACCTAAAAGCCAAGTTTGAAACACGCATCCAGAGTTGCCTAACTTGGGGTATCTGCTGCTACAAAGCTGGGCTGGACAACTCCTGCTTGCAGTAGGAGTTTAACCTTTTCTACAATAGTTTAACCCTCTCTGCAAGACCAACATGAGGATTATGCCCTCACACTCTCTGCGTATCATTATTACCATTATTTGTATTGGCATTCAGGCTGTAATGAAGGATCAATGGAAAGAGGCCTTGCTCTGCTAGGACAAACTCTACCAAGGAGCAAATCCCACAGGGAAGGCTTCACAAAGCAGTGATGGGAACAGTTTCAATCAACACAAGTAGGTGTTCCTGAAAGAGAGGAACTCTTGGCTCTCTGCACAGCTGGAAGCCATTACATGGAGAGCAGAACTGATAAAAATGCTTTTTGAGAGAGATAAAAGGATGAATGTGTTGCCCATGTACCCCATTAACTAATGGAATAAGTAGTTCAAAGGACTGGTGAATCCAACATCTTTTCATATTTTCAAAACAAAACGGTCTGCGTTTCCAAAAGGTATGTGCTAGCCAAGTAAAGTAGGGGTCAGCCTGGGGGTAACTGGTCCAAATGCTTTGGTATGTGACATGAGAAGATCAGATTAGATGGGCTAATGGGTCCTTCTTGGCTTGAAAACATAGGCGCCCACAGACAAAAACAATGCTTATCAAAAACAATCAAAAGATTAAAGAAAAAGCCAACAGCATCTCTGTAGAACAAAGACTCTGAGCAAGGAACACAAAAACACCACAAGTACTTGCTGACCAGCCCCGATGGCTGGTCAGGCTTAGATTTGGAAATCATGGACTGTTTGCAGGAGCAAGCTCCAGGCTTGGGCTGCATGGCTCAGCCCAACAACCTAATGGAGAAAACAGCTTCACAGATCCCATTTTACAGCAAGTGAAGTGCCATATTTTCTCTTTCTTCCCTACCTCTGTAGTAGGAGTTGCTTTCCTGATGAAATGGGTATTTACTGATAGCACAAGAAGTCTCTGCCATATTTTTACATGAGTAATAACTAGTCCCTTGGGTGAAGGCTGCCAGTAAATTTCGTACTCTAGATGTTCCAAACCTAAGAAAAATAGAATATTTGGGAACACGTTCCATTTAATTAAGTGCCCTGAATACACATTTCACCGACATTTAATAAAATAGTTATTGTATGTTAAACAATTGGCACTTGATTATTGCTTAGATTTATTGCAGTTAAACAACAGTAGATGAGATACGTATCTCTTACGTGGTTTCTAAATCCTTTGAGCATATGTTTTCAATAATCAGTTGGTATTTATTTAACATGAAATTACCATCTTATTAAATTAAATGTGCATGGGTGACATTCAATTTCAATTGTTGCCGAACATTTTTTCAGCAGCAAAAAATAGTAACTTTATCCCTTAGGTTTCGAGGTAGCAAACGCAAAGGAGAGTTACGATTACTTCAAATTACTTTTGAAGAAACAGACTTCATATGCTGGAAAGTTTCTAGTGTGGAAGAAAAGATATTATTTATTGTTTCTCAAGTGCTGCCAGTGGGCTTAGTGTGGGCCAAAGGAGAGGACTAATATTTCTACTCAAATGCTAAAATTATACTGACAGCGCAGTTCAGGTATGCAGCTCAATGGATAACCACGAAACCTTTTTTAGAGGAAAGTGTAACAAAGGTGTCTTGGCACACACATTCACACTATCTACCTCTTCCATTCCCATTCAAGAAGGCAAGCCCATCTAAGTAATGACATACCTAATTTGTTGGGCATTTTTTCAAAAGAAATGGCCTTAAAACATCATTTCAAGGTTCTGAAATTGGAAGACTTTTTTTTGGTTGGTTTTCTGGTTTTTTTTTAAATTTTAGTCTCCTGTTTCCAGGAAGGACAAACTGACTGATTCTTGAAGAAAGCTAGAAATCCTCTGGCTTGAGGGAGGATCCAGAACCCAACTGAAATTCCATAGCCCTGACCCGCTCTCTCCAAACCTAACACAAACCTCCACCATCTCCACCACAGGTCACAGAGGCACCATTCTTGCCAGCACAAGGCATTTGTTTGCTTCTCATAATGTCTGGGAAACAATGCAGTCAGGCAGCCCTGAATTACCTTCTGGGGTGGATCTACCCAAATTTTAACGTAAGTATCACTGTACTATGCCCTTCTAACTGTTTCCCAACCATGCAAATCCTGCTTCACAAGCCCAGTGGATTTTCCAGCCAAATCACCCACATCTCCAAGACTTTCAGTAAAACAAACCAAACACTCTGCAAGCCTCAGTTTTATTTACTTTTTTTTGTAAAAAACTCCTCTTAAAGCCACCAATAGCAACCACATTCCAAATCCAAGGCTCCAAAGATAGGTGTTTCCTTCTGAGCCAACCTGCTCTGATTTTTGTCCCCTTCTTTGTCCCTCCTCCCTGCATGCAGCATTTTGTCACCTATCCATTTTATCCGAACATCTTCTAGAAAATAGGATGCCCAAGTTCACGTTTGGTGACACAGGTTCCCCTTGAACTTTGGTAGTCAATATTTAACCCAGTCTGAGCACTGTGCAGGGTTTAATAAGTAATTAGACGTTTCCCTTATAGACAGGCGCTTGTGTGAGCACTGTGCAAGCAGGAAATTGTAAGTGTCATTGTTTATGTCTGCAGGAAAACAGAAACCACGATGGTTGACTCTGTGCCATACACGGGAACGATGGGAACACAGACCTTTAAATAGCTGGTTTGCCCTCCTGCTAGTCCACAGCAGCAAGTTTTCAGCCATAGACTGACACAGGAGCTTTTTAATTTGTATCCAAGGATTTGGATAAATAGTCTTAAAAATCTTTTTTACCGGAATTCGCTCTAAGGGATGAAAGTGGAGAAGATTTAAAACTCTTCCATCCAATGCTGGTTTCTACTGGCCTGTCCCAAAACCCAGGATGGAAAAGGTGTGATTTGTGCACTAAGGACTCAGACAAAAAACATCTTGAACACTCACTCTGAGTCATGAGACACTGCCAAAATATTCCTATGCCTTCTGCTGTTGGGCAATCAGTGGCAGTGCCCTGCATGGCGAGGTTGCTCTCAGCCCTCCCTTTCCTCTGCCCTCGTCTCTGGGGGCTTCTATGTTTGGTCACCACAAAAGCGTGGTAACAACTGTTTGACGGTGACCACAAAGAGATAAACATTGTGGTATTTAAGAACTGGAGATATTTTCAGAGGCTTCTCTAGAACAGAAAGCATTTCCAGCTGAATGGCTGCATAGCAGGCTTCGTATGGAGCCTTTGGCAGAACTGTTTCTCTATGAGAAAATTACATTATTGTCAAGAACAAAGACTTTACCTGGTTTTCTCTTTTAAAGAGACTTGCCTGGTTTTCTCCCCTTTTTAGCTTGAGAAATATTTTGTGTAATAATTCTGGCCAATAAAAATAAAACATAAGCAAACAAAAAGGCTGTAATTTTAAAAGTGTATAGATTAACCAATGGTAGTATTTTTTTAACTTGTTGCTGTGTTCCTAAAATATGAAAATCATTTTAATTTTGGACAGTAATAAAATAAAATATATTTTTAATATATGTATGTGTATATTTATATATATTAACTTGTCTTGCTCTGGAAGGAAAATTAAAAGTAAAAAAAAAAACCCCATCTTGCTCCAAAAGAAAAATTCAACACACCTTCTAAGACAGCAGTATTTTAAAATTCTGCCTGAAACCATTCATAGTTGCCCTGCCAAAACCTCCAGTTCATGGGAGGTGTGATGGGAGCTGGCTCCTTCTCTCCAGATTAAACTGTCATCTTAAAGGTCTACCTTACATATGCCTACATCAGTGTCTTAACCTGGACCAGAGAAGTGCTTTAAAATGAATATTTTGATCTTCACCACCAATTATATTTTGCTTCGCATCATGAAGCTATTTTGCTGCAAATGGACTGAGTTGCTTTTGTATGAAGTTGAACTGCAAGGGGCATTTAGTTCTCAGGACAAGACTAAAGCTATTTTGAAGTGAAACATTCCTCTGAAATTGGGGTGCCAGCTCCTCAACACCAAATGTTTTGCTTTATAGATCCAATCTTACCAAACCCCATCAGTTGCTAATGCAGACACAGTCAGCAATTGCTACCTGAGTCTTTGGTAAAACAAAAGCAGAAGCTGTGCTCTGGCATTTCCATTAATGAGCACTCAATCTATGTGACCAGACTGGAGCTGATCCAGAATAAACTCCCAAAATGCCTTTAGTGTGAACATCACCTCCTCAGCACCAAATATTTCACTTTAAAGATTTGTTCCTGTTGTGCCATTCTACAGGCTAACTTAGACACACCTGTACATCTCTTGCAAAAGGGGAAAATACTTGAATGCACTTTAAAATAAAGCTTTCACAAGGTTGATTTATTGAAAACTTACATTTAAACTCAAGAGAAACCAAATCTCCTGCACAGGGAAACTATCACCGAATTCTTATAGTATTCCCATCTGGTTCCTGCTCTTCAGACACTGAGGCACGCACTAACTGATGTAAAAACGCATGATACACTCGCCTGGACAGAGGCAAGTGCAGCTTTCTGCAGCCTGTCTGCACCTGGGATACGTTCAAACAGACCCACTTCCTCTGCTCCTCCTCTGGTTTGCTCACAACAGCAGGGTTAGTGCACTCTTACCTGGCTTTATTAGTTTTTCTATCAGGAGAGAGTGAAGACTTGTTGTTCTGTCAGACTTACTATGTCCAGTTGCACCACCTAGGATTGCCAGAGGCTGTGCTGTAAAATCCTGGAACTGTTCAGCTTCTACAATCAGATAAAATCAGGTTTGCATTTAATCTGGTATGTCCAAAGGTTTGCTGCACCCCTCACTGTTCAAAAGCTGCTTCACAACACCTGGAGGAAGGTATTCCTCCTATACCTCTATCGCACACCAGTGTGGTGTTTGTCAGGATGAATGGTATTAGCACACCAGCACCCAGCAGTGGGTATATTCTGCCAATATTGAACCACTGAAACCAAATGTTTAAAATATAAATCCATTTAGATTCCTTGAACTATCCAAAGGATTTGGAAATACTTCTCGTTTGCTGAAGATCCCACATTGCCTGCCTTTTATCCCTGTATATCTGCATCAGCAGCAAGATGGTGCTAATTATTATTTGATACACAAGCAAACTACCAACCCCCTGTTCTTAGCACAGCCTCTTGCTTTATTTGAGCTGCCCCAGCTTCAGCAGCTACAGAGACACACGGGAGTTTTGCTAACATCGATTGCTCCGTGATTTCAAGTGACGCCATTCCGCTGGCAGGCTGCGCGCTGGAATGTAACATCCTATCCAGCAGGTAGATAGAGCCACTGGAATATCAATTAATGTGCAATCCTATTACCTCAGTGTCTGGTAATGTGCAGTCCCAGCTACCCTCCTGCAAGCGGAAGGGGGAGAAACCTGGAGAGCACAGCCGCTATCTAGGAAAAGCTGTGCATGGAGAAATATTGTCTCGTCGCGTGACTGCGGAGCTGCCCCGCATCCCATCGCGCACGTGCGGGTACCGGCACACGCACAGCGCATCAGCTGTCAGCAGGAATTCCTGGCTGCACACTGAGCGCTGCCACAGCCTGTCTGCCCAGCCTGCCCCGGTCGATGCACATCTGAGCAGCTTGTCCACTCGCATAAACATTTTTCGGCTTCCCCGTTCATGGAAATAGGTTTTACTGTTGAAGTGACTTGAACTTGTTCTCGGGGGAAGCCACGCCAGGAATCGCTCCATGCTGCTTGCTGGCACTTCCGAGCAAGGAGTCAAGAGGTCAAAACCCAAGGTCAGAGAACAGCAGACATGCAAGATCCCTTGCTGTACCTGAGGCTGGAGAAATCAGCGCATTCCTAATCAGTCGCTAATCCCCTAATCTTTATTGCATGTAAATTCCACCCCCTTCCCAATGTCTGTGCCATGGTATTCTCCAATCTGATTACGGTGAAACCCCATTGGAAGACTCATCAATAAAAGATGAAAATGTGTAAAATCGATTTGCTGTATATCACAAACAGCGCCGCAAACCCCTCCAGGGATCAAAGAACCGCCATCAAATAGCAACAAATAGAGGGCTGTTAAAAACACTTCTTATCTAATAGTGGATGTGACTATTTGACAAAAGACAAAATTCACTTCCGAAGGGAGAACAGTGCTGCATTGTTTTACAGACAGTAAAGGATCAGTTCGTGACTCAGGCAGAACAGGCAATGTAAGAAAGGTCGTCATTTAAGGCCAAGTTGTAAAAGTGTGAGGGCAGAAGACAAGAGGGACTAGATGCACTCTGACTCACAATTTACTCAGCCAAAAATCTCGGCTTTACTTCCAGAAGGTACAGCAGGAGCACTGTTGGCATGGAACAGCTGGTCAATGAATTTGTCATTTAGCATTTATCTTGACATGAAGCAATAATCATTGGTAGGGCTGAGCAAAATGCTTCAACTTTTGGTCCTGAGCTCAGTCAAGCTTTGCCTGAAATGGCTCCACCAGTAGGGTCCAGAGCTTTGGCCCACTCGGAACAGCCTGGACTCCATTATTGTAAGTACAGTTGTTTTTAGTTTTGTACACAATGAAAATTTGATAATGCATCTAAAAAATAAAATACCTTGGCAGGATTTCACTCTCCTATGTCACTTTCCTATGGTGAGTATAAGGGAAACAAAGCCTCCTTCATATAATTCACCAGAGGACAGAGAAAAATATTGAATTAGAAGAAAGCAGAGGCCAATCCAACTCCGGTGTTTCATCCACTGAAGGGAGTTTGCCTGAATTCACAACTTTACTTTTTAAATCTTGTGATATTAGGTGCTTGTTTCTTACTGTTTCTTTTCTGAGGGCACAATCCTTAAGGAGAATCTCCTGTTTATTTAAACATGAAAGGAAATTTGTGACCTTTGTGATCATGGGGAACCACTAAATGCTCTGAAAGCAGGAAGCAAATAAATAAAATCCAATTTGTTGTAACATTCAAGCTGTTTCAGCCAGAGTGCTGGTTTTTGTGGGGTTTGACCCAGGAGCATTGAACACGCAGGATTAGTAACGTGAGTGTTTCCCACGGATGTATCCCATGTGATTTATTTAAGCATCTTTATGACATGCATTAACAAAAGGCTACACTGGCTGTGGGATCCAATAGCTATAGGATCTGAAATAGTTTATGCTCCATTCACCATACAGGAGATTATAAGCAGGTGTCTCTCCTAGAGAAACTGGGACATTACAATCAACAGGAAGCTGGCTCATATCCCCAGATGTTTGTCGTTATGGGAAGCAGGGAGATGATAGGGTCAATAAAACCACACTTCTACTCTTGCAGCACCTACAGTCCAAGAGGGACTTCAGTAGCTCAGCTCTGCCATTGATAAAAGTTTTACAAGACCTCTGCTCCAAACAGCCCTGAAATCAAAGGTCTGTTTACTTAGCCTTTGCTTGCAGGGCTTTAGGATAGTGCAAGGAAGATCAAAGCAGGGACCTCGTTTAACATGTCCAAGTATACAACCAGCAAGTCTGTTTATGTTGGATTCCTACACACTGAGAGTGCTGCTGTCTGTCAACACTTCAGGCTCATTTTCAGCAATATTGGGTGAGGAGGGAAATATTCAGAAAGACCCCACAGATTTTGGTCCTGCTGAAACAGAAGTGAAAGTCAGAGCAGGGAGCTCTGCTTGTAACTGTAATTGCCAAGGTCAAACATGAACTCCTTGCAGCGAAAAGGAAATCTGCACAGGTCAGAGACCTCTGGTCTCTGCTGAAGTGCTGCACCATAAAAATGCAGCTAAAGTCTGCATGAAGAGCTGGAAAAGAATTTTGGTTCTGTATAATTTGGTTCTGTATTATTTGGTTCTGTATTACTTTTTATTGCCAATGCACAATGAGACTTGGTTTGGCACTAGTAAGGGATGACACCCTGAGCACCTCATGCACAGAAAGAGGTGCAACAGCCACCAGCAATTCACATCTCCCACTGATACCTATACAACCCCACACTAGGGATGGGGCAGTTTGCAATGACAAGAAATTTATTAAAAAAGCTTAGTTTCCAATGGCCCTACATTCTGTGGAGCTATTTCCCAGGGTCTATTAGGGGGCAAGAATCTGATGACATCCTCATTTATTTATTTGCTTGTCACTGCTGCATTAATGTCTCTCTATTTAGAAAATTCATCCATATATTTAGAAAAGGCTGAAGACCTGCAATGGCCTTTGCCCCAAGTGTGGTGGCAGTGGGATGCAGCACTGTTACAATCCCTTCTACATGACTTCCCATTTTCACAAAGTTTGAACTTAGTATCTCTCACATCACTCCTTCTCAAACTATGTGTGTAAAATTGGCTTATAGGCTTAAAAGCTACTGGAAGGGATGGAGATGGATTGGCCATCAAATGTGTCACCACATGAATCTCATCTCCTTAGGACACCAATGTAAAGACCAGCCAGACATGCATAGGTATGGAAAGGGTGCTCAGACAGAAGGAGACAGCTGGTATTTAACTTTGGAAGTAGAGCTCTTTCTTTGAAAGATTTGTCTGAGGATTTAACCCCCATCTGGTATCACAGCAGAACCTCCACCAGAAAATCAAATCACAAATGCTGGGGTGGATCCACTTTATGCTCGTTTCTTTTACTTTTCTCGGTGCTCCGTTCAAGTTTCCTAGGAAAACCCTCTCGTGTTCTGAGCAATGTTGCTCAAAATAAATAGAAACTTGGGACCTGAAAAAGTCTGTAACCAGTGTTAGGAAACCAAGTCTCCCAACAGACAGCTCACTCTGGAGCTGCCTCCTGCAGACTCCCAGCATCTCCCTCTGAAATACCCAAAAAGGCAGAGACAAGGCACTGGACTGCACAGCCCATAGATGAGCCCAGCAGAAACAAGTTAATTTGGCTTTGCAGAGAAGTAAAACTTTATAAGTTAAAAAGTTGTAAGGAACATGTGGACAAAACCTCACGAACTGTGGGCTGGAGGAACCCCATTAGGACTTGTTCCCATCCATCTCTCTGTACTATCTGCAGGAATGACCCTTTAAAACAGAGACAAATAAAAGGAAAGAGAGCCCAATGGATAAGGTGCTTTCTTAGGTCCTTGATAGTCAGAGAGCAAGGATCACACAAGGTACCAAAGTGCCATAATTGCACAATTCCTCTCTTGGGGTGCTGTGACGACACACATCAGATTGCCAGGCACCCTGTGAACACAGGCAGATGGGAACCTAGATGGATATGCAGGTCTTAAAACTCACCAAAGAATCTTTGCAGTTTTCCAGGGGAGAGATTTCCCCTAATGAGGCAATACAGCCAGCTTTGCTCCACCTTATTCCACTGCCTCTAGTCAAAATCCTCATCTACACTCCTAAACTGTTCCCTCCCCCTCCTCCTGGCTCCAGTATCCAATCCCTTCATACACTTGCAGACAGTTACTGTCCCCTCAGGTGTCACTTAGCCAAGCTATACATATATTTACAAGCAGCTCTTTTAATCTTCTCACATAAATCAGTCCCCCCAGTTGTCTGATCCGATCATCCGGGCCTGTCTCTCTCTGTCCGGACGAAAACCTTGCCTGTCTCCCTGACATCTCCTGGATGTCGAGCTGTCAGCTCAAGCTCAGAGCTCTTAATCTTCCTCCCCCTCCCCACCTCCTTCCTTAATTGCTGTGGACACTGCTACTGTCCCGCCTGTCGCTCAGGCCCACAGCCCTGGTGTTATTTTTTACTGTGCTCTCCCTCTAGCTCTCCCCATCCTGGCTCAGACCCTGAGCTGAAGTCTTTCTGCAGCTCCTTGATAAGCCCAGCCCTGGCTGCCCATCCACTGACTTGTAGTTTGCATCCAGACTCCCATCATATTTCACCCTCTGCTCCAGCCTTGGCAAAGCACACTCTTGCCTCATCCATATTAATTTTTTTCTAGGTACTGCTCTGGCCACTTCTACTTCTCCTCACATCTACCTCTCCCTTTCCCTGCCACATCAAACAGCTGCTACTTTTCTTCACTTGTCAAGACTCCTCCTGGCCTCTTCCCAATCACTGTTCCATCACCTCTTCCTTACCAGAGGTCCACCCTCTTCCAGCTGTGCCAGAAGTCCAGGCTCTCTCCTGCCTTTTCACATTTTTCAAAGAAAATCATAGGTGTTTCCTGCCTCGTGTGGGAACAGCTCCCCAGTGGCATTGGCTGAGGTATTGGCCCTCTCCCTGCACATGCCCCCTAAAGCTTTCCTGCACCAGGCACCCACCATCACTGGCAATCCTGCTGGTCCTCATGGCCAACACCATGTCTAAAACTAAAAGAAGGAGAGATTTAGATCAGATGAGAGGAAGAAATTCTTTACTCAGCATACACTGGAACAGGCTGCCCAGTAAAGCTGGGGCTGTTGCATCCCTGGAAGTTCAAGGCCAGGCTGGATGGAGCTTGGAGCAACCTGGTCTAGTGGAAGGTGTCCCTGCCCGTGGGAGGGAGGCTGGAACTAAATGATCTTTGAGGTTCCTTCTAACCCAAATCATTCCGTGATTATAAGATTTTACGATCACGCTGCTCCTTTGCTCCACCCATCTTCCTGCCATCATCCTTCACCTCATACCCCCAGGCAGCTCTTCAGGCACAGCCTTCTTGTGTTCACACAACACCTTGCACAGTAGGGTGAAGGCCCTGAGCACAGCAGTGGCACACACAAATCATGCTAATCACAACAGCTTCACTAGCACCTCTCTGCTGATTATCCTCATTTCTGCATCCACAGCATTAACGTATAATTGCATTTTAACAAGCTTCATTAGCACATTGCCTTAGTAAAGCTTAACACAGCCCAAGCACCCAAGGAAACCTCATGGTGCTTTTCTGCTCAATATAATTTTCAAGGCTTCTGTAACCTGATTTGTTAGGAATAACCTCAGGGCTGTAAAGCTTTTCTTCTGCCATCCAGCAATTAAAGAATAATTTGTCACGGAGCAAGTCAAGCTGCAGGGCAGGAAGGCCCTGTGCAACACAATGAAGCTGTGTAAACCAAAGCCCTGGGTACAGGAACAAAGCGAGCATCCCTCCCCTCCTTCGTTAGCCAGGAGCTGGTGCTCAGCTCCTGTAAATGCTGCACAGTCCCCTCAGTAATGCAGCTCTTGCTGCAGGCAGAGAAATGCCTGTGTGCACCCTGCCAGCACACACTGGCTGTGGCTCTGCCCCTCCTGTACTTTCTTTGGACATGGTGCAGAAAGGTAAACAGCCCCTTGCCAAACCGTACTGTTGGCATGAGCTGTATGATGGAATAGGATTAAGAAATGGGCTGCAAAGCTTTTTAAAGAAAGTTTTATGAAGCTCCAAAGGATAACTGAAACTCCATATTTTTTTTTTAAATAACTACCCTGGGAAGAAAAATGTGAGTAACTTAGGAATATGACAGATTGAGCACAGGTAATACATCTATCGAGTATGATGAGTATTTCTGTCTGGCTAAACCTCTTCTAGCTTTAATACTTTTTCCAGTTATCTCAGTCACATAAAAGTCAAACACTTTCCCAAGCATTCCTGGAAAGATGCTTCCTGTTTTGGTGAGGGAGAGAGGGTGTTTTTAAGTAAAAAATGATCTGACTATGCTGACTGGGTATGAATCCCAGTCACAAAACCAGAAGTAGTTTTGCAGATGGAGGTTGTTACCTGATTTTTTTTCCTTAACTTCCATAGTAACCAGATTAAGGAACTGCTGGCAAACCTCAGTCACATTTCCAAAACCAGACGTAGGAACAGTGTGGCAGGAATAGAAAGCTATAGAATATCAACTGCTACATGGCCCCAGACAGCTGTCTGTGAAAGCAGAAAACATGGGGTTAATGGTTCTTTTATACTTTTCTTTCAGTACGTGCAGACAACTGAGAACAGGTATGGAGATCATTGATCATTGCTGGAAATTCTCCATGCAAAGAGACACTCTGATCTTGTGAAGTGTGAGCGACACTCAATTCCCATTAATTTTAAGGGAGATCAAAGTTGTCCAGCATTTTGTAGGGTATTCTAAATCTATGGACAGATAGGCTCCCATCTCAAGGTAAAATAGGTTCTCCTCCAACAAACCACTCTCACACCTCTATTTATCCATGCTTTGCTATTTTCCACCTTAAGCACGTAAAGAAGAAAAAAAACCCAGTTGTCAACTGTCTGATATTACAACAGTTGATTCTTAAGGAATATATACTTTTCACATCCTACTACCATTATTTTAACATTCAGAGGTAAAGGAAAAACTTCACCCATCCCCACCTTCTTCCCCCTTAACCAGACAAATAAGGCATTCAGCTTGTCTGAATTTAAATTTTTATTGGAGTTGATCCAGCAACCAGAGCGCATTGCTAGAAGCCAAGGTCCCGCTTCCTTCAATACACCCCCTTCATTCTGACTCCCTGCTTTTGTACAGCTTTGGTAATCTCAATCTGTGGTCAGGGATAGGATAAAATTTCAGCTATTTCCCTCCTCAACTGCACAGAACAGGGCTTGCTCTTAAATCAAAAGCCTTGCACCCTAAACCTCTGGTTAAATACTTAACTATAGGCAAGTCTTTGAAATCATCACAGGCTTCTTTCTTTCTTTTTCTTAGATACAGTGCTGAAAACCACAGAACTGAACCAAGTTCTCGGGAATATCAAAGGTAATCAGAGGAAACTGGGGGAAAGGGGCTCATAGGGTGGCTCCCCAGTGCTTTCTTGCCTGATCTTCTGAAATAGATGGCATTACCAGTCCTCATCAAAAATGTAAAATTTCCTCCCTTATTCTCCAGGGCATGACAAAATATTGTTAACTTTTCTGGAAGCATTAGCAGCCAGCAGCTGCAATCCAAGCAGAAGACACATTTCTGTCATTGCCTTGGTAAGTGACCTCCACCTTCCTGCACAGGATGGTGTGGGCTCCCACATACCTTCTACTGATGTTTAGATTTTCCTCTCTCTGTGCTTCTCCCTTTTTCCTCCCATTCCCTCTCCTCTCTACATATAGTAATTCAAGAACAACGATCACCCCTTCGCTTGGCTTCAGGTCTCTTGCATGGGCTAAAGTTACCTCCAATTCTCCAGCATGGTTTGGGGAATTTATTTATATTCCGTGTTCTGCAGATAGACCCCATGTCTTGCCAAGGGCTCTCATGGGTATTACAAAAGGAACACTGACAAATATTTATGGAACCTAAAGTGAAATTCAAGACACTGTTAAAATAAAGTTTGCTTTAGGGTTTGGTTTTTTTTTTATTCTCCTGAAGAATTGACCTGGCTTCCCTGGCAAAAAGACTAATCCAAATGCTATTGGTATCTTAACAGCTCATAAGAACCACATGCTTCAAATAAAGCCATTACTATCAGACATGCTGAGTGGTTCAATTAAACAAATATGAAAATAGA
Source organism: Gymnorhina tibicen (assembly GCA_013399875.1). NCBI lineage: Eukaryota > Metazoa > Chordata > Aves > Passeriformes > Artamidae > Gymnorhina > Gymnorhina tibicen. The sequence continues at coordinate 262,098 of VXAZ01007004.1, forward strand.
CACTTCATCCTGCTTTAACTAAGTGGGATCATTTCACTCCTGAATCCAGACTGACAATGAAAATGATACAGTATTTATAGAGCAGCTTTTTATCCTGAAAGATCCCAAAGGATTATGCAGACCCTGCTTCACACACTACCGAGATGCTGCCACTTCCAGGGAGGAACACACGAGCTGTCCCACAGCCCTGAGGAATGGCACATGGCAATTTAGACAGAGGAGCAGAAAAGAATTCCACATTCAGCTGAAACTATAGAAAGGAATTTAAGCAAGCAGAATGGAGATTGTTTAGACTGGAGCACATCCAGCACAGAGGAGGTATAGTGATCTGGTGTTTCAAATACAGAAGTTAAGGCAAAACAATAAAAATGTTCTGGTTTAAACTATCCAAAGACCAGAATTTAGGGGAGAAGGGGAAATGCCTTCTTGAAGGTGAACAGTTTCATTCCTTCCACTTCAGTTTTGCATGGGAAATTCTCTAGAAGATGCTCTTGCTCATTCCCATTCAGGAATACAAGAACCAGGACTAATAATACTTTGCATAGCTGCCTGTCCACGTAAGGATGACACAGGATACATTATGAATTAAAGGCTTCAAAAAGCTTTGTCTGGTAGTCTCACACACGTCAGAGACAGTCCAGAGACCAGGTCCAGCTACATCACACATCGACTGCTGCCAGGATCCCTGCTGGCATCTCTGCCCCATTTTACAGTAGCTGCACTGCAAATACAATGCAGCCCATGGAAAGAAAGAGACTCGCCCAAGGCTGCCCTGTCAGTCTGTGGCAGCCGCATCAGGAATCCAGTTTTGACTCCCAGTGCTCTACTGTGATAACCATGTGATGCCTCCCCACTCCAGGACAAGCTCCGTCCTGTGAAAGCACGGCCTTGCACGAGGAGCTCAGCAGGCCTCTGTGTACTGTGTCAACAGGTGGCCAAATTTTTTCCAGTAAAATTTTCTTTTGTGAAAGATGGAAAAGGAAACCACTGATTTATGGAGCAGCAGCATGGCAGGTCATGGTAAAAGAAGGAAAATGCATCGCTTTAGGAAGTTAGGGACATGGTGACACGACATGAAGTCATGTGGGCACACACCAAACGTCAGCTGCAACTCTAAGGGTTACAGCAAGGACTGGAACCAGCTCAGCGTGAGGAGTTCAGCCTGTGGATGTGTTTACAATGACACATCTGCAAGGAATCACAGAGTCACAAAACCATTTAGGTTGGAAAAGACCTTCAAGATCAAGTTCAATCATTAAACCAGCACTGTCAAGTCCACCCTTAAAACCACATCCCTACATGCCACATCTGCACATTCTTTAAATCCACTCAGGTATAGTAAAGAGAAGCAACCCTGACAATATTACTGCAAGCATCCCCCCAGCACAGAAGTGTGAAAGAAATACAACTGTGCCATGAGAGTTTTTTACCTGGCACATAGACTAGCACTAGCATGAGCCTCTCTGCAGAACAATTAGCAGAAAGCACCAATCTTATAAAGCTTCTTTCTTTTTTCCAGTTCATTTAGCCTGAAGTAGAGCAATCAAGACTCTTCTGGCAGGATATCACATTCTCAATATGTAACCACTTAAAGGAAGAGGACAGCTATTGCAGAGAGATGTCCCAGGAGAAGAAATCATTGTACAAGTGAAAGGGATTTCTTTGGAGTGACTTTTAAAATAATGTGAAGCTGCTCTCTTTTCTTTTCTTTTCTTTTCTTTTCTTTTCTTTTCTTTTCTTTTCTTTTCTTTTCTTTTCTTTTCTTTTCTTTTCTTTTCTTTTCTTTTCATCTCTTTTTTCCTTTAGGACTTGACTACAAACCTTTCTTTTTCTAATCAGCAGCTGTTCACAAACCCATCTTCTGTGGTTTCAATAAAATAAGTAAGGCAGATAATCACGTATTATGAGGAGGAAGGGGGTGACTCCATGGCCATACAACCTCCAGGCACTATTTTTTCCTGGAGGAAAGTGGAAAGAGCAGAAGGAAAATACTCAGACTTAAGAGATGAGTAAAGAAGGAAGACGTGGCATGTTGTGTAAAGAAGATTTCCAGCAGCTCTACAAACTGCCAAGAGCTAAGTCTATTCTCCTACTTATATGTATTTTGGGGTGCTTTCAGTACTCACAGAACTCACATCACTGACAGCAGAGGGAAAAGTACATTTATACAGAGATTGTGCATTTCCCTGCTGTAACAGGAAGCCTGTCCTCAGGTATGACACAGAAGGATACAGAGAGGTCAGCTCTGTCTGGCTCAGGGTCCCATGACCACAGGACAGCAGAACTCCAGACCCACACAGCAGTGCAGAAGAAGGCTGTGGGATCAATCATGGCTAAACAGGTATGGAAAACAGGTGCCAACTCTGGTTTGGGAGGTGCATTGGACTGAGGCCACCAGCTCTGCTGCTGTTTTGGAACAAGAAACCCTCTATTTTCACCCTTGAGCAAGAGCCAGGTTGGACTAAAGGGCAGCAGTGTGACCTGGAAGAAACTCTGTGCAGCAGCCTTAAGGCAAAGCAGCCCACACAACCCACGGGACTCAGGATTTCATACAGAAGTGACTCCGTCCCTCTGTTCCTGTGTGAACACGCTGTTCGTGGTGAGTAAGCCTGTGTCATCCTGCAAGCTCGGGATGTTAGGAACACACCCAGCTCCAAAACCTGGTGGATGGTGAACATTTGCAATGCCAGTCTTTGAACTGCAGCGCAGGGCTGTGCACAAAGCCACACACCTGCAAGACACGGCGCCCGCGGAGGTGTGGTGGTAAGGGCTTCTGCACAGATTAGCAGCCAAAATGTGTGCCTTGGAGAACCTCTGGCTGGTGTTCAAGGTACAAAACCAAGCCTGGCAGAGAGTGTACCTTCTCTCTCCCATCTTCCCAATTCCCTTAGGAAGGTACGCTGAGCTCTGGCTGGTGCTGGTGCTGATGTGTCTTTGCTGATACACACACATCCACACTGCTGCTGCCTGCACAGGAGCCTGAGTGCTCCTGATAATTGCCCCACTAAACTCCTCTGACCCTGCAAATGCCCAACAAGTTTGGGCTGTGTTAAAATACAGTGACTATTGCTGGAAATGAAGGCAAAGTGGAAATGACAGAGGCAAAAAGGGATGTTTAAACAATGCAACAAATGACTGAAGATACTAAAAATTCTTTTAAATCTATTTTTATAAATAAAAAAAGGATTATTGCAAAGCTCAGCAGCTTACACTTGGTTCCTCTGCATATCTATATGCACGCACACATGAACAGCACGCATGACCTACCTGTAAAAATGCTACATTTTACCACACCTCTTTGCAGATCAGGACATGACATCACCCTACACACAAAAAATCCATGTGCGTGTATTGCCACATAATTCATGAAAGTAGAATTGGGATAGCACTGTATTAGTGAAACGTGTGATGTTACTCCACAGCCACGAGGGCTCTCCCTCTGTATCCTGAAATACATGGTTATTTTAGCATATGCAGAGCCTACCTTCTGCAACAGCATGACATCACCAACCCCACATTCAGAGAATAATCATGGCCTTGTCTGCACTGCAAAAACTGGCCCCATAATTAAAAAGAAGAAAGTGCAGTTCAGCCAGTAGCAGCAAGAGCAGTGCTTTAATGCAATACTGGACTCAGCTGTTTTTAGTGTTGGATCATCTAATTCTGCTCAGAGTGGGGTAAGAAAAAACATGGGGGAAAACTCCCACACCCCAAAAGCCCCTTGCCGTAGTTTAATTGCAGCAGCCATGAAGAAAGTGAGGGAGAAACAGTTTTACAGTCCCCAGATATTTTTCTGAAATTTCAAAAGAAAAATTCTATTCCAAAGAGGGGTAACAAAAAATAATGAAAAGTAAGAACCTCAGCATTTTCTCAAAACGTTAATCTGTGAACATTTTTCTATCTGGTCAAATGTTCTATCAGCAGTTTGGGAGTGTTTCATTTCAATCCTGGCAGCTGCTATTCATTTTTAATCTCTTCAAGCTTTTTGGTAAAAAGTAACCTAGATTGTAGATCAAACCCAAACTATGCCAAATCAGACAATCTTACTTTTCATTTGAAGAAAGTAAATGGCAATCATAACCTCCCTGGGAGACAGTTTTATTCCTACCATTCTTTATTTGTACAACAATTAGCCTTTTTCTGATCCAAGATAAAGTCCCCCAGGCACAGTTGTGAAATATGATAATAGCAGAGTGCTGGTTTTTTTTAAATGAACCTGATGAATGACCAGAATCAATCATTCCCTCAAAATTTTAGCTATGATGAGCTGGCATCTTGCACCCTGGAAGTGTTACCTCCAAAAATTCTCAGCTAGACCCAAGGGTGATACAGGAGCATCCTGAACTTCCATGTCTCGCAGCAGTTCATGGCTGTTATGTCATTCCACAGTGCTTCTGCAGCTGTGCACTGGAACAGCCACTAGATACTCTTCTTAGACACAGAATACGAAAGATTTCATGCACATCAGACTTTAAAAAGCTAAAGTAACCCCTTCTCCTACGTGGCAATGCCAATGAGAAATGAAATTAATTGAATTGTTTCATGCCCGGAGCCAATGAGCTGTAACGCGGGGCAGCACACCAGCTCCCCGCGTCAGCCAGCGAGGAAGAAACGCACTGAGACCTTGTGCCAGATGCACCTTATCATTTCACTGGCATGCAGTGATGGGTGAACACATCAGCAGTGCACCCCTTCCCTCTGGTAAGTCCCTATCCCTCCATTCCCTTCCAGTGAAAGTGAAACCACAGCAAAGTGACCTCCCTTCTGCGGGCACCTGGGAGGCTGCCCCGCACAGGGTTATCTGCGTGGCCTCCAAGATCTTCCATTCCTCTGCACAGATTGCTTCCATCATCCACATAAAAGCATAAGGAGATGAAGAAGCACTTGTGCCTGGAATTCCCTGAATTTCATTACCAACCACCAAGGGCTTAGCCAGGGCCAAGCTCTGTGGTTACTGCACAGCCACGCTTTGATTTCGGGTCGATAAAGGTCATTCACTACCACCAGGGAGCCTTGAGGAGTGTGCTGTGGTGCCTCCACGGTGACACTGGACTGGACTCATGCAAACAGCTGAGACATACAGTGCCACAGCACTCGTCCTGCTCTTGCAGCACTTAACCCACGTCAACTGATGTCTGAGCCGTCCGCCCCGAGACCTGGCAGCAACAGATGCGTAATTCAGTTTGGGGAGGTGTGAGCCCAATGCCTGCTCTCCCTTCCCACCTCCCTCCCAAGTCTATCCACCTTCCCTGCTTCTGGGTTATGTCAGCCCAAAACCTTCTCTGGGGAGGAGGAACAACAGCTGGTTCTCTCCAAACCATCTCACCCAATTAAAGAAAAATCTGCAATCGATGCTTATGTGCTTTTATTGTTGATAGGGGCACAAGGAGGAGGAGGAGTGACCTCACCCACCCTCAGCTGTGCTGAGTTAAAAAAATTCCTGAAAAAAGTCAACTGATCAAGAAGGTGCCACTTGTAGCCCTCAGTTCACAAGAGCAGAGCCAGGATTGTAACTTTAGGGCTTATTTAAAACTGCCCAAGATGCCAACGGTGCTCTTTTCACCCTGAGTTAACGATATCTAATATGTTTTCATGTAGTTCCAGTTTCTGGAGTCATGGGATAACACAAAAGGATGAACCTTAAGGAACTTTTTAGCTGTTGTGGTCACACGCTTGTGGAAAGCTTGAGAATTTGAAAGCTTAGCCAGAAAACAAATAACCAGTGCCTAAATGCGAATTTTTTAATACCTTAATATCCTCTTGAGTATTGGAGACTGAGTCATGGTTCTGGGAAGGGTAACATTACAGCTTTATGGTCTGCTGCAAGACTTGGCTAGGATGAAATCAGAGGTTTTCTGCAATAATTTGGAGCCTCTGTGGAGGGGATGGTCCTCAGCAAGTAGCAGAGGATGCCTGCCTATTAAATTCACATTAAATTAATAGAATTAACTGCTTAACAGTCTTTACAGGTCAGAACAAGGCAAGACATTTAAATGCCTGTGCAGATTTAGGCATCTATTATTAAACATTTGAGTGTGAAGGCTTGGACCCCAACTTCTTGGTGTTATTTCTTCCATATGAGTTAGGTCTAAATCTAAATCTCTATCTCAACAGCAGCATCATAAAATTATTCTAGGGTCTGCAAAATAACCTGTGACGGAATGAGAAGAGCAGTGGAAGAAGTATTTTGTACTAGGGACATAACAAGATAATACCAGAAGAGCAATTCTGAGCAATTCTTAGGCAATCCCAAGCACAGCCCCTCTAGCAAGAGTCCAAATATACTGACACGGCCACTGCAGTGTGAATCTGAGATCAACAAATCAGCACTTGGGCAGGTCAGGGCTTTAGTGGCCAAAGCTGTCACAGATCACCTGAAGATAACATCTCAACTGTACTTTTTAGTGTCCCCTGAGCCTCTACCCTCTCCTCTCCTCCCAAAACATTAGCAAGCAGCACTTCTGGAGGAACTCACAATTTAATTTTCTGATGTTCACAAAGCAAAGTATGACATGCTGAGGGATATGGCAGGGATTCCCCTTCCTCGCTGAGCCCTTTCACCCATGGATCTGCAGAGCCCAGGCTCCTGTGGCTCCAAGTGATGTGTTCTCCGTGCTGTTGTTCTCTGTAAGAGTCAGCTCAGCAACCCTCCTGCCCATCAGCTTTTAACCAGGACCTTACACATTTGGATACACCCCCATATCACCATCCCACACAAAAGCCCCCCTTCTCTTGGAACAGAGCCCTCAATTCTGCATCCACACACCCCAGTCCTGCTGTAGCCCCCTACACAGCACTCACATAATCCTTGTTATTCATTAACAGAGCCATATATTTCCTGCCAAATATGTTTCCCCTTCACACAGCTCATGGGGCCATTCAGCTCTTTGCCAAGCAGACTTTTTAAATACAGTGTTAAAACTAAAAGGGCCCTTGTAGTTGCGCAGTGTTGTGAGGAGAAATGTTTCTTTCCTGACACACGTTGTACCCCAAGTACACCTCCAGCCTTACTCATGGGCTACATGGGGATATTGTAACCCCCAAGGGCTACATGGGGATATTGCTGCTATTATCCCAGGGCACAGGGAGCAGGGTGGGGGCTCAGGTCCATTCCCAAGAGGACAACTTGATGGCCTGGATGTGGCAGGGTACAGTCCACCCTTATCAGCCAACAGTCGGGAGACAACATGGATTTAGACCTGAGTTCATCACACTGGATGATTCTTGATTTTGCAGGTGACACTGCACTCAGCTCTGCAGAGTCCCTGCTCTTGGATCTGAAACTGCTCCGGAGGAAGGGCCACAATCTAACCAAGCTGGCAAGCAGTGCTCCACACACCTCAAACCTTCAGGCACCACTCATCTGCAAGCCCCCACATGACAGCAGCTCAGCCCATGCAGGAAGGGATTCCTTTCCTGTAAAACTCTCCAGCAAGAATCACCAACCCAAAAAGCCCTTACTCAGGCAGGAATCTCAGCAGGACCCACCAGGCCACTTCCATTGCGCATGGAGAGCAGGAGGCAAGTGGCATTTTGATTATCAGTCATCTTCATTACGCTCACAATCAGGAGCAGGGAGGGGGTTTTCAGTAGTGCTGGATGGCCTGGCAAGCATAACTGGTGCTGAAAGACGAAGGGACTTTTGCTCCCTGGCCAGCCAGCAACTTCAAAGCCTTTTTCATTCAGTTGCTGTTACAGCAGTACACACACACACACACAACTGCTGTTAAGGTATCACCAGCCTTGGCGGAGGTCAGAGCTGCCTGACTCACACTACAACTGCCTGCTGCAAACACGGGGTAGACAGCTTTCTGAAAGGGTTTTTATCTACACACAGCTAATGTTCTGTGCCCAACAGAAACGCTGCAGAAAGGACCATGAGAGATTTTGTGCAGCACGTTACGCAAGAGGTCGGGTGAGATTACAGCGCAACCATTTTCCAGCTGCCTGCATTCAGTCAGAAGATGCCAATTTGAAGGGAAGTACAAACTTGGGATGAAAGTATATCAAAATTGATCTACTGTAAAAGATGTTTTAGGTCTAGGACAGGAATTTTTTTCTCAGAACAGCCACAGCCTAGATCAGAAAAATCTCATTTCAAGCCCTGTAATAAATCAGTGAGAATAAGACTTATGTATTTCCTCACAGCTCTAATGCACACACATGCACCTGTGCAGCTTTCCTCTCTTCATACCCTGAGGAATACTGACTTTTTAAGAATAATAAAGAGCTCCAAGAAGTGAGATTGGGAGAGCATCACTTGAAACTAGCTTGGCTGGTGAGAACCAGCTTCCCACCCACCCCAGTGAGTTCCTCCCATAGAATAGGCTGGCACATCTTTCTGTCTCTTTTGGTTTTCTTCCTTGACAAGACACCTAACTCCAACATACAATGGAAAAAATGGAAAGCTTTCTTGTGAGAAAAGAATCCAAATTTCCTTTAGAGTCTAGGAAAGATGCTTCTCACTTCCAAAAGGTTTAAGTTTTAGGATCAAACTCTATAGCTCCCCTATAGTGGCTTTTATAGGGGAGCTCCCTGCAGTATCAAGCCCCAGTTAAGGTAAGATGCAACAGGTAAGTGCAAATCTGCAAAGGAGAAAGGGTGAACTGTGAGGAAGAGCACTATTATAATTTTGTGCCATGAGGCAAACAGAATAAAAAAGCAAAACACATTAAAACTCTTCTAAGGTTGGTTGTTGTTTGTTAGTTTTTCCCTGAAGTGTTAACAAGAAATGAAGATACTTAGTCATGAAGTTTAAGCCCATGTTTCCCTTTAAAAAGAAATATTCACTGTCCTCTGCTCTCAGTAGATTTTTATTGAGCAATTGAAAGATGCTATTCTCAAAGCCAGGACTCAGCTCGGTTAATTGTTACACCTCTTTGTGTTGCCTTTTCTTTCAATGAGAACCAGCTAAAGGTTTGCAGGAAGGAGCCTCAGGGCTGCAACAGATGTCATGAGCCACTTCCTACAAATTAGAAAAGGAAAGTAACCCCCTCAGGTTAATTATGGGGAGAGGCCACACACGGAGCTGTGTAATGAGCCTGTGGGATGGAGAGAAGGCAACTGCTTCATATTGGATTTCAAGAGACAGAGCATGAAATCTCTGGTGCTGACTACATGCTTTCACACTGCCAGAGCAATGCCTCCTGCCCAGGCAGGACATAAGCCATGCTGTCTGGAGCAGGCAGAAGAGGTAAGGGAGGACAATGACATTGTTCAGCCACCCTCTGAGGACGTCTCTTTGCGTTCCTGCCCTCCCAAGGCACGGCTACCACAGCACAGGGGACTTTGCACCTGCCTCCCTATTTACACAGGTGCAAGGTAGTTAGAAAGCCATAGCTTAAGGACCAAAGTGTAAAGACAGGGACTTGGCTGACCTGGATGTTTTTGTTTTCCTGGTGGGATGAATAGGCCAAAGTCCTTTCATCTTTCTCTGCCTCATTTCCCCATCTATATAATGGAGATGGTGGTATTTATCGTCTTCCTTTTCTTTTTTTATTTTAATGGAGTCGCTAGATATTCACAAAGGTAAAGCACTGAAACAATCCTAGGTAACATCATTACCAAAAGAGCCCTGTAACGGCATAGGTTATGCCTTTTTTCTCTCTTCTTTTCCACTCCCCCCACCCCACCAGGTTGGTGCAAGCCTGTCTTGTTTCTTGAAAGAGTTTCCTTAGGTATTGGGACACTTTAAAAAGTCACAGATGCTTGTTTAAAGTAAATTCGTGCAGCTAATCAATTGTAACTCAGCCTTCAATGTCAGCTGAAGAATCAGCCCCATGTTTCCTTCCACTGAAATATACATTTATGGTCAGGTTAGCATGACCTGACAACAAAACCAGCAAGGACAAAACCAGCCAGCTAGAGTGCCTAGAAGATTTATTTTAGTGGGTGGGAAATAGCTTCATGTTTATTTAATCTATGATTTGCAGATGGGGATCGGGGGGGGGGGTGTTTAAGTGACAGTTAACGAGTTCATCTACAAAAAAGGAGAATCCTGGCAAAAACTGAGCTACAGCTTCACATGGGAAGGCATTGCTGTTACCAGAGGAGAGGTCACTGGACACGCTGCACAGGCATTGCTGAACTTTCTCCTGCCAGGATGGCCTCGGGTAGTTGCTCCTGAAGAAGTAGGGATAAGTAACTGCGTGCTTCAGTGAACTCGTGCAGTGGCCAGGAGGAATGGAAAAGGTCAAGATTTTCAGGCCAAGAGGGACATTTTGTTGACATTCCATCTTGTGGGGAAAAATAAAGTGAAACATTTTGGGTTTGTTCCAGTGCAGAACAGTAGGGTTTTTTTCATCCCAGAAAAGCAATGGAAGATACATCTGCCATCCTTCAGGCAGCTGCAATAACACCTCCTTCTGTAGCATCTTCCCAGTTGGGTGCACATCACCTCTGACACTTCTGTTGACACTATGCTGAAAACAGAGGCCAAGAAGCAAAATCTGAATCATTTCAAACCTCTCATAAAGCATGACCAGTGCAGAATAATACAGTGCCCTCACTGACCAAAGCACTGAGCACTGCTTTGTGGCAGTGGATTTTCATCAACACCTATCTCTTCCAAGTGCACAGGAGGATATTCACAGCAAAAATGACTACTGGTCAATGAATGTTAAATGTCTTTCAATTTTTCCACACCCAGAAATCCAACCTCCAGACCTAAACTGACAGTTTGCATGTCATCTTACTTCCCATTTCTTCCAAAACAAGGCACACCAAATCCACCCTAGTTTCAGGAGGTAGATTAGAGGCTAAGAAAAACTGGTTTTCTTGAGCAGGATTAGCTTGAGGTGCTTCTGAGATAATCTGTCTGCCTTCCAGGCACTCTCTAAATACTTAAAGGCACCCATTTGTCATCACTGCTGTATTAGCCCTGCAAATGCATCATCCTTGCAAGATGGAGCTGCCTGACCTGCAGGGTGGGAGTGTGCATGCCTCTTCCCTTGTGTGTGTATCTCACCAGGGAGGAAAAAACCAGTTTGTGGTCTGCATATATAAAGCTGAACACCAAGGCTGCTCAGGTATTGCAGGGAGACACGTTGCTGAACTCTGATCACTCTGTCCCAACGGCCCAGGATGGCACAAGCTGAGTTTCAGGATTGTGGATGGTAGATCCAAGAAACGACTATTCAGCAGGGCTGAAGGAGCAGTTTCAGTTTCTTGAAACAGATATGAGGGGCACAAACACCACCTGGGCAGTTATCAGTGTCCTGTTAAGAGCAACAGGATGGCAAGGCAGCCTGAAAAACTAATAAAAACACAATTCCTGCTCCTACTTGTAACAAATTTTCTTGGGCTCAAAGGGTTTCTCTAAGATTTGAGCAAATAATAGGATCAGAAGGTTTTAAGAAGCTCCCATGAACTTGTAAGGGGCTTCATCCAGCCCCCAGTGCAGTCAGTAAGTTTTTGAAAAAGAAATCTCCAACTCAAATCCAGCTATTGTGATTTACACCAGCTGAGGATCTCTCACCCTGCCTGCAATGGGAACATGACCAGGCTCCTTGCCAGCACTTCTGGCTTTGCTGCAGTAGGAGTGACGTTCAGGTATGCGTGACCACTCACCGTCAGATTTCTTTACAACGAGAAGCTTTGAAGTCAGAGCACTTTGCTCTCTTTCCACAAACCATTTTCACTCAAAACAATAACTATTTAAACAGGAGCCTCACCAAGGCCATTTCAGAATTTTTTTTTTTTTTTTACTTCTTTGTCAATGTTAAAATATAGTTAAATCACAGGAAGAGAGATACCTGCTTGCTATTCATCATAGGCTGGATATCCCAGCACTAAACTACTTCCATTAACTTTCAGTGCTGGGAGAGAAGACACCAGTGGCATCACCCAATATTACACTGAAACCTAGAAAGAATAAAATTGAGCAATGCTGACAATCTTGCTAAGCTCCTCCCTGCAAAACCCACTAAAAGTTGTCTTTTCATAGCCAGTGGGGCTGCTAGAGGCTTGAATGTGATTTGTGGACCTCATCCTGCCTATTCAGAGCAAAAGATAACACCTGCGGGAAGCAGGCAAAAGGTTAAAACCTGGTACCTCTGTGTTTTCCTAAGTGCAGAGCTTGGCACCGGAACAGAGCCTGGGAACAATGGCAGGAGCATTGTGCCTGTTTTCTTTTCCCTTAAAGTAACATTTTTGCTGCAGTGTCATCTTTCTGCTCAGCCAAGCAGGCGCTCTGGGTCAAATCAGCTGCGTGAGCCGTCAGCAGATTTTTCTGGCCCTCTCAAAAGATCTTCAGGCATTGTATTAAGAAGCCAAATCGGTGAGAAAACAGGAAAAAAAAAAAAAAAGTGGACAGACTGCCCACACGTTTTACCGGTCAGGCGCTCGCATGACTGTGAAATAATCAGCATTCTTTTGGTGAAATGTAGCAGCTTTAAACCAGCAATCTGGCTTCGCTCTCTGGAAAACAGTGTGCTTTCTCGAGAAAGCTAAACCCAGGGTATTACAGCCTGACAGCTTCAAAATTCCTCAGACCTCCCGTAGGAATCGCTCACAAAAGAGCAGGCTGGATGTCATCCACCCATCCCAGGGCTGGATGTCAGGGAAACAGATCCTCTGATGGAAAACCCTAAGGGAAGGCATAACTTCCATTTACACCATCTTTTATGTTTTGGCTAAGTGGCTTGTTTATAATTGTTGGATTTAGGCGAGAAAGGCTTCACCTCTCCTTACAGTTCCTGTAATGCAGCTTTGTGGCCTGCTGGGTCACTTCCCAAACAGAGAAAATAGGAGAAAATTTCCTAGAGTTCTTTCACGTGTTTTGGCAGGGATCCTGCAGCAGACACGGACACAAACAGCAGGGAGGCCAGTCCCACTTTCACAGCCCTTTGCACAAACCATACCCATTTCTGGGAGCCACCGTGCACCAACTTCACAGAGAGACAAGAGGCACTGAACAAAATTCATCACTATTTGCCAGGATTTCCATAAATCCCTAAAAAAAGACCCAGCATTTAAAAACTGAAGTGGCATTTTTAAAAAGAAACAGCATGTTTTAAAAAACCCACCCTTTCTATTCAAAATTTCTTCAAGGGCTATTGCTATCCCAAACAAAAGAAACTGAGGAGTTACATATGGCACTTCCACACATAATAGCTACCACAAATCCCTGTGGTTGGGGTGAGAATCGACAGATTGCTTAAACTGATGAAGACAAAAGTTTAATTGCTCATAATTTTGCCACACAGAACCATTTGGGCTAAGGCTTTCCAATGCCTGGGATGTATAACTCCATTCTTATGAGAGAAAAATAGATTAGGAGAACATCTAATTAGAAATTCTATGATTTGGCATATTCACACATGATCTGAATTAAGGCAGAAAAGGACATCTTCAATTTTCTGTTCTGCAACCTTAGTAAATGTTCAATTCAATTTTATGTATTTGCAAATGTATTTAATTTGGTAATGTGATGGTAAGCAAATGCTAATTCCTAGTATTTTGGGAGCAGAGGAGTTGAATCAATCATTGCTGCACATTAAGTAACAGATTATGGCCTTAATTTCTATTTGTGTGGTACTAGAGGAGCAGCCTTCAAGCCTCCCTGCTGCCTCTTCTCATGTGAACTTCCTGCAGTCTGGACTATAGTGAAAGCCAGATAAAATCACTTCTAAAATGAGACAGAGGCCTGAAATGCAAATCAGGGGAAGAAGTCATTAGAAAGGGGTCTTCATACAAATTTGGTAGGTTATCAGGTCTTTACCTTCCTGGTAATCAATCCTGGTGCCTGATCAGCTCCAGGGGATGGACCCAGGAGGAGCACAAAGGCTCTTTATTCCCTCTGCTCATGTTGTGACTCTGCTATGAAGTCTGGTTTGCTGGGAAGGGCAAGGTGGAGCTGGACATGGGGCCTATCAGGTGACGTTAATGTTCAGTCAAGATATGGACCTTGTGTTTGAACGAGACAGACAGTCTTGGAAGAACATAATCTGTGTTGCCAACAATGGCTGGAGTGAAAGGAACTCGCTCTGGTTACCTCAGAGGATGGACTGGTAAAGCAAAGTTGGATTCTTATCAAGATGTTGGGTTTGGGTTTTTTTAATCATTGATTCATATGGTAATGGCTGTGAATACACAATGCAAGGTCTTCAAAGGCAGGAAACATAAGAAGGGTATAGTTTCACCCAGTTCACGTTAAGGTTCCACACTTTAGTTCTGTGTGATTTTTTTTAAAATACATAAACCCTGCTATCCTTGCAGGGACAAATCCCATCCGTGTCTTTTCAGATTCCCTCCAATTCCAGTTGGATACGAGCTCGCCAGCAGCAGTGAGAAGGAGCAGCTCTCCTGGGGTGCTGTGTTTCTCAGACTGACCTTAGCTCTGTTTACCCTTGCCTCCAAAGTTTGGGCCAACATCTGCTAAATAAACTGCTGAGTGCTGGGGCGATGGGGACAGGGAGGGGGAGTTAAAAACAAATGGGATTGTGCTGAAATGAGAGAGTAGTGAGAGAAGCTCTAGAGAGATTGTTGTGGGTCAGCACACAGAGGCAAATCCCTTTGAATCAATAGAAAACCTTCTTCTGACATCTCTGACCCAGTTTTGAAGCATGCAGAACATGGCTATCCAAAGTTCATGCTTAAAGTTCAGATTGAAGCACTCTCCTAAATACCCAGACAAGCCAAACTGCTTTTTCTTCTGTTTCATCTCCATTTCCAGCACACTGGAAATACCCATGTACTTCAGCCATGCAGGCAGTAGTGGTTTCACCCATTACAGTAAGGTAAGAAGGACAGTAGCTTGTATTTAAGACAGCAGAATCTCTTTTCTCTTCCACCAAAATTCAAGTTAATCATCCCAAGAGCACCCGGCTGGCAAGCAGGGGGGATAGAAAGGTGTTTTCAAAGCTGATGATGTGTTCATTCTAACACATCATGGTTTAGACCCTCACTACCACCAATCACAGCACTTCACAAGCCATCACAGTTCCTCCCTGATACAAGAGGTGTCTGACTATGTCACACTTAGGACTTTAGGTCTGTGCAGTGGCCTGCACAGCATCATTGGAACAGACTGCCCAGGGAAGTGCTGAAATCACCATGCCTGGAAGTGTCCAAAAGGCGTGTGGATGTGGGGACACGGTTTAGTGGTGAACACAGCAGTGCTGGGTTAACAGTTGGACTCAATGATCCTAGAGGTCTTTTACAACCATAACAATTCTATGGTTCAGTCCTGTGGTCGTGCTTCCTTAGGTTTTTGGCAAGGGCACACTAAACAAAGCTCATCACTCTTGGCGAGCGTGAGGACGCTCAGCACTTTGCTGAAGAAGCTCAGCACGGATCAGATGTGTAGGCATTGTCTCACATCTACAGCCTTCCCAGTCTGAAGGTCTCTCCAGCTAGGCCATCATCCAGGCACTGATCCTCTGTGTGGGCCAGAGCACGGCTTTGCTGTGGCAGGTATAGCCACACTGACTGCATGGCACATACCCTTATTTACCAGCAAAGTGCTCCTTAAATAACTGTATCCTCAATATTCAACATATGCCTTCAAAGCATCAGGATTAACATCCCTTAAAAAAGAAAAACTGGGTAATATGAGAGCAGATATTCCCATTATCAACATATCTACATATTTTTTAATCCCAACCAGCATGTGGTCCTGGTATTATCTCATGGCAGTATGCTCCAGAGCTTATCTGGAATAACTTTGCTTTTCATCACCTTCAAAGTTCCCTGAATATTTCCTTGTTTGTCTGTCAGGCTGCCTTTGGCTTTCTGGACAGCTCTGTTCATACTCAAGGCATCCGAGAAACAGATTCCAGCTGACTCTAACACACCGAAAAGAAGGCAAATGAGGCTGTCCTGGACAGCAAGCTATCTGATACACAGCACTAATGAAACCAGCACGGTGTCATCTGAGGTGAGTACAAGCCCAAGAAAACAACCTCACTACTATACAGGGCTTTATAGCACATCTTGAAGCCCTGAGCAATCCAAGGTGGCTAAGTAGCCAAGAAAATTGGGTAAAATGCAACATTTCTTAATCAAAGATGCCAGCTAACCATGAATCTGCTTTTGATATGAAAACTGATTGTCTAGACATGAAAAGGCAGTGCTGAGTTTGAACAAAGCATCATTGGCTCAAGCCAACCACACAGAGAAGTTGGGTGGAACTCATCTTGTCTGAAAGCACCTCACTGAGCCTTGCTGGAAATTACCAGTGATGGTAACTGTGAAGAGATGGGGACCAGTAAGGTGAGCTGGTCAGTCCCTGGGCAGGAAACAACCCAGCATCAGAGAAAAAAGGTCAGCCTCTACGACCTTCCCTATCAGAGTTCTTCCAAAAGGATCCACAGGGCAAATCTTGGCAAAGGGAATCACTAACAGTTTTGGCAGAGCATAATGCAGTGTTTAGAGGCTGGAAGATTCTGTCTCAAGGTCTCCAACCCATTCACCACTCCATGAGCAGAGCTGGATGTCACATCTCTCCAGAGAAAGCAGTTTACAGGCAACCTGCCATTTTCCACTAGAAGGATTTCTGTGAAGCATCATTATCTTTGTTTCACACCTGGGAAACTCGTCCACATGCTGGTGATGGCAAAGACAAAAGGGATTTCTCTCAGATCAGTCAGAAAGGTGACTGATTCACAAAGATTTAAATGATGGTTTGTTAAGTGTCAGATGAGAACAGTAACCATCAGTCTTTCTCTCCCCATGGTTACATCCTTGAGCTCCTCTACTGGAACAGATCTCAGGTACATCAATCCTACATTGGGATATTTAAGGGTTAAATAGGGATTACAAAGCATTTTCTCTGCCAGTGGTAAAGCATTCGAAATCTATTACAAATAAAATCAATAAAAATGGCAAGGGAAGCTCTATTGATAACTGTCAGAGTGAGAACTCCCTGAACTACATTTGTAGTCAAAAGCAGCAAAATAGTAATCTAAGCCCGTTCAGTTCACCTTTAAAAGAAGAAAACTAGAAGAAGAAGGGAGCTGAAATCTGTGTCACTCGATAGCTCCTGGCAAACTGTTCCTGGCTTTATGGTTATGCTTCTAAATCCTCTCAATTTAATGGTGTAGGTTTCCCTATTTTTAGATCACAAATTAAGGCAGCTCTGCTTTTCCCCTGCATTATTTTCTAACCAGACCATGGTTATTAAACTTAGCAGCAAAGAAGCAAGAGCGCCCTTTAAATTAAAAAAGAAAAAAAAAAACCTAAACCACTGCACAAGCAGAATAACCACACGGCTGGAGAAAGAAAATCACTCCCAGGGGCTGACAGACCTCTTGAGTTTCCACTTCAGTGGCCCACGAGGCAGGGCTGGTGCTGGGACTCCCGAGGCCCCAGAGGTGCCAGGACGTTTGGCGACCGATGGAGGAGCTGCCTTGGCACAAGCCTCCCCTCGAGCACGGGTCATCCACAGGTCTGCAGCAAGTGTCAGCCCGCAGCACTTGGGCTGGACTGTGACCAAAAAACCCCCAGTTTAATGCAATAATCAGCGTGAATTTGGCACCCTACTGCCTCCTCTCTGCCCGGCTGCAGCAGGGCTGGGGGGTGTCTGCACCGGGAGGGCACGCTGTCCTCCAGATTGTTTTGAAACAACAAGAAAAAAGCTTATCGTAATCCTCCTGGCAATTAGAGCCTGGCTGGCTGCAAAGTGCAATGCATTTATCAAAACCTCCTTTGAAGGCGCTGAGGGAAGTGAATTTGAAGCTGTTGGGGACTGCAGGAGTAAGAGAGCCCAGCTGCTCCCGGGGAGCCTGAACTGGGGCGAGGGGGCAGAGGGAGGAGGGAGAATTTCCTTGTCTGGGACATGCACGTTTTCCATCAGCCTGTTTGCGTGAGGATAAATAACACCTTATCTCTCTCTGTGTGTCTCTCGAAAGCTCGGCCGATTACAGCTGGCATGCTTAGGGGGCTCTTCCTGCAAAGTTTGCCAAAAAATTAGCCACTCCTGGAGCTTTAAATCATCCCAAACTGGGCTTCTTCTGCCCTTATCCCCACCAATGTGAGAAAAACCCAAATTTAAAAAAAAAAAAAAAAGGAAGTTGCCAGTTTTGTAAATGCCAGAAGGACAAAACTGGCAGCTTTTGCCTTTTTTAAAACATGCATCAGCACGAGCTTCCCAGAGGCAATTCATAAACAGCAACATGATGAAGGGGCTCATCTCCCCTTGCCATACAAAGGCTCTGGGCCAGCAGCATGAGGCAGGATTAAAACAGTGTACTCTTGTAAAAACCATCTAAAGTAACAGGCTGGAGCACAGTTCCCAAAACCTCTTCCAGCACAGACTGGGTACTGGCATCTGATTAAATTCTCCAGACCCCTTTAATTTCCAACCTAGTGCCCGCTGCTCTCTGCAGCCCTCCAGACCTCTGGACATGTTTTTCCCTCTCCTGGCTATTCACAATTACAAGTCTCCTTAGAGGGCAGGGGGAGGAAAATTGTTCATGATGCTCTCTCTTCTTATCTGCTTCCCTCTGTCCAGTGTGGGCATGCAACCCTTGGCCACAGGACACCCTCCTTCTCTTGGAGCAAAGACCATCTTCCCTCTGAGCACAGACCATACCCCTGGAATTTTATGCTGTAACGTAAGCGGTGTCCCTCCGGCAAGCAGGGAGGTGGATCAGGACACCAAGCTTCTCCTGCCTTAGGGGAAGGAGCTGAGTCCAGCCCATGGTACAGCCACCCAAAACTGCTAGGGCTCTTTGCAGAAGCTTGCTGGCACACACAAACCTTCAGCACAAAAAAGGGTGTCAGAATAGGGAGCGAAAGCCATGGAAGAATGGGAATAAGCAGATGGGAAGGTAAAGATGTATTAAAGATTAATTAAATTGCCCTGAGCAGACTGTCTGCACAGAGCAGGACTCCTGTGTCATCTCCCTGCATCTCCACATCCCCTTCCAAAACAGCTTTTCCCCTCTGCAAGGTTTTGTTCATCCAAAACCACTGAACAAACGTTGCCTTCAGTATTATTTTAATCATTCCCAAATGCCTTTCCTTTGGAGGATTCGTGCTGAGATCCCAAGCTGGGATCTCCACCGGAGTAAATCAGCCCAGCTACTGTAACCGGGCTGCTGATTTACATCTCCTAGAGATCCACCCTCCTCCCAGACAGCTCCACTCCCTATGCTCACCCCTGCACAAGCCTCGTCTAAAAAACTCCTGGCGAAACCTTGCTGTGCATCCTCCCCTGCATGGGGCTATTCTTGGGATTTAAGGAATGTGGGCATTATATTGCTATGAAAAGGGGCACTGTGCTGAATTTATACACAGGAAGGTTGCAGGGATGAGAGCCAGGGTGTAGTGGCCTTACATCTGTGACAATGTTACAGGGATGACAACAGCAAAAAAACTTTGATCAATCCTGGAGCACAAACACAGGTTTATTTCCTCGCCATCTGGCAGAGTATCATGTTAAGAGCTGAGCAGACAACAGTGGCTGCTGCTGCACAGTGTACTATATACCAATAAAAGCTGAATGGATCTGCAATAGAGCACACTTTTGAAATAGCTGTGAAAGGAAAATCTAGGCCACTAAGTGCTGTTAGAAACAATGTCCTTACATTTTTTCCCTTCCCCTTGCTATTCTCCTCTGTCTTGCTTCTGCTCTTGGGATTCCTCTTCCCTCCTTTTTCCCAGCGCCAGTGGCTGCACAGACAGCTATCAAGTGAAATGCTGAACCTAAACTAAAGGTTGTGTTCATTTAACAAGCATTAAGTATCGGTCAGGAGGGGCAGACTGGCAGCTGCCCTCACAGCTGAGGCCAATCCCCCTCCAGAAATGGTGAAGCACAGCATCCCCACAAATGCAGGAGGTGGTTGCAGTCTTTTCTTTTCTGCTTTTTCCTCCCCTACTCAGCACAAAGGCATATGAGACCCCCAGTGATCCAGAGACCCATGGATAAAACCCTGGGCTACTGTAATCATTGTCTTTTGCACTTCCACAGAACTTCCTCAGCACAAGATGCTCCAATCATTCCCTGGGCCTTGCCCAGAGCAGCTATAAACTCCCAGCTATGATAAGCCAGCCACCACTGCTCAGTGGTGAACACTGCTCTGCAAACATCTCACATGTAGATGTCTCAGCTCAAATGCCTTTTACTAGAAACTAAGTGGACACACTGCGCTGCACTTTCCACACGCCAAAAGCTCAGACACATGCAGTAGTGCCATACACATTGTTATTTAGGCTGCCAAGAGACTGAATGTCCCTCTGACGGGCATCAGGAGGAACAAAACCTTATTTCACTCATGAGTTCACCCTAGCTTAAGGATACTTGCCCAAGTTAGGAGCAAAGTCAGCAAGAGACTGGTTCCCAGAAATCGGTTTCGACACCAAGACCACCACTCCTGCGTTATTTAACCTCGCAGACCACAAACCTCAACCCAAAACATCATTCTTCACACCAAGCTGTATAAATTGTCTCAGCCACCAAATCGTCACACGGACAGACACAAACACAGAAATGCCAAGGGGGACTCTCCAGTGACGCACCGGAGAAAACACCGTGGACAATGGCACGTCTTCCAAGGGACCCCACGGGATCTCTTCTCTCTGTTTTGAGTATGTATTTCCCATTAAATGAGTAAGAATATTAGCCAGCAATTAGACAGAAGAAAAATTTAGCCTGGCAGTTAGGTCTCATTGTTACTAAGTTTTCCTATCAGGAAATACAAGGGTCTCAAAAGGGAAGCAATGGAAATGATCACCCAAAACAACTGAACAGGCTGCTAGATTAGACACTACAGGCAGCAGTCCTGACCTGGCAGGAAAACCCAATAGCCCTATTCTTCCTCTTTGGCATCTGTAATCCTACAATTGCTCAGTCATTTCAATAAATCCTTCAGCTCCTCTATCTGGTTTCATTTTTTTATGGGCTTAATTCTCAAAAGAACTCACTGCCCGTCATTCAGGCCAGCTTTTCATCTTCAGCTGCAACTGTGATCTTCCCAAATGTGCTCAGCACCCAACAGCCATCTTTGGGAAGTCCCAGGTTAGGTGGCATTACCTTGCCAAGACTCTGAAGCACTAAGTGCCTATTTGATGGCTGCCTGACTCTTCAACAGGAAAAAATGTTTGCATGATGCTCTTATGGATGTTCACACTGTCAAAAGGGCTAGATACTATTTTCCTGAAGTAACTTGACCCATTTAAAGAACTTCTCCAGGAAAGCCAGTTGAGTATCTCTGACATCTGCACTACCACAGACACTCTGGTATTAACCATCCCCTTTATCTCACTATATATTTGGTGATAGCTGAACTATGCAGTGCAGTGGTTCTGGCATCCCAGCAATGGCTGGTTATCAGGAGCAAGAAAGCACGAGGTCTGGGAACTCATTGAAAACATTCAGAGGCGATACGTGAGGGACTGGGAGAGATTAGACAGAGTTTGCTGGGGCTCCAGGAATTCCTGCAATTCAGCAGTTACATGGCAAGATTTCTTTTTTGCATGGGACAGCAGCAAGCAGGAAGACAGAGTTTCCATTTCTCTTCAAAGCTGTTTTCCCAAAACTGTCACACATATACAGCTTCCCCTGGTTTTTCTCCGCTGTTTCAACCAGATGGGGTACCCAGGGCAAGTCCTTGGAGTAACAATCCTCATGTACACGGGAGAGGCTCAACTAGGCTCTCATTTCACCAGGAGCTAGACTTTGGAGCCTGACTGACAACATCCACAGCTGCCTGCTCAGCAATTCACCACTTAAAAAGGGCTAATTAGTATGAGGTAATTAGTTTCAGGCAAAGAATGTTTGAAAAATAATCTGTGTATGTAAGCTCAGCCATCCTACGTTTTGTTCAACATACTTTTTTTTTTCTCTGCTGCTGAAAGAGATCCCAGAAAGATGATGTAAGACACCTAAACCAGGCAGATGCTGGAGATTCAGAGAATCAAGTGTTAAACATACTAAAATGCCTAAAATGCAACGTCAACCCTAAAGGCTTCTGATGTAACAGGCATATAAAATGTGTACGTTTCATGGATGATGCTAATTATCCCAAAAGCTCATCTCTCTTTCCCACACCTAAATTCTTGCTTTTCCAGGGGAAACAAACAAGGCAACACAGAAGTGATCCAGCAGAAGACAGAAGTGCTGACAACAAGGTCTGGCCAGAGTTGTGGCTGAATTCATTTGCCACTGGGCTCCTGCCCGGTCATGGGGCAGCTGTGAAAACAAGGCCACTGGGAAAGCACCACATGAAGCCAGAGGGGAAATGCCAACACAACCCCAAAGCAACAGCAGCCAACCTCAACCACAGACACTACAGTGGCAGCTTTTTTGCATTGTTGTTGTTTTTCCCTAAAATAGCCTGTAAGATAAAGAGAGCCAGTGATTAGCTAAGTGCCATCCTCTCTGATACAGTGTTTGCCCATTATCTGCTCCTGACACTTACCATCTAATTGCACTGCAACACCCCGGCAGGACAGCCTGTCCCAAGAGGGACTGAAGGGACTGACTGGGAGAGTTAAAAAAGAGAAGGGAATATAAAGCTTGCTGGCACATCCAAGAAATGAAACGGTTGCACTCCAGCAGGGTTAGGATGTCAGAACGGGGACTTCAACAGCAACAGCACTGGAAAGGTTGGCTACCTCTCAGAAGCACGCCCAGATTCCAAACTTGGGTCTGGTAAGGTTTCCCACCCACAAAAATAGCCACATGCTCCCTGTCAACAAGACCTGGGCTCTTCCCTCTTTCCTTCCTGTTTATAACACATCTTCTCAAGGATGTCAGCAGAACCAGCGGCTCTCTGTGCTCCAGAGACAGCCCCTGCCTCGCCAAGTGAAAATCTCTACAGAAAAAACAACAGGCGTTGAATTATCACTCTCTTGCCATCTTTTTTTTTAACTGCTTTTTTAAAAAAATGAAAAAAGATTCATTTCCATGATCCTGTTTGCCAAGCAAACATGTGAACAACCTGATCAGCACAGTAGAAGAGCAACATACCAAGCCCTGTGGGCCCTGGGACTGACACAAGCCATCCTTGCCCCTGAATGCAGGACTGAGTCCCCCATAAACATGACACTGTTTAAGTGTTTGCTGCAAACAGAAAGGTATCATATTTGGGAACTTCATGTTTTCCATGCTGGAGAGAGAAAAATATTTGGACAGGGACACCAGAGGGAAGGCTGTGTTTCTCCACAAGCACCACAAGCAATGCACAAACACACACTGCAGCAGCTAGGGACAAATACGTAGCCCCCTTTGTCTCATTTTTCTCATTTTACTCTTATTTCAGCTTTTTCTCAGGAAGGAGGTTACAGTCTACCACCTGTCCAAGATGCGGGGTCAAGTGTCTCTCATTCTCCCTCTTTTAAAAGGGAAAATACATTTCATTCCAGATCAGAGATTTGATAATGGAGATCCGTATCCTGAGCCAGCAACCTGAACTCAAGATGAGGAGCACCTCGCTGTCCTGCTCTCCTTGTGTCTTGGCCTTTTTGGAGACATTCCTATTTACATTTTCTTCTAATACAAGTATGTTGGTCTCAATAAAAGTACCAAAACAATTTCAGGAAAACTTCATTTCCCTAAAAATATTTCCATCACCTCTGGTAGTAACTCAGCTTTCTCTAAGTATGCACAACGTGAGCCCAGCTGCAATGTGTGTGTTGTGTAAACCTGGTGAGACTCTGCTGAAGTCAGCAGATGTGGTGTGGATTTGCGGTGCTTTCTGGGACTGAAGAACTTTGACTTCTATTTATCACACACTTCCTTGCTAAAGAAACACCCTTAAAATGGCATTCACATTTTCAGTAAATGCTTTAGAAAAACAAACAGAAAAGACCATCAATTACCAGGAAAAAAAAAAAAAACACCTTCCTATGCAATGGCAAAAAATAGCCTGTAATCCAAGTTTTGCTGTTGCGCTGACACAAAGTTGGACTCATCCTGATCTTGTCCTTGACTGCTCAGTCACTCTAATTTAAACAGGCAGCAGAAAGCTGTTCTCATGCAAATGATATACAAATCTGCCATGATTTGGTAATACTTAGCTTAATTTGACAGCTATTCATACCATCAGACAAGTATTGATGATAAATAAAGATGAAGAATGAGAAACTCGCGTTACAATCCTAAGCAATTAATAACTAAAGACAGACACAGGCAGATGAAATCTGTCAGCACATGGAAAGGATCCACTAATTGCATTGCACGTAAGTTGCAAAAGTAGACAGCTTTTACTGTTTTGTTTTTCAGAAAGACAAACTTGTAGGAGAGTTTAAAATGATGATGCTTATCTGTGGCTGCAGCTCCCCCCGATCAGGACGATGCCACATCTGCCAGGCATCTTTCAGGTGTCCTACCGCAGCTCCTCTGTTCCACAAGGGAAGTGGGACACCAACAGCACCCCCCTCATATTTAGATTTTCCTCCTATTAGTCAGGTGACTTTCCTGTTGACTCAACTTCCTTTTCTTTAATGTCTCTAAGGCTGAGCTTTCCAACATAAGTCCCATTCATATTTAATCTCTACCTCTATTTAACTTGTCAAGGCTCTAATAAATGAGGAGAGCACTCTTGGCCGAAGCTGTTCCTCTGATCTGCTTGGTCCCAACAGGCCCACGGAGATGGACCTGAACTCCGAGTGACACAGCTCACACCTGGGAGCACGCAGCCAGCAGCAGGGCATGCACAGCACACCCACCACAGAGCCACAGACTCAGGGAGGCTGGAAAAGACCTCTGAGATCATCCAGTCCAACCTGAGACCCAACACCACCATGGCACTGAGTGCCACATCCAGTCTTTCCTCAAACACCTCCAGGGATGGGGACTCCACCACTGCACCCCTTCAGACTGAGACAGGCACCAGGCTGCAGCTCCCACCTTAGCCTTGCTTGCACGTCCCAGTTAATCCCTGGAAGAAGGAAGAGAACATTCACATGGTGAAAATGGCCACTAAGTAGGTTAAGTAAAAGCAATTTCAAGGCTTGCAGGAGGCTGGGATGCTGGGTTCACCACAGTCTCCTCTCACCTTGGAAAGAGACCACTTCAGAGAGTCACTCCACATTTTTTTTCAGGAGCAGGAACTGATCCCACTCTTTTGGCCCCCTTGGAGCTGCTTTGCCTCTGAGGCCCAGTGCAACTTATGCTGGCACAAATCCCTTAAACACCCTTTAAATGCAAGTGTAGGACACATGATGGGACAAGAGCTGACCCTGGACAGAAACACCACAAAGAAAGGCTCTAACTGCAGTGGTTCAGAAATCCTTCTTCTATTTGACCACACTTTCATCCCTTTTTTCCCCTGAAACCTTTGGTGCCCTCATTGCTCCCAGCTCCAGAGCCGGCTCCCAGTCACCAGGACCTTCCCCTCTCACCCTTGTGTCATGCCCTGTCACAGACCCCCACCTTTGCCCACCAGCACAGGCCTTCCCCACACACACAAGGGCACACCAGCCCTCCCACTTTATGTGTTCCATCTGCCATGTCACACCCTGCCCACCCCGCCACCCAACCCAGCCCCTCATGGACCCACTGCAGCAAGTCCAGACCACTCACTCAGCAGACAGAACAAGGGACAAGCCCTTCTCTGCCTCAGCTGCCAGTTTTTCCTCCCCCAAACTCCACACCAGTAGACACTTATCTGAAAAAAAGTCACCTTTAAAGCCAAAACCCATTTGGGGGCTGGATGCTGGGAAGAGGGGGCCTTTTCTGTCCATGCTGTCCAGACACTCCGGCAAGCAGCACTATCTCAGCTTGGCTCCCTCCTCAGCCCCAGACAAACGTGGCTTCCCTCTTGACTTGCTATTTAAAACCTGTCCCAAGACTGGCGTACGGCGGTTTCAGATTAACGAGCCGGAGCCATCGGCGGGCGGGCGGTGTCCCTGTCCCCTGCGCAGTGCCAGGTGCCCCCACGCCAGCTCCTGCCTCCTCCGTGTCAGACCAGCCCATTTATGTACTGGTGGCTCTGTCTTACTGTTTAATTTAAGGAGGATCATTCCCTAAAACACATCAGAAGCTCCAGCTGCAGGGGAGTGGAGGCTCAGTCGGATATATTGCATAAATTTAAGGGTTTATTGCATTTACACATCCCCTCTCAGCACACTTTACCAGAATAGCTCTTTATCTGCAGACACGGCTCGTTGACCCAGGCTGAACGTGGAGCCTGTACCGAGGTGAACAGCAGAACTGAAACCACTTGGCTCCCTGAGTCGTGTCCCTCCTCCCAGCCTGCTCCCTCGAGAGCCCACAGCTGCCCAGCCCACAGCACGGGGCACTGAGAGCCTCCTCCACCCAGAGTTTGGCACAAGGTGGGTGTTTTGTTTCACGTACTATTTCAGAGATTTTGAAATGTGGACCGAAATGGAGCAGCAGCAACACCTGAAGTGTGGAAATTGTCTTACAAGGAAAATCTTATTTTCCTTTAGGAAACAATGGACCTGTTGGAGCGAATCCAGAGGAGGCCACAAAGGTGATCAAAGGGCTGGAGCACCTCTGCTATGGAGACAGGCTGAGAGAGCTGGAGATGTTCAGCCTGGAAAAGAGAAGGTTCCATGGAGACCTTCTAGAAGTCTTCCAGCAACTAAAGGGGATTTATAAAAAACACTTATAACAAACAATCTTGCACAGACAGATAGGACAAGGGGGAATGGCTTTAACCTAAAAAACAAAGGAGAGACTTAGATTAAATGTTAGGAAGAAATTCTTTACTGTGAGGGTGGTGAAGGACTAGAACAGGCTACCCAGGCAAGCTATAGATGCTCAATCCCTGGAAGTGTTCAAGACCAGGCTGGACAGGGCTTTGAGCAACCTCGTCTCATGGGTGGCAGCCTTGCCCATGGCAGCGGGGTTGGAATGAAAGGATCTCTTAAGATTCCTTCCAATCCAAGGCATTCTCTAATTGTTTGATTTTCAAGAGGATTGTCTATGTCTCAGGTTCAGCAAAGCCCACATAACTCTGGGAGGTACTTTAATTTCAGTGGGATAGGGCTGTGATTTCTGAAGGGAAATAGTTATTTGTCTTTATGTTTCGTTTACTCTCTATATCAGAGGTAATGTAATTACATACACAGAAAATAGAAGAGTGTATATCTGTCATTCTTTGATGCCCAGGGCAGTCATCTGCAGTGACATAAAACAGGTTAAAGCCCTGTCACATGAACACAGTAAGGTTTTACATGACTACTGTGGCAGTTCCCCCAAGGTGCCAGTCAGGATCAGAGCCCCAGACTGAATGAGGTACAGTGCAAACACACAACAAGAGAGTATGTCCAAATGGACAGACCAGAAACAAAACAGGAGGATGAACAGAGCTATGAAATTAATTGGCCACGGTTCCACAGGAGATCAATTCTAGGGCCAGGAATCACCCCAAGGGCAGGTCACGCACAGGTTTGCACAACTGTAAGCGAGCAGACACTTTAAAATCAGACTCATAGCAAAGGGAACATGGGTTTGGGGCACGAAGAGTCCAGACGTATGTGCCAGGAGCCTCCTCTTCACAGCTCACAGCTGCACTCCTGCTTTCTATGGCAAACCAGGACCAAAAGAGCATCATCAGTAGATGGTGACATCATTTAATACCTCTGCATTCTTAGTGCACCTGGCTAAGAAAAACAGCAGGCATTTTATGCTGATTTGGGATGCAGGTGAAGAGTCCAATGCTCTCAGGATTTAGCTGTGCTGCAGGATGAGAAGCCTGGGGAGACCAGTGCTGGGTAGAGGAAAAGAAATAGCCAGCAAGAGCGTTAACCTAAACGATTCCAAGAGGATTGACAGTGGGGGACCCTGAGTGATAAAAACCAGGCACAAAACACAAAATGACTTTAACACTCAGAAGCAACTCAAAAAACCCCACAGGAACATGGACAGACATTTATGTCATCCTTGTGTGAGCACAAGGCAGCAACATGCAGATGGTGAACAGCTCAGGCTGTAACCACCTGAAGGGCCCCAAAGCTGCTGGATGGGAAGAGACTCCACTAGAGCGGGAGCAGCCTCACAGCAATTTGCAGGCCCAGCCTGGTATTTCACATTCCACACCATGGAATGTGTGCTCCCTTCCACGTGCCCGGCGATGGCAGCACAGCAATGAGATGACATCATGACTCAGGTAATGCCATCAAGTCACAGCACCCAAAGAGAGGGGCTGGAAGCTGGAGGGACAGCTTGCAGGGCCGCACCAACTTTGTTCCATCCTGAAGCTGCTGGTGCATACCAAAAAAAACAGCTGCTGTGGAAGACACCTGAATGAAAAAGAACATTATTTGTATCCTGACCCTAAGAGCTGCATGGCTGAAGTCAATGAAAAATCTGGTCTATGATCCCTACAAGACAAGTCACATCCTAGGCTAAAAAGCCACAGGCAGGCCCAGCAGAGCTGAAACTGTGGACAGAAAATCACCATGATCCTCCAGCTCATCACTAGATGCTGGCTCTTTTATGTCCCTTCGGATTCAGACGAGGAAAACAGGCATTAAATCCACAGCAGATCTGCAGTTTAGGGCTCCAGCCCTAAAAGGGAGGCTTTGCCTTACTTATTTTTACATTCCAGTCGTACATAAACAAAGAATATAATCTGCTTTTGAGGATTTAAAATCTGTGGATCTCGCTGTCCACGTTAAGGTGCTTGGCTGGTGCCATCACCAGATCTGATGTGCCAGGTTGATTTTTTTTCTCCCCCACCTAATGTTTCAGAAAGGGAGGGAGCACAGGGAACAACCTCCTGCACTCAGACACCTGTGTATAGAGGCAGTGCCTTGCACCCAGGGGTTGGTTTGTAACAAGAAGGGGAAGAAGAGAGAGAAACTTCTCTCCGAACTCACACACCACCTGTCCGAGCGGTCAGCTTGCCTGCGGCGGTCTCGCTTTGGCACACTACTCACTGGATTTGGGCTGTGAAACTTTAGGTGGCAATACATCTGCAGAAGTAACAGCCACCAGAAAAGGAAGGGGGGAAGGTCCGGGTATCCTGCAAAATGTAACTAGCAGGAATTAAAATGTAAAAGAAACACCCTCCGAGGTCTTCACAGAAGCCATAAACCCAAGCAACTGTTTTGCCAGGTGTTACTGCGCAGCGCCTGCTGTTAAAGCGACTCTTTGCTGGCACCTTGCCTGTCTCATCTTCCCCGTGCCCCTGAGCCCACTGGGCAGGCAGTGCTGAGCTGGGCAGCCGGGGAAGTTATTAGCCAGCCCTGCTCGGCAAGGGCTGCACTGGCGCCGGGCTTTGAGCAGCTGAATGAAGTGTTGTCATTTCCCAGCTGGGAGTGGGAAAGAGCACGGTGCCGCTTCCTGATGCTGTTATTTTATTTTGCAGCAGCTTCCCCTTCCCGCTGTCTGAATGTCACAGATTACTTCACTGCTGTGCGAGCCTGGGAGGGGGGAGCAGAGGGGGAAGTGAAAAATCTGGCAAGCGCTTCCCAAACTGCCGGCATCCCCGATGCCCCGGCGGCTGCACAGAAAACAAGAGGCTGGAAGGGATGGGTGGCAAGTTCACCTTTTGGGAAGCAAGAGCTGTGCATAGGTCAGTGACACACCTGCCATGGTCTGCAAACACCCACAGGCCCCGCTCTCACTCCCATCTATTTAACCCCTCTGCACTAAGGCTGGGCATGTCTTGCTGGCTCAGGAAATATAAGCCCCGGGCTGCTTTTTGGAGCCTGTCAGCAGCGCTCTTTTGTCAAGCAGAGGCCTTCCTGTCAAGTGATACAAAGTGCTTGCTCTCCTTTTCCCCTTGGGATCCGCACACGCTTCCTCCCGCAGCAGCCCCAGCCTTTGTCAGCCCGAGGGAGCGGGGCAGCTGGCAGGACTCCCGAGAGCCTGGCAGGGAGACCACTCTGCACAGCCCTGGAGCTCACCCCTGCACTGCATGCAAAGGACCTGGGCAGGGGAGGACGTGGGGAATTCGGGACACCAGGCTGGAGAATAGCAGAGATCACCAGTGAGGGTGATCAGAACAAGTGCAGCTGCCCCATGATTTCATACAGCTTACAGAACGCTCCTTCCCACAGCAGGACTAAGCTGTCCAGCCAGGGCTGGACTGAAGCACTCAGAGAAATAACAAGAATAACTAAGAATAAGAAACAAAAGAGACATGATTTCCCCAATGAAATGGCAGTGAGAATGTCAAGTGAGCAGCAGCAGTGAGAATGACACTGCTCCAGCACTCAGGAGAAGTCTCTTTCACCAGAACATCCCTGTCTTCACTCATCTCTGAAATTTTACCTGGCCATGGCCCTGTTTTGAAGAATTGGCTCCATATCTGCAAATTTACACAGCTGGGGTAATCTAACACTGACCTACAATGCTGTCACTATCAGGTAGGTCATAGTCTCTTTCCCTTGCTGCTTGGTTTAGTGGAAGCAATTCCCTCTGTGCTTTGGATTTGTAAAGCAGGGACAAGGGTGCCAACTACCTCTGTAAAGCATTTTAAGACTTCTCCACCACAAGGTGCAACACCCACTAATTTCAGCAGGACTGTTGCCTGAGTAAGGCAGCACTCAGAGCTCAGAGGGTAGGCTGAAGCTACTAAAAACATCCTTTGTTTTCAGACAAAAAGAAGATCCAAATAAAAGTATTCTCCTTAATTTGTTCATTCTGAACCAGGTGGGAAGTGCTTTCTTCAGTATGCAAACACAGGAAGGATAATTAAACAGCAGAGATCGGGGCAGCATGGAATGCCATCTCGACAGTCTTGTTTGCAGGTTCCCTCTATAAATGTCACGTCAGAAACAACTGTCATATCTGTAACATTTAGTAAGAGCTGTGTATTGTCAGGAGCAATTAAATTTAAAACATCTGCAATTTCTAAGCTTAAAGAGCACATTGAAATCCATGCAGAAAATGCAAAAAGTCAGATTTGATGGCAAAATTAGTGTCCCAAGAAAGCCTCCTCTGATTGCAACGGAGGTCCTGAATCACATTCTCCAAGGGAGGGGTAAAGCAGGGCAGGGCAGCAAGCAGGTGGGATCACTTCTCTCAGTAGCAGCACCAGCTTGTGGAGGCTGAAAGTACCAGTTTTACACATTGCCAGCTCCAGGCCAAAGGACAGATAACACTTGGTAGTGCACAGCACTGCTCCAGAGTAATTCAGGCTAGGAAGCACCCACCAGGACACATCCAAGCAGAGTTAAGGCAGACAGGTTGCATTAAATCCCATGTCAACATGCGGCCTCAGGCTCTGATGTCTGGGTTGAGTGAGTGTAACTCTCCACTGATCCCTGGGGTGATGGGGAAAACACTATCCTCACATCCCTCAAGGCACAAAGAAAATCCTTTCCTTCTCACTTCTTTTTCACCCCTCTTAAAGTGATGGCATTCCTCACCAGCTGTAATCAGCACGCACACTCTCCCAAAGTGCCATTTAATACCGTCACACAAAACTGCTGCGTGACCCACTTTGGGTTATTATGTGCAATAATTATAAGACACCACAGTCCCGGTCTGCCAGGCTCCAGGAGGCTTTGTGCAAGGGCATTCCCTCAATTCCCCCTTCCTGTGGACTCTCAGCTTCCATGCCTGGGAGATGGACAGCATTTCTCTCCATCGCATCCACCCCCACCTCCACTTAATTTCATGCTTGGACTGTGACTACACTAACAGGGCATATCGAGTTTCTCCCTCGTACACTGATTAAACCGACATGGTGCTTTGCACAGTCTTTCACGGACTCCTTATCTCAGTAACAAGAGGGAGGAAAAAGCACAAGGACAACTCTGAGCAAAGCAACACTGTCTCCTTTCCTGGCACTGGCAGAAGTCTCTTTGGGAAACGCTGCGCACCCTCTGTCAGGAAGCTGAGAGAGAAAAGCTCCGACAGCTCAAGGGCTTGTCAGAGCAGGCCAGTCCTGGTAAATGGGAAATTCTGGAGGTCTCTTTAACAGCGCTTTCCAGTCTTTTCACTGTATTTTTCAACTGTATCAGATTGAGGAGGTGGGTAGAGATCAGAGGCTCGGAGAGATGGTGTTTCAGAAGTGGCCTCTGCTTCTGAGAGCTCTGTAAGAGATGAAGAGATGCCCAGGTGTGGACAGTGCCCTGCCTTACCACAGTGCGTGCCTATGGCAGCCAGGGTCATGGCTATGGTAGCAGAGCACTGAAGCCACAGCTGAAGTGCTGTCACTTTCCATCAGTCCAAAATTCACCAGTACAGTTTTAACAAAATTATTTTTCCCAATACTGTCTTGTCTTCCAGGCTTTGGTGTCGTTGTAACCTAGCAAGCTTACAAAGCTTTTCTGGAGAAACACCTTGCTTCAGAAATGTCTTGCTTCAGGACTAAAAAAAAAATGCTTAAAAATATGAAATGGAGGATTTAAATCTATTCCCATTTCTTTGATTTTTCACAAGGTCATAAAAGAAGGGAATATCCCAAGGCCCACAATAATTAGAGAGGGAATTGCCACCATACCAGGATAAATCAGTGGCAGGGCCATGGACAGAGGCAGGAATGGAGAACAGCTCTCCTGGCTTTAGGGCCTTGAGTCACTCCAAACATAAGACACCCAGAGCAGCAGAAGACACACCAGGTCATCCATATGGAGCTGGCACATAGGACTCTGAACCTATGGAATGCCTGTATTCCTGTCGGGTAACGCAGCCTTGGGTAAAAGTCCCCATGTACCAGTTACCTGTGTTTGGAAAAGCAAATAATAGCCCAGATTTCCCCAATGCAGCTGTCCATTTTCAAGCCAGGTCCTTTCAGCTCCCTGTACCACAAGTACAGAGAGACTCTGCTCATCTCATCATAATGCAGGCACTGAGGACCGGTCAGATGATTCCCACACCAGGTCTCAGCCCACAGCCCAGCACACTCTCACCAAAGACTCAGTTTGACAGGCTTGTCAGGCAGGAATAGAGCAACAAGTGCACACACTGTCAAATAACTTGGTCCCAAATCAAAGACTTCATCAGTCCTAGGATTTGAAGCTGTAAGAGACCTTTGGAAAAGGCATTACTTTGCTTTTCTCTCCTGTCTTGTTCTTGGGCTTGAGCCAACTACAAAACTGCTTTGGTACCTTAAGACAGACTTTTCACTCCTCATGGGCTTGTGAAGCACTCACAGCTCCTTTCAGCTCCTACTAGAACCATTCAACACCTTTGCAAGCTCCTTGGTTTCTCAAAGGAGCCAGCCCAGCCTCCGCAGAGTCAATTACAGGAGAGCACAATGCAAATATAAAAGAACAGACTCTGTTTCCAACCCACACATCAGAGGCTTTGCTTAGAGAACCTCCAAATCTATTACAGCCTTACTAGCTGACTTCAAATCCCCTTGCCACAACCCTTGCAAAGAGGGCAGCACCTGGAAGAGGAATGAGAGCTGATTTCAGAGGTGGATTGATTACTTGGACACACCTCACTGATGCAAAGGTACCAGCTTGGACCTCAGCTTTTCCAGCAGACCCTTTGTTTGCCACAAAAAGCTGTGTTTGAGAGAGACTTGTTCTACTCACACAGACCCTCAGGCGACATGTGCAGTTTCAAACAGGCTGTTTTCAGGAGGGTATTTCCTTGTGTGGCTTGGGTTTTTTGATGGGACCATAGAATTGCAGCTGATACCACCATTGAGTGGAGCCAGGTTATCATTACAGATAGATGGTCTGCTGGAAAGTGCTTTCACACATGCACATAAACACACACACACACACATGTGCACGCTGAGTTTGGCTGGGCTGGTTAAAACACCACAGCACTTATTGCTCCTTGAGGCCTGTGAGTTCACTTCCAGGCTCCCGGCCAGCTTGGAAATCACATAACCCACGTGAGCAGCAAGGTTGTAAGGAGACGTTTGTCCAGAAAAAAAGAGTTCCTGAGTGCTGTTCCCTGCCGGACACATCTCAGCAACCCTGAAACTACGATAGTAACTAGTCAATGCTTTGGGGACTATCCTTGGAGAGGTCAGCCAGAAATCACTGCCCACCATCACGAGTGAGAGAGCTGCCATGCTGGGGATAAAGGAGAAAGCACCTGCTAGGCCTGGCTCTTTTTTGAAGAGAAGCACAGAAATTTTTAGTCATGTTCTAGTGCTCTTCTGTCAAGTAAAAGGGCCAAAGTAGCATAGAAGGGATGTAAATCATTCATGCTGTCTAGAAAAGACAGCAGAGCACAGGGCACCTTTCAAGGACGTCCTTGCAAACACCAGCCCAAGGAACAAGGGGAGGATGCCAGGTAACCAGAGGATGGCATGCTGATGAGGCATGGAGCAACAGTGGGTGGCCCTCCATGGTCCACAGGGCACCTCATTTACAGATGTGCTTCTAAAGGCAACTGCAAACCACCACAGGTATCTGTCCTCCAGCAGAGTAACACACAATGGACAGACAAGGCAGAGAAATGAGTCCCAGAGCTCAACATTGATACAAGGTCCTTTTCCCCAAATCATGCTGGCCCTTCAAAAACCCTTCCCACTCTCCTCCCTCTCCAGCACCTGGTCCATCACCTTCAGCTAGATAACAGCAGGGTGAGAAGTGGTTCTGAGGCACGAGGGGGGATTAGGCCACCTTGTCAGGCTAAATTCAGATCCTCACAAGCACATGCCATCACTGGGGAAGGGAACAGGGATTTGGCCCTTCATATGGGGATGAAATTTATGCTAAAGACAAGGTAAAGTCAGGGCAAACCCCTCTCATGCATCATGGTGTAACAATCTGCATGAAAACCCAGCTGTTGATATAATCAGGTTTCCCATCCCTAACATTCATCTTGTTCTTCTCTTGCTTTAATTTTTGCTGATAAGAGGTAGCTCATTATTTGGGGGGAAGGGGAGGCTGCCTATGTTTTTTTCACATTAAATTGGCACTCTGGCAGCGGTGCGCAGAGAAGCACGGCACTTCCCCTCTCTCACCGGGTAAGCTGCAGCACAAAGGCTTGGGGCTGACCTCACATCCTCTCCAACAATTAAAAGTCAAGGCCAGCAGCACAGCCAAAACTTGACACGCTCTTTTAGAGAACAAAGGTCACTAGATTGAAGTCTTCACTCCCTGCTTTGGCTGAAGCAGCATGAAACATCCTCTTCAAAACCTAAGGCAGTTGAATCTTTATCAGGTGATGATGGCTTTTTGGAGAATAAAGACAACTGACCTCTGTGTCTTCCCTCCTACTGTTCCACAAGAAACCTTCAGGCTGCCTAATTAGTATAAATCATTTTCCAGTAAGTGCTCCTGCCCCATGACGGCCTCATCAGACACCAGGTCCAGAGATAAAGCTTTGATGGCCGCGATAGCAGCGCTGGGAATGACAGCTGAAGGAAGCCAGAAGCCGGACGGTCACAGCCATGGTTGGCCTCAGCTCCCCGAGGAGCAGAGTGGGCTGAGTGGTCACTGCAGGTGTGCAGGTGTGACCTCTACAGCCAGCAGACAGGGGCTGGAGAGGACAACAGCTGGGCAGGAAACGAGCCAGAGAAAGGCTACATTAGAAACCACAGCAATCTTAGTGCTTTTACACAAGTAGTGTTCTTGGGAAGATTAAATGAAATAAAAAGTCATTACATGGTTAAATGGTTAATTTCATGGCTACAGTCATAAAGCTGACAGAAGCCAGAGCAGCCACAGGGAGGCCCTGTCCAAGCCTGACAACATCAACACCCTCTCAAGAATGAGGCTTCACTAAGTAATTTGGTTTGGGCTAATCTAAAATCAATCCTCAGAACACGTCGCTTGGTCAGCCCAGGAGTCTCACTCTTGAAAGAGTCCAAAAGATAGACTTGTAAGACAATAGTCAGCCATCTCCTTGCCCATCATGGGGTAGAACTAAAATCTATCCCAGACTGTTTGGAGGTCCTTCCTGCCTGCTGTCCCTTCTTAATGCTCCCTGCTTTGCCCGGCACACTGAAATCCTTACACAATTCAAATGTAACCTCCAGCTCGAGGAAACTTTGTGTGGCTGGTGAACAAGACCTAACATGGTCCCAGCTCCACCTTATCTGGTTAAAACAAGGATGACCCAAGAGGAGAACCTACAATGGTGGCCTGAAATTGCCATGGGTTTTATCCGACTCCTTCTACTGCCCCAGACAGACCCTGGGAGTGCAAACTGACTGCATTTCTCCACACATCTCAGTTCACTTACAGTACAGATTTTTTTCCAGCAGAGAGCCTTCCCAGCATCTCTCCAGCACGCAGGGAAAACCCTCATAAAAAGGGTATTTTTAGGAGCTGTTTCCTCCTATCAATCTGAAGAGCAAGTAGCATTTCCCTATCATTAGCCCAACAAAAATAGAAAGCATGAGGCACCACAGTGTCAGACCTCTCACTTCCATGAAGAACTCAAAGGCCTGGGCTCTTCCACACTCAGGCTCAGATTGCAAAGATGAAACCAAGAAACCCCCAACAGCACCACAAAAGTATTTGGATGCCCCATGAACTTGGAGAGATCTAAGTTTAAAGCAACACTAAAGCAAAAATCAAAGTGACTCCTCCCTCTCCTCGTTGTGTGGTCACTCCAGTGAGGTGAGAAGGAAGATTCAGGTCATAAAATCACCAGAAAATGTTTTGTTGCATTACTTTTCAGTAGTGCAATGAGTCTGATTGGCCCAGTGCAGGCAGAGAAGAGTGAGATGGCAGCAGACAGCCAGCAGCAGGAAAGGATGCGGGGAGAGAAGGGCCTCCAAAACGAAACTCTACGGAAAATACCATTTTTATATGAAACAGCCTCTGCTGACAAGCAGTTCTTTGTCCCAACACAAAGAGCATGCTTCAGGCATGAGTTGCTAAGACAGAACTTCCCCCATGCAATTCCCTGCTCAAGATGTGCTGCAGAAGCCAGTACTGCCTCCATGTGCCCTACCTGCTCTGGGGTTAAGACAAAACATTTCCAGCCATGTCCTTACATAAATAAGTTTTCCATGCCGTGCATTGATCTACTCCACTTTTGCTAAGACAAACTCAAAACCTTCCTCCAGTCCCACTGAAGTGAGAGGGGCTGCACTGGTTGGACTCGGGCAGAACCACTCCTCTCCTCAAAGCCTCACCTGTGTTAACTGAGGCTCAGAAAACAAGACATTTGATAAAAAAAGATGTAGCTTTGATAAGGCCACACTAATTGACACCTCAAATTCCAGCATGTAATTTCAGTTTTAAAAACTGTGTCTCCCAAAAGAAAAATCTTAAGGGGGAGGGGGGAATCCCAAATTTTCTTGGTTTCTTTCATAGCATACTGATGATACTCTAAAAGATGAATTGATAGAATAGAATAAATTGTATTTCAACTCTGGGATCAACTCACTTAATACTGTTAGGATCCTCCATCCAAGTTTATCCCAAGAAAACTGGATTCAGGTTTATCAGACATTAATTACCTGTATTAAAAAAAATAATATAATCTCTTCCTAAGTAAAAGTGATTTAAAAAAATTGATAAAGAAGTCATAATGGATGAACACACGTATGCATTCACCCTGCTCCTTACTAACCACAGCCCCTAACAGGAGATAATGGAAGCTGCTTTCAAATGAAATGTCTAAATGGGCCTAGAGCTTGTTTTCTCCAAACTCAGCCAGGCATTACTGCTGCCACAGCCACTTTCAATCAAGCTTTTACTGCAAAGGAAAACAAAGGAAGAAGTTAAATCCATGGGAGATTTCCAATGAATACTTAAAAATCTTTTCATGGGACAGAGTGAGGGAACTCTGTACCAGCAATGACCTCAGAAATCTTGTGAGTTCACTCCATTGCAGGCTGTTCCCTCTCTCCCCTAGATTTTAATTAGCTAATTCAAGGCCTTGTATGGAGGAGGACAGAGTAGTGCTTAAGCAGCAGAAAGTTCAGCTGAATCTGCTGTGTGCTTGGAATTTAATAGACAAATACCAAGATCCTTTTGGGGACTGTCATTTCCCACAGTTAAAGGTGGACATACGGCCACTCGGAGCCTTTCAAAGCACCAGCGACACAGACAGTGTCTTCTTATATCAAGAATATGCCGAGTTTTGTGTGCCATCCTACACCTTCCACGGGGAGAGGTGCTGCCACGCTGTCCCCACACAAATCTGTGACCGCAGACACACAACACACAGCCGAGGCATTCTCCCTGTGCGCCTGTTTCTCCCCCCTGCAAGTGCTTGTCACCCGCCTGAGGAACAAAGCCAGCGGCTGAAAGATCCGGCAAAAGTGCCTTGTTACGCAGAAGAAAGAGATACTTTAGATCAGCTGTCAATAAGTTTTGCCCATTTACATGTGTGCGGAACACTTTGAATAAATTACGTTTCCAGGATTTAGCTCCACGACAGTGGCCTAACAAAAGGGGACTTACAGCTCCAGGGGAGAGGAGGGGGATGAGGGGGAAACACATTCTGCACAAGACAAAATCCCTTCCAGAACCATGAGGGCAAACTGGGTTGGCGTTTTCCTTTGACGAGCACGGCTTTTACATCACTTGCAATCTATTTTCAGACACATTTTCTGCA
Organism: Gymnorhina tibicen; assembly: GCA_013399875.1. Lineage (NCBI taxonomy): Eukaryota > Metazoa > Chordata > Aves > Passeriformes > Artamidae > Gymnorhina > Gymnorhina tibicen. The sequence goes on from VXAZ01007004.1 coordinate 300,397, forward strand.
TTTGCATCAAGCACAGAGAGTCACTTCCACATATGGTCTCTGTGGGGGTGAGGATGGGATGGTTTTGCTTTTTTAATTACAGACACAGCAAAAGTAAAAACAATGGGGGAACCATGGGGTGCTGCTGATGTCAGGTGGAGCTGTGCCCCTCAGGGGACCAATTTTACTTGGAGAGTAAAATCTGCTGTTCCAGCTTTTAGCAGAACCAGCAGCCAACAGAAGCGCTTACAAGACACTGGCTGGGGTTTGTATCTTATTTTAAATAAGCACACGTGTCCCCAGGTGACTACTCTGAAGAAAATTTACCTGTGGGGAGTGAGAGGAGGATGCAGTCTGTTACATCACCACGGGGCAGGAAAAGCAGCTTTCTCATGGACCAGTCCTCCTACACCAGGGGAATCACCACAGCAATTAGCTGAGCAAGACACCCTAAAGAGGAAAAACTCACTGGGGTAAAGTCAGTGGGATTTGTTACCAAAAAAAATTGGGAATTTAGGTTTCCTGCTTATTGAGAGAAGGCTACCAGATATGAGAATCTCACCTCTATCCTTTACTTGCCTTCAGGGAAATAATCATATCGAGAGATGTTAGAAGGGATTTAATCAAACACAGGTTTGTGCCCCCATAAGAGACCCAGCAGATGAAGCTCACAGCTCTGTGCCCGGCAGGACAGACCAGCCACTCTAATGGCACACGCTGATCCTCGCATCCTTCAAATTGTAATGCCATGAAATAAAGCCTGGCTGCCTTCCAGGGTTGCACTGGTCACTGACTTTAATAAAAACAAGTGAAGTAAAATAGATCCATGAGGCTGAAAGCTCAGGCAGGTTCCCCACAAACACAGCAACTGAAAATATCCCCAGCTGACAGGCTCCACTGTGCTTCGATGACAGCAGCTTGGGATGGGCAGCCAGAAAGGGCTAAACACTACCCGAAACCTCCCTCCTCAAAGGCAGCAAACAAGAATTCCTGACCTCCCTGATATGAAAACCAAATACACTGAAAGCAAGAGAAAAGGAAACCACCAACATCACAGCTTCGTGTTTAAGATCAATGGGAACACTCAGAACCTTTCTTCACCCCTTCAAACAAACGAGTGACTCATTCCCTTCACAGCAGCAACCCTCCCAGCCACTGCCAGCCAAAGAAACAACGTGGAGAAAAGAAAAATCCGTGTCAGTTAGGTGACTTTTCTGCCCCCAGGACCCACCAGCGAACGGTGCTTGACAAATGACACAGGGAAACTTTCGAAAAATTTCTCATTGTCCAAAATACCCTCTCTACAATTACCACTCTGAGCCAGTAAAAACCACTGCCAGAAGCGTGCCGATTTCCACGCTCTTAATCTTATCTGTGGAAGAGGATCCAGGGCATCAACTTCACTGACATTTCCAGGAAGAGGAGCCCTAATCAAGCATTTCTGCCCATGAATAACAGACAAGGAATGTCTCCGCTTGGCCAGCAGTAGCCTGTGAAAAATCTAAAAAACATTGTAAAATCGGCTTTGGAAGCAGGGAGAGCAGAGGAGGTGATTGCTGTCTTATCTCCACCAGTACAGATGCTGGAAGGGCAAGGCTGACCCACAGACAGCTGTCGCTCTGAGACAGCCTGACCAAATCCACAACGGAACTGGTCTACAATGCTGGATGGCCACCACCCAAAATGGAGTTCTCTGCTAACAGATTTTTTTTTTTTTTAATTAACAGAGTTGTAATAATCACTGATTTTCTTAAAGCTTCAGCTGCTGTGCAATGCAGAACTTGCAGCCAAAAAAACACCCATGTTTTTCAGAGAACTCTGAATATGCACCAGAAATAGTCAATGGATCGAGTATGAGTTTGAGACTAACCAGATCCAGATTGGGAACTGGCCCTTTAGCTCTGGAAGGCACCAAATGGGCCAGGTTGACTTTTTACTAGAGAATACCCCTGAAAAAGAAATGCAAATGTTAACAAGCCCTTTTTCATGCCAGCTGGATCTGCTCATTCCCAACCAAACCCCATGATCCCGCATGGTTAGCAGAGAGTACTGAATCTGCCAGGAGTAATTGCTAAGGTTGGAGTGCCTGTTCCTAAGCAAGCAGAAGCACGTCCAAGTGCATATGTGCATGCAGGTTTTGCCATGGCACTTCTTAGGGATCTGACAACATGCAGCAAAGGGTCAACAGTTCTCTCTGGAAGGCTGTGTTGATATCTGCTGCAAGATAATGCACCCTGAAGTCAAAGGAACTTACTTATTTTCTAGGCTCGTTATCAGTTGTTATTGTAAGTAAAGCAGTACTGTGTCGAATGCCCCTTCGTTCTGACCTTCCCATGGGCAGGACCCACTAGGACCTCATGGAATGTAAAATAATCATTAATGCACTCTCTGGCAGTGCTAATAAATCATATAGCTCAACGTCTTTTAACAAAGCCATAAAACTCTAACAAAGACACACCAATAAACTGCACATTCGAGAACCATTCCACCCCCAGCCTCTTCCCTCACATTCCAAAAATGCAGAAAAGCAGCAGTGACATTGGCTCCATCCTCTAATCCCCAAATCCCCCAATTACACCAAGGGAGGTGAAGATAACACAGATTTAAAGACCTAAAAGGAAGATTCTTTTAGAGGTAGAAGAAAGGTGTTATATCAACAATCCTGGGTAATGAATTCATTTACCATGACACTTCTCCCTGTGCAGGCAGACAGGCAGCACAATGTCTACAGACATTATGCCTCCCTTTCAAGCTCTTCAGAGAGGGGTTTGGTGGTACCTGGGCCTTCTGCAATGAGCTGAATTTCATGCCATAAGCAAAAGTTTTGCCTGTGTAAGGAAATGGGCTGGCTCACATATTAATCCTTCTAACTCTCACTGAAGCCTGAGGGTAAATTCACATACATTGGCTTTAAATTAGCCTTTCCTTTTCCACTTCGAAGAAGCCATTTCTGATTTACACCAGAACGTGCTCAAAACCAGATCCCATCAGGCCTCCTTCACCTCTAACTTCAGACACACAGAGCAGAGGCACCTGGGGGGTCCCTCATCTCTCTTTACAGAAGGAAAAGGTGCTTTTAGGGCATGGTGCATCTCAATCCCACACAGGTAGAGAGAGGGATAAATAAATCCTGCTCTGCAGCATAGCAGGGGCTGGACGAGCTTCTCTCCCTTCCAGTGTCAAAGGGACCATTGGGGCTCTCCACGGAGCACTTTTTGTTGGTGGCTTTTTCCAACTGCTGCCATGATTGGATGCTCTCTTTTCTGACAGTGGGACTCCAGGCCATCGTGTCCATCTTTCCCAGTTCACATGAAGCAGGAGCTGCTCTATCAGCCCTGTATCAGGCCATGGTGAAGGCCACCAAGTCCTCTGTGTGCGTCACCAGGCTTGTCAGCAAGGGCTGGATTTGCAGCACTAACTCAGAGAGGAAAGCTTTGCTTCCAGCTCGTGATCCACCACCCACAACTCCTCCTCCTGGATCCAGCTACAATCCCTCTGCTAGGACTCTAAAAAAAAAAGTTGTTTTCAGGGTCACTGTGAAATGATGTTGTTTTCAGCAAGCAGAACTGCCTGAACCTAATTTATTGTACATCCTGTCTGGGCTTCACAATGAAAACGCCACACAAGGTTGCAGGTCAGACCTCTGAGCCCCTCCTGCTTGAGATGCTAATTCCTGCACAGTGATGAGAAAGCCCCAAGGGCCATTAATCCTTCCCACTCTGGGGTATAAATTGATCACCAGGAGGAAGGAAAACCACCTCTTCCCTTAAATACATCTAATATTACACACGTTGGAGCAAGGAGCCTGTGCGTGAAGCTTCCAGACTCAGCTATTTTGCTGACAGTGACCAAAACATATCATAGGAACACCCTTGGATGTTTAACTGCAATGTGTCCTCAGGCACACCTGGCAGGGAGGAGTGGGGGCTCTGGGTAAGAGTGGCTGAGGATATTAAGTAGCTGTGGAGTTAAACAGAGCCTATGCAGCTCTAAAAATTCAGTGGGGGGAAAAAAAGCTCAGTGGGGACTTGCCTGTGATTTACCTGTGGGCTTTAATTACTGGCACTGCATGCAGATATATTCGAGCAGTAACTGTGGCAGCATCACCACTAGCTATCCCAGGAACTTAAATATGGCCAGGGCTCAGCTCTCAGGCTCATCTAAATTGAGGTGTTGAACTCCCATTACAGTCTGCAGAGAGATGGTCAACACCGGCTCAATGCCTCACTTGCCAACACCCCCATCAGCTCTGAGGGCAGTTCAGACACCGACACATAAATGATTTCATCTGAGCTGAACACTTCTCATGGTGCCTTGGCTTCAGGCTGCAGGACAGCACTCCCATGTCTGGAGGGGTGAGCCCCATGGAGAGGACAAAGGGGTTCCCTGGAGCACCTTCACCACTTGTACCCACCTTCTCACACTCCCCAGTGATGTGGAGGCTCCCTGCCCACCCACAGACTCAATGCACCAGCACAGCTGGATCAGAAAATATTCTATAGACCTGCAGATGCAATGGGATTAGTTCTTCCTGAGCAGGAACACAGGGAGGGAGCCAAGCCCTTGGGTTCCTCTGGACTGTCCCGATGCTCCTTACAGGCAGAAGGCAGCATGAGAGGGGAGGCAGTGAGGGGAGCCCCATGGGCAGGCAGGAGTTTTCAGAAACGCTTTTTCATTCTCCCTAAATCCTCTATCCAAACCTTTCCCTTTCGCTAAAAGTCTTTGCAAACACTAGCAAAACCTTTCCCGTTAATCTTTCTCCATCTCGCTAAAACAACACAGACTGTCTGTCTCCAGGGAAGGCTGTCACAGGATATGGGGGAGGAATCTATCATTTGTAATGTACGGAAATATAACTTACATATATCAAAGGCATTTGCTGCAAAAAAAAACAAATACGCAGCAGAGATTGGGAGGCCAAACCCTTATTGCCTTCAAGCTACTGTGCTTAGCAATCGTGTGAGCAACAGCCTGAGCAAACCCAATTAATTTGATTTGTAGATTGCACAGATTAGCAATTGTGTTCCAGTGGTAAATCCCACAAGGAGCCCCTCTTGCTTACATTTCTGTACAGCTCCTCATTTGTTACCCTAATATGCAGAGGCACCTATCTAAATGCCTTCCATTTATTCACTGCCAGGTACGCAGCCCTGGCTTCCAACAACACCTTCCGACCAGGATCTGTGGAGATCTCTGCAAATTTTAGTTCTGAAAACTCTCCAGTGCCTACGTCAGGAATATAAGCAAAACCCTTGACCCTGAGGCACTGAGCAGCTCAACGGAGCTGTTTACAGACAGTCTGGAAAACAACTGAGCTGTCTGTAGGACATTATTTCTGATGGGCTTCACTGTAGCCACCAGTCATGCCAGAGCTTCTGCACCCTCCAACACCTCTGGCTTGATCCAAATTTAGCATTCAAAGGGTTCTGATTCAAATGTGAGACCCTTTGCATGATTAGCAGCCCGAAAGAGGGCCATCTAAGCACAAAGAAACACCTCGCTCTGAAAACTGAAAAACATTGCATGACCTACTGTTAGAGTGAAAATTGTTCTTTCAGCTTCGTGAGCAGTTATCTCCCAAGTAAAAATGCCTGATGTAGAAGTATATAGGCAAAGTTGCATGAGATTCCAGTAATGTTTGTTTAAAGCCAGAGATGTCCCTTTAAAATGAGGTCTGTGAAGCTGAAAAAAGAAAAAACAAAACAAACAAACCAGTGACAACAGAGGGGTAGGGAAAACTTCTTCCTAGTTTTCTAGTTCTGTACCTACTAAAGAAACATGTTCAGCTGGTTAAAATAAGAAAAGTAAGATTCTACTGATATTGACTGGATTTCAGTATTTCTAAAAACACGAGCACTTCATAAATACACTGAAATATTCTGTCATCGCCAGACAGAACATGCCGGTTTTCTATAAATATAGACATCTGGCACTGGTTTCTTCTAATGCTATAGATTTCTGGTGTGAAGAACGCTATTTTGTAAGCAAATGCATGTTGGAAATTAATTTCATATGCGACAGGTTACATTAAAGAGCAAGAAAGATCTGCTGGGCAGAAGCGTGTAACAAAAACAGTGTTCCCATACCGCTCCTGACCCTCTCTTTGAGGTTGCCTGCACGATACTGTAGGCATTAAATATGTTCCTCCAAGCAGTGCTGTGAAGCTTAATTAAAGCACGCCCACAAATTGCATTGAAATTTGAAAAGAGGACTTAGTTTGGTGTTTGTAATTCCAGCCATGGTGGAACACCACTGACCAAAACAATGAATATTAAACATCAGTGAGTAACAGCCTGCTTGGTACAAACCACCTGAGGGGTGCCACAAGCAACAGCCAGATACGTAAATCTGTCAGGGATATGCCATGACTTTTAGTCTTTCCTTTTTTTTTTTTTTTATAGGATTTCCCGTCAGATCTATGTCCTAATCTGGCCCATGGTACAACCATCCACAGTTACATCAGACAGAGGGCAAGATATTAGGAAAAAAATCTTTCCTGTGAGGGTAATGAAGCACTGGGACAGTGCCCCATCTCTGGAAGTGTTCAAGGTCAAGTTGAGGGGGTAACCTAGTGGAAGGTGTCCCTGCCCAGGGCAGGGGGTTGGAACAAGATGATTTTTAAGGAGTCTTCCAACCCAAACCAGTCTAGGATTCTATAATTCTACAAAACTGGGGACACACGGGGTCATTACAAAGAGGTGAGCATGGGGGGATCACCTTACTTCACTAAGGGCTCACCTGGGCTAAAAATGGACCCTAATCTCTCACTCTAAGGGTGACAGAAGACATCTCTGTGTAAGGGCACAGGCTATGTTTTCTATCCACATCTGCTTTGCTTACAAAACTCCCTATTACAAAGCAATTAGCATCAGCAGATAGATCAATTTCTGACTGGAAAATTTTCCCTTCTGGTTAACATAAGCTAAGCGTAAACACTCCCACAGAGGTTAACAAAAGCCAGCAGCCCAAACAGGGACAACTCTGCAAGAAAATGGGAGTGGGAGTCAGGGGGAAGTTGAAAAGACAATTAATCACAGGTTTTCATACACCTCAACACATTCCTGCCAGTGATCATGCATTTAGAGTGACTGTTTTGCTCCTCACCCCCTTTAAACCCTGTTTGAGGGGGAATATTTTCCAAGTGGAAACATCAAAACAACAGATCCCAGAGCCACCCTTGGCATCCAGCCCCCACTGCCCACCTTCCCCACTCCCTTCAGTAAACACCAATAATTCCCCAGCTCCATCAGAGCTTTTTATTTTTCTCTTCCAAATCAACCTAAAAGCATTTTAGTACCAAAGACAAAGAGAAAAGCAGGGGGGACCCACTAAACCCAAAGTCTCCAGACTGCTCTCAGCATCTCTCAAATGCTTGCTAAAAAACCCAAATAAAGACAAACCCAAGAAGCCTTGATACCTTGTGTTATCTTTGCAGGCTGGCTGCGGCCTTATCAGCTCTGACAGAACCCGGCATTTAAGAAAAAATTCAGTAGTCTTTGGGTGGAAGTTAGTTCCTAAAAAAAACACACAGCCGAATTGCTGGAAGTTGGTACAGGAGCAGAGGGTGAGTGGGTAAGAGACGGCCTGAAAGCCCCCACTGTCGTCTTGCTGTTCCCTCTCAGGAAATACGCTGCCATGTAAGATTTTTAATTATTTGTTCATAATTCACCACTCACGTTTCACACCCACTGCACAGGCCAAGAGCTACAAGGGTGAACAATGGCTTGAAATGCTGCTTGCTCACATTAGAAATGAGAATGGAATGGAATTAGGATAGAATCCAGGCAAAGCCACCAGCTCTTAGTACCAGGTTTTCAAGCTCATCAGAAGTGGACAAAGATCTGATTGTGACTGATGCTGGTCTTACGTGCCACTGTCCTGATGGGGAAGGATAAAGATGTTTTGTCCCCATCTTCACTTACAACAAAGATGCTCTCTTTGGATAAAGTCTCCATCGAGGAATTTGGATGTTAAGGAGCGCCTCTTTCATGAAAAGCAAAAGTTCTGTTTGCTCTCACACGTACCTCACTGTGCACCGTGCATCTTGGCAGCCACCTCACACAGGAGTTGGACTTTTCCTTTGCAAAGGCGTGAAGGTCCTGCTCTTGGAAAAGTTATAAAATACTTATAAAACACCTTTTCTTGACATTAATTGATGGGTAGAATGAGTTAGCAAGAGAAGAGCTGTCTCAAGGCCAAAGGCTGCTTCTCAGAGTCTCATTTGTAATGTGTCAGAGTGAACAGCTGGGGGAAGGCCATCAGCCTCTTGTCAACCCCAGAGGGAAGGACAAACAGACAGACAGACATTCCCTGGGGGGCTGCCCTGGCATTATAAGCCCCTCTGATAGAGGGTGAGTTGCTTTCTACCTCTGACCTGACCCTTTTTCCCCCAGAGAGTCCTCACAAATCTTCTTCAATAGCTAGCAAACCCTGAAGTGACACAGCTGGGCCCCCAAAATGACCCTTTTTCTTTATTTTGTTTTCAAGTTTTGCCCAAGGTAACACCATAGGGGAGTCAGAGCAACAAAGCAAAGGGAACTGCAAGTGTGGAAGGTCCTCAGCAAGTATTTTTTTGAATACTAGCAATCTCCAGGTGCTTGAAGTAAGTATGCAAAGTATTCCTAAACACTTGGAAAATGGTGTCTGAGAACAGAGACTTCTGTAGTTGCAAAAGTGCATTGAAATCCTTGGTTTTGGACCTCCCCTTGTGTGCCTCCAGTGGTGTGTTACATGGGTTTCAGGGGATCCAAACTGGGATGAATTCAAACAGATGTGTCATACACTATTTTTCGTGTTTTATTTGACTTTAATTAGTTCTTAATAGTACTGCTGTTTGAAAAATCTTTCTCAGTTGAGGGTGTTGGTTCTGCCTAGGGCTGCTTGGCTCTTTTCCACTGAAATGCCCTTTCAACAACCACCACAAGCCTTTGCAAGGAAAACGAAATCTTCTGGAAGATCTCTTTTTCTGTGACTGTGTGAAAATTTGCCTCTCTCAACTCTCTTTCCTTCTCCCAGATTTTAGGTTGGTTGTTCTTTCCACCTGTCTAGAAGGAGGAAACCCATGGTGGGCTCCAGAAGGATGTGGAGCAACACTTGGGAGCAGTCAGGCCTTGTTGGTAGCATAGATGGAGACACTTTGATGATGACGAGTATGGGAACAGTAATAATGCTTGAATAACCTGTGTAATTTTTTTTCTTTCATTCCAGGACTTCTGACGGTTGTTTCCATAAAAAATAAGCATGGTGTAATGCTGTCTCTCCCTGAAGTCAGTGATGCCTTGTACCCAGCAGAGAGGGTACAACTGGACTTGCAATTCACGCACATGAACCACGATGAGTGTTCAGTGCAAGGCTCCAGCCTGTGCATGAACAAATGTTTGCATCTGTTTCACCTTGGGCACTGACACAAGGCTTGGGCACAGAATTATTGGCCTGGTGGGTCTCTACTGTAGCAGCAGCAAGAAATCTTTATCAGGGCAACATCTGCTTTGTACAGGCTGCAGCCAGCAAATAATGGGATCTCACCTTTCTGAGGGGTAAATGGTAAATAAAACTCAGCTGACCAATGGGTCTGGTTTTGCAGGGGCCCTTTGTCAGAGTAAAACAAAGAGCTGTTAGTAACTTGCATTTAACACTGTAGCTGCCTGTTGTTCATTCCGGGTTTGACAGCCCTTACCACAACAGGGCTTTGGTACAATGAGGACTTCCAGGCACTAACCCCAATCTAAAAAAAAAAAAATACAATAATAAAATCACACCAGCTATAATAACAACTTTGCCTTATGCTGTGTTCATCATACCAACCAAAACCACTGCTCATTTGCTGACCTGCTCTCCAAGAGCAATATTAAATATTTCAGATGTTGTAGTCCTCCTCAAGCTCTGCCTTAATATCCATCTTGTAAATACCCTCCAACACATGCCACAGACAGAAGGCCCTGACTCAGTTTTAACACTGGGTTAATTACAGCAGAAAATTGAAAATGTTCAATTACTTTGAAGCATTTTTCATCTCCCTCAGACAAGTTATTGGGGTTGCAGTTTGGGGTTATTTTGCACTTCATAGTATCTGCCTTACCCTTGCAGAGGTGAAAGGGAAGGTGCCTGTAAGTACATAAACAAAAAGAATCCAAATCAAATTGCCATTAAAATTCATTCAGGGTTATTCCTCGCTGCTGTTATTTCAGTTAGTGTCTGATAACTAAGCTGCTCCCTTTTACTCTTTCAAACACTTGTCTCAGTGAAAGTTTGATGCTGTTTTTCCTTCTGGAGAAAGAAACCCCAGAGATGTATTTTCAACCTCCCGGCTCAGTGTTTCCCAGATATTTTGAATCAGGGACTGTTGCCAAGATTTGCATTTTCCCCAGATCGCCACACACCCTCACGCTCTCAGCTTAAAGCCATCACAGATGCAGGGATGGACCCTGGAGCGGTTCTTACTGCCCTGTTCCTGCTGTCCTTCTTGCAGTCCATGAGCCAGCAGGGGAACCTGTGCTTGTCCCTCTTGCACTGCCCAGGTACGAGAAGGTTTGGCAGATTTTAAAGCATATTTAAGAAAAAAAAAATCTTTTTCTTTCAATAGGTATAGTTATTGAGTACCAGGTTCTGATCTTCACACCTGTACCGGAGTTGAGTCTTCCAAGGCAGAGTAACCCCAGCAGCCTTCATATGGATACTGGTATACGTGTACCAGAATCTTTCCCTCTTTACAAAAAACTGGCTCAAGAAGCAAAAGCCACAGTTTGTCCAGGGTGCTGGGTCATGTTTCAAAAGGTTAGACATGCGTCAATCATCTCTGGACAGAACTTCTGCACCACATCTCACCAGCCAACATAAACAGCCCCTTCCAAAAAAACCCCTAAAAGCGCTGTTGATGCAGCCCTGCAGCGTTACCTGTTTAGCCTGCTGGCTCTGTTACTCTCCCTGGAAAAATATTTTCCCCCACAGGGAGTATTTTGCCCAAGTTGTTTTCTCTGCCTTATTTTTGCAACCTGCTGAAGCGGTGTCAGTGGTCAGAAGTTCTGTAGAGAAAAAGGCAAGCTTGAGGAGAAACTTCTAGGTGACATAGCACATTCACGTTGGCTCCAGAGTGGATACACACTGTGCCTGGACCAGAGGGAACACCTGGTCACCAGTAGCACTGGTTGCAGCCACCTTTGCTGCCAGCTGTGCTTCTCATGGAGCAGCTCCTTCCTTGCAACAGGCAATGCCGTAGGAGGGCCAGCAAACACCGAGAGAATTAACTTGCCATTTTCCATCTCCCCAAAATGATCCTTCTCCCTCAGAAGCCGAAGGCAGAGATAGCGGAAGGAAGATGTCACCCATTTCCCTATAAAGTACTCCAAATTTCAAGGGATCATTGAGACAAACAAAATTGTCATGATGCAGAGTGTGAGAGATGCAATCTCCCAGTGCAAAAGGGTCAGCGAGGCACTACCCCTGACTGAGCTGAACCAAGAGCCAAATACGACTTTTTCAGTCTTCACATTCACTGCCCCCAGGCTATGTTACATTTTGCCCTGCGGACCTTGATGCATTTCAGATTCCCAAAGAGTCATTTTATAAATGTTCCCATAAATATCCAGTATTTCAAAGCACTGAGCCTTCCTGCCGTAAGTGGGAATGGAAGAAAGGGCTCGCTGCCTGTGGAGACACTGCAATATTCCACAAGCTCAGCCCATGCTCCTCTAAGAATTTAAACCATCACATTTTTTTCCAGGTTGGCTTCCTGCCCAAGTTTCCTCCCCAAAACACCCACAGCAAGGTCAGAAGAGCTCTCCCCCTGGCACAAGGGAGTTACCAGGCTGGGAGCAAAGGAGGACAAGGACGGGCCAGTGATGGGGTCAAGTTCAGTCATCCTCAGCTGCCATGAAATCACACCTGAGAAGGATTTACTGACAGGAGCTGAGCGGCTGCAGTCAGGCAAAGGAAGGGGGGTCCTATTTGTACATCTAATGACCCAACTTAGCAGGAAAGAAACCAAGTGCTTGACCTTTCTCAACATCATGTGAAGCAAATGCTCCATATGACACGGCTCCAGCATTATCTACCAGGCACAGGTGCATGACTGCAATTAGAAATGACCAGCATTTCACACATAACAGCACCTTTCAACCCAACTCAGCCCATCCAAAACCACTCTGAGACTCAGTTACAGTTAATTTTCTTCCCACCCAGCCTCCCCAGCTCCCTTGCCAGCTCGAGCAGCACCAAACAATTCCCTGTGAAGTCTCACAGCTGTTATTTAAAAATTAAATTGGAAGTCACGACACCTCCCTGCACGCTGGTAGATCTTACACTTGGCATTTGGTTTATCCCGACACCATTCCTCACCCCCACCCCTAAACCAACTTCCGCAGAGAACAATGCTGCTGGTTTGTGTCCACAACAGATTTATTCCCCCCTTTCCAGCGGCTCACAACGCCCGCACCTTCAAGGGGCAGTAGCTGCTTGAAGCGAAGGGTTCCTTCTGGTTTGTGGAAAGAAAAGGCTGCCCTCTATAATCAGGGTATTGTTCTCCCTAAATGGAGCCAGACTCTGCAAACACGCTCCTCTGCACAGCGCTGGGAGGGCAAATGCCAGCGTGTGTACACATACATGCAGGGAATGTGTCTCGTTCTAAACAACAGTAAATTATGTTAATTCATTTCCTCTGCCTAAACAGCGCTAATAAGCTTCGGGAAAGGAGGAGGAAAAAGTAAACAAGAGTCCATTACAAAAAGGTGAGGGGGAGAGGTAACCAAATAACTCCACCAAATGTCTCCTCTGGGGAAGGACGTTCACGTTACAGCTCAGACGGGCTCCACACAGCCCTTCCTCTGTCCTGCTTGAGGTGGAAATGGAACAGCAACCATTTCTTTCTTTTCTTTCATAAGGTTTCAGCCTGTTTTCACGAGTTCAATCTTGTGAAATGGGAAATGAGCTCCCACCAGTGCCCTGATCCACAGCGCCTGCTTCCCTGGGGGCTTTGCACTGCATGTGATGCAAGTGCTCCGGTGACCAAAGCCAACACGAATAGTCAGAGCCTATTTGTAATTTTCTAACAGGAAAATAATTTCACTAAGCAAACTGCCATGCTTTGACTCAAAACCCTGATTAGCACAGTTTGAAAACAGGGCAGCATACTGTTCTGGGAATTAACTTGCTTGACCCCTAGTCTATAATGGCACTCAAATAATCTGTGAGTCAGACCAAGTTGAAAAACTCTTGGAAGACCACACTGAAAGAATTTACTGGATTTATTGGATTTTCTAGGATAAAAGAAAAATAAGCCTGGAACTCCACTTAGTCTGTGGCCTTCAGAAAGACAAGCTTTTTCTCCTGACAGTATCTAGAAGAGGAACACTGCACATACTGAGCAGCACTTTTTGGGTTTTTTTGTTTTTTTTTTTTAATGCATGGGGAAACTCTCATAGATAGTCATAATTATTATAAATATGTAGGTCTATTGATATTATTACTTTCAAGTAGCACCTTGCAGTACCCTTCTTCTTTGGTATTGATGGTAAAGCAAGGGACAGATTCCCAACCCTCTGAATCTACAATCCTCCTACCAACAGGAATACTCAAGGGAAGGGAAGCCCTGAATTTAACTTAAATTTAAATATCCAGAGCCTACTTTACCAATTGCACACAAGAACTAGTCTGGTGTTTCCAACTAATTTCCAAAGACAGGAATAAATATGTGTACATCACCATCACAAAATACTGCTTGAAATCCTCCACATCCTCTGGTCTACTCCTGTCTGAGCAAGCAGGAATCAGAAAAAACATTCTGCCTTAGGAATACAAGCAGGACTTTGCTCTGGTCTAGATAAAATACTGACCCATCCCTACCTTATGGCTTCTGCAGCTCCTGAGCAAAATGCTCTCACCAGCCTCTACTACTTTGTACCTCTTTGTATCCCAGAAACAATAGCTGTGTGCTCAGAGCAGGGGCAAACACCTTCAGAGAACAAATCCAGCAATTAGCAATCAACTGTCCAAAGCCAGTTCCCTGCACGTGCAAATATCTCCCTAACAGGTTTACAATTCCTTATCAATCAAACAAGGCAAAGTAAACACCTGTTTACTGTCCTGGCCATGATTAAGTCGAAAATTTCACTCTCATTAGCCCTTAATGAAATTAAGGCTATACTTAATACTGCATTTCTGATTGGTTGGGAATAGCAGGAGGAGGAAAGATACTCATCAGCTCTGATCTGTTATTCTAGTTTTTTATTAACTATTGCAGATCATGATGAACCCTCCCATGGCATGGTGCCACCCTGCACAGAACTGAAACTCAGCCTGGTCTTACGAGGCTCCAGTTTCTGCTCTCTGGTAGGATTATATATTTAAATCCTACGCACACCTACTCAGCCACAACTCACTGAACCTAAAGGGACTATCACCTTTGTAATCCAACCCTGAACATTAAAATACGAAATGACTTATCAGAGCGTGGAGCCTGATCTCCATATGCTGGAGGAGCTTTCAACTCCTAACCAGTTTTTCCATTTCAAACTGCCCAAAAATACATTAAACACTTCCCAATATTACTCATCTGGATAAAGAGACACTGTTATTGCTACCAAAATGTTGTGTTAGTTTGCAGAAGAACAGGGAATATTTAGATTCACCCAGAAGGTGAGCAAGGTGGCTCACAGCACCCTCTCTCTGAAGGGTATCCACACCCTGCAGGAATTACAGCCACCAGTTTAACACTGACTGCTCAATGACAAACAAGCATCCTTCCTTCCACAGAGAGTCTGGAGTATCCCCGGGGAGATATTCCACAATGTTCAGAGGTTCATCCTGTTACTCATTAACCCTTCCATCCTTGACACACAGTTCATACACCTGTAGCTCATCCGGCACCTGCCATTGCTTCACCAGCAGTTACAGATCTGTGTTAACAGATCTGAGAACAACCACCAAGAAAAATAACTTCCTCTGTTAGTCCAGCTCACACAAACCTATTTGAGAGGAAGGAGGAGGGAAAGAAACCTGTTCACGGTGCTCCAGCATCTACAGCAGTCTAACTCCAGTACTTTGGCTTGTGCAGCTTTGGGAGGCTGGTGAGTCTGAACAGCTTTCCCTTTTCCCTCCTTTGTGGTTGATTTGGCCTTGCCCCATTCACTTCTGCCTAGGAAAAAGGAGATTAAAATCCATACAAAGCAATAGTAAAATAGTAGTTAGCACAATGAAAGCACCCTTTTTACATTACAAGGCTTTTACTCAGAGTCACATATTGGTCAAAAGCCAATCAAGTCTCACACCTGTACATGGGGGCACCTGGGAGGACACAGGAGAAGAGAGAACAACAGCACAGGCTAGGAAAAGCTGCACCCCAGCATCCTCTTCAGAGTCACACACTGCCTGCTCAAGATCCTCTCCCAGGCACCAGCAGGCCTCAAGAGCAGAGGTACACTAACTGATCTGGACTGAATTTTCTCTTGGAGGATGGCTAATGCGCTTCCCTTCACACTCCCCTCCAGCCTTTTCCCTCTCCCAGTATCCTGGGCAGAACTAACAAGCCCAAAGTTACCACAGAGATGTTGTGCCACTGCACACTAGTATCTAACTCTTAAGGTCATCAGTTCAGGGAGCAAACCCAGCAAGGAGAATATGAATTTTAAAAAATGACTATTGCACAAATTAAGTCCACATTTCCCGATTTGTCTGCTGTTCCTGTGTTTTTATCTGAGAGGCACAAATACTGATGGCTCCCCTAAAATACCCACCCAAGTCAATGCCACCCAAGTGGCACCTAGGGTATGACACCCCTTGCATTACTCACTTGACAGGATACCCAAGATTGTGTGAATCTCTCATGAAATAAATTTACCACATATGAGGAGAAATTATTTTGTGTGCCATCAAGCTGGAAACCACTTGTAGAGAAGCTGAGCATAGAGGTACAGCCATCCTGAGAAACATTAACCTGCTCCAAGGAGCCTCTGTTCCCAATTTACATTTTTCTTCTTTCCTTGGTGAAGCTCAAAGTTAAGTTTGAACACTTAATGGAAGAAGTAGCCTGAAGTTATTGGCTAAATTTCTTCATGAAAATTGGAGTGGTTGGAATGAAATAACAACGTCAGGTTCCTCGCAGCCCTGCAGGATGCTGTGTTTCTGCTGTGATACAAAGGGGACACTGAGTAATCAGAGCAACCAACCAAACTCCACACAGCCCAGGTTTATTTGACTGGGGAGGGGGGGAGGGAAATAAAAATCAGAGATGGGAACAGATTTGGCAACAAACAGCACACATTAACTTATTAAATAACATTCAGGCCAGTCTTCAGCCCCTCCAAACCCAGAACACTTCCTGCAGAATGGCTCCCCTCCCTGTCTTTGGGGACAAACCCCTCTGCAGCAACCCAAAGTTTAAGCAGTGAATTTCCAAATTGTTTACATCCCTGGCAGTGCACGCTCCACCCACCAGCCAGAGCTGGCAGTCAGTAGCAGCAAAATGTGCTTTTGTGTAATAAAAAAAGTGAGTCCAAGCTGTCCAGCCAAGCAGGCGAGTGGCACGCTTAGCCCCCATCTCCTCTGCTGTCACACGTGAGGTGGGTGTCACAGACAATCGGGGTAAGTCATCCTCCAGGGATGGATCCAAAGCCTATGGCAGTGAGTAGGAGTCACAGCACCAACACTCACAGGCTCTGAATCAGATCCTAACCTGTTACAACTGGCATGGGCTGCATCTGCCTATCTCATACGACATCGGGACAGCACGGTCAGATTAATCCAGCTTGCTTTTGGAAATATTATTCTTTTACCATAGTACCACAGTTGCTATGAAAGAGCAGCAGACTGAACAGACTTGCATCAGACAGAGGTCTTTGCAACTTCTACATTCACACTGGCTCCACTTTCAAGAAGTCCCTTATATGATGAAAAATGTTTCACCTTGTTGCAAAATATTAGAACAGGTGAACACAGCTAAATAGGTATGGAGGCATTATTATTAGAGAAAACTCAGAGTAAAGGCTGATTACAGAGAACCAGATAAGAAATAGAAATCCAAATTAAGTGTTCCAAACAAGATCAAACGCATTTTAGTTTGAGCAGCCCACCAGAAAACACAGGAAGAGGTCAGATGAAAGACAAATTACTTGAAACAAGACAAAACGAGCAGGTTAATGAAAGAAAGGTGAGAAAAGAGCATTTCCACCAACTCCTGTAATGCTGGGATATATTTGCACAGATCCTTTGGGCAGCATGGTTTTACAAGTCACTGCAGACACAAGTAGGAGCTTCACATCTTAGGAAAATCGGCTGCACCAGTTCTAATCTCACTGAACAAATAAAGCTGTGACTAAAGGTTGTTGGGGTTTTTTAAATTCAACCTAGGCACAAGAAGACCTCTGCTTTATTATTTTCCTATTTTAGTGGAAATTTTTCTCTCTTCCAGTAATTAATCCAAAAATGCACAGCCAGGCTCTACTGCACTCACACTATTCCATGACAAGTGTTCTGCACCCAACACTGTACCAGTGTTGCTCATGGTTGAGACAGACACTCAAAAAGGAATTATCAGAGGGGATATTGGAAAAGATCAGCTCTATCAGCCAATTCATGTCAAATGAAAAACTTCAGCTTTAGTTAATAAATTAGCACCAATAGTCCTGAATCTTGAAAAGGGGGTTCCTACTTGCTAGCAAGTGTCACTTCTTTTTCAATTTTGAATTATATTCTTTTCCTGAAAAAAAAACACTTTCCCATAACATCTCAAGCACCACCTCATGGCATATGGAAGTGTCTTCTGTGGCTAAGACTGAGGCTTTAGAGTTCAGCCTTTGCTGTGTGCAAGTTCATCCCAGAAAAGACGTATTTTGATTTGCTGTTTGCGTCTTTTAATGAAGGTCAAAGAAACATATGGACTTGAAAAACAGAGTTATAAAAACTTTAAGGAAAATCTAGATTTATTTGAGCAATTTGCTGAGTTTTGTAATATTCTTAATTAAAAACAAATAAAATCAACCCTAATTTTCCAGTATGACGCACACTGAATTTTATGTTTAAACTCAGCCACAATTTAGAGCGGCCGACAGCCTCAGAAGAAGGGAGGAACCAGCATTTAAAAAAATAACCAGGATTTTCTTAGATCGTCATTTTGACTCTAGGTACAAGTCATGCTGACAGATTATTCATCAGCAAGTTCCCCAGTGGCACAAAAAATGCCCCAAACTTTACCAGAAGATGTGCTGCGACTTCCATAAAATCTGAATCGGGCTGTTAGATCTGAACATGCTTTTCTTTCACAAGCGAGAAATTACCTAATCGTTATATCTGCTAACAACCACTCAACAAGAATAAAGGCGTAAAGCAGAAGCCAACAACCATCTCTCTCACATTACCATTATTATCTTTTCTGTCCTTACTAAAGCGCTCTTATAAACCCCAAAGTTCACTCTTAAAAACCCCAAAGTCACAGAATGGGAATTCTGTTCATCAGAACGAAGAACTCAACTTCCAAGAAATAAAAAACACCTCTAGCATCCTATTCCCTTTTCTTCAATATTAAGAGAAACCAAAATGGCACATAACATTGTTACTGCGTGAAACCGTTGAATTTTGAAGCGGCCCAATCAGCAAATTCCGTGTAAAGCAGACACCAAGCAGGTCTGCAAGCCAAGGTCGCACGGAGAAGTGCCAGAACAGAAAGCAATTAAGGTCCCGTTCTTCCCCTCCCTACGCAATGCACCGAAAATGAAATCAACATCCAAACTAATTAGACTCCAGCAGAATATCAGTTTACTTGCTAACAGGAGGGTGGTTACTGCTCTTACCAAAAACTTCTAAACATACCGTACAAAACCTTGCTTAAGCCACAGGACCAAGCCCGGCACATCCCAATGTTACCATATACGGTCACCAACGCGAATATGATGGCAACTTGACAGATTTGGAACAAATATTGCGTTGTCTGTCACTGAGATAACACAGGCAGGAAAATATCAGATTGTATTACCTGTGTCCAACCGGAGGTGTGGCGTGGCAGGAGCTGCATTGCTGCAGGACATAGTCACTAAGAGTTAGTGACCCAGGATGGCATTAATCCCCGCAGAGGAGGGCCAGGGCAGGACACTGAGAACTTTTATGCCCAGTATGGGGCTGCTTGGAGAGAACAGGAATGGAATAACATAAGAGATGAGCTGCTGGACCTGCGCTGTTACCCCAGGTTCAGAGCAGACACTATCCGTCACGGCTGGGAACCAGGCTGAAGCGGCCGCCCCATGCCTTGGCTGTCAGCTGGAAGGCACAGTCCCTCTTAGAAAACCACAGCACACAGGTTTTGTTCTCCAAGAGTGCGTTTTGAGCCCACAGGCATTCTAGTCTTCAGCCACAAGGGAAAGAAGGGGCTTGGATATCTACCAAAATAGCTCCTGAGGAAGACTTTTTTGGTACAGGCTCCCTCCAGGAGATCCTTAGCCTGGAATAAGATTGGCCCCTGAGAGTTACTTCCAGAGTAAGTTTTTTGGAAGGCTTATTCCAGCACACTTGCAGGTGTGGACAAGCCCTTAGTCAAAGTCTTTCAGTTTGCCCCAAAAGCATTGGTTCAAACACAACCAGAGCTATCTCACCCCCCATCACCTGGACCTCTAGACCCCAATCTGCTCTCTGCTTTGCCTGGATATTTCAAAGGTATTGCCTCTTTCTTAAGAGTTTATCTTGGTTTGCTAAGATATTCCCTTTTTTACAGTGTCTTCTACATCAGTGATGAGATACATTGGTGGGACAGAGCCAGCAGGCACAGATCCGACCCTGGAAAACCACCCCTTTTTGCTACGAGGTGGAAAAAAAAGCCTGCCACATAAACCCAATCAGTCATTCCTGCAGGGCCCTTTGCCTTAAAAGGTGTCACCTAAATAAAGATGTAAAAATAATACAACGTAACATTTATTGCAAGATTGCAGCTGAGCATTCAACTGTCAGGAAATATCAAAGCTCGAGCGCGTGGGCAACTTAACTCTGCCCCCTTGTGCAGATGCACCAAGGCACAGCCCTTCCCCAAGCACGGGCACAGCATCAGTCAGCTCCAAATTAACACCTTAACTCCAGCATAACATAGTTTTGCCTAAAATGAGTAGAAAAGGACCATCCCTTTCCCAGAGAGCCTCCTCAGACATCTTCCTCACTTGATCGCCAGCCAGCGAGCACCTATTTAACTTCTGATGCCTCGGATCAGGAGGTGCTGGCACACTTCGGGCCACACACGTCTAATCTGGAATCAGGATACAGATATTAAATGCTGTTTGACCAAAACAAAGAGCCCTTCTTCCTCCAGAGAAGAGCCTCACAACCTCAGGCTGAGATTTGGCTGAAGGACTGCCTATAAAACCTGAGCGACTGTAACAGGTAACGTTTACACATCTCCAGCGGCCAAAGCCTTTATACGAGGCGTTCAGAAAAACTCTGCAGGCACATTAGAAGCCTGGCACATTTTTCCAAGATTCTGAAATTATCCCAATGTAAACACCTAACAATTGGAGATATTTGTCAGCACCAAAAAAAAGTCTCAAAGTTCTGGAGAGTGTCTCATCTCTGCCCACAAGTTTGACCTTCCATCTATCTCCTTCACTATCAAAAATGCTCTCAACCTTAAGGAGGTCTAAAGCAGGATTTAAATATTAGAATCTTGTCTATGTTTTCCCAGCAATGACTCCTTTTTCTTCTTCACTTCTCCTCTCTTAAATCAGCACATGATTGAATGACATTTTTCATGGGTTTGGCCCCGGCTTTTAACCTCTCTTTCTAGATAATTTTAAATAACCAGAACCATCTCTCCATACACTTACAGGATGGGTTTTTCCATCCAGCTCTGAAAAGTGTTCAAATAACCCAATTACCAATATGATCCTATCAAAGTTACATTAAAAAGAGTTATATTAAAAAGACCTTTCCATAGGAAAAATAGCAATGTCCTGAAATTACCGCTGTTAATTTTCTGTCACTTCTTCACACAACAACAGCCCACAGCACTTCACTTTCCAGGGGCAATAAGTGTACAAGCAAGACAATTGCAAAACAAATTTAAACAGGGTCAGCCAGTAAAGCAGCCGATACTCAGCTCACATCAGAGACAAGAATCTTTTTGTCTTCTCCTGCCCACTTCAGATCTTTTCCGGAACTCCACCAACTTCTCAGGTCCATTGCAATAATATACATCCATGAAGTCATCTTAATTCATCCACTACTGCCCATCGCCCACAACTTAAACTGAGTCTCCATTGTAAGCCTTGCCTGGAATTCAGACTTGCAGGAATTACAGCCTATATACTGTTTTCTTTTTCATTCAGCTTCCAGCCAAATCATTTTATAGTGTTTTTGCCTCCATAAAATATTTGCTTGAGAGCCAATGCCAAGAAGAAAAAAAAAAGCAGTGCACTAACCCAAACTTGGGTTTTCAGAGTAATGCTCCCCCTCTCCTTTCCCACCCTCACCCCCCCAAGATTTATTTTTGGCAAGTTACAGCCCAAGTGAAGGGCAAGTTTAAACCTTTTAATTCGCAAGTCCATCGCGCTGGATGATTTAAAGCTCTTATGACAATTCACGAAACTCTGAGACTGTTGGGAAATGCAGCTGGAGCAATCTGCATCCTAAAGTCATACCCCCATTCTCCTGGAACAATGCAGCCCCTACTTTGTGACCAGAGGCAGGGGAGCTGAAAGCCTGGATCCCATTCAGGCTTTCCAAGGACAGCAGCCACCAAGGTACAACACAGGCAAAAGCGCAGGAAGAGCCACCACTCCTTGCACTCTGATCCCAGAGCTTTGCTAAAAGCACCTTCCCATAAAGAAACTTCTTTTTTCCTACCCCCATCATTCCCAGGTCAATGTATTTCAATTTGCCTCTGGAAGGGTAACCTGTTTATTGAAATCTGATCAACTGCTGGAGCCTCAGCACTAAAATACGCTCTCACTGTTGGGAACTGTCATTTGTCTGTCACCAGGGAAGTTAATGGATTTGTTTGTTTAGTTTGTAAGTGGGAATACATGGGGCAGAGGCCGGGGGGATTACAGGAGGGGAGAGGTATTTCTGATCCACAGAGGAATGCAGTTGCTTTTCTTTAAAATTGTCTGTGTATTTTTACACAGGCACAAGAAAAGCCCCTGGAAGTTCACCTGTGCCTAACAGACCTCAGCAAAGCTGGAGTGACCGCGCTCCATCCCAAACAACGGCCCCGAACCACGCAGGTAAGGAGGCACCACACGTGGGCACGAGCCTGTACCTCCGTGCAGATAAAAAACGTGCAGGGGACGAGTCCCTGCCAACAGCAGCTCCCCTGGGGGGGTCCCTCCAGGGACACCACGGGTGTTTGCAGAGCACGAGCCCACGGAGCAGAGGGGAGGGTGAGAGTCACAGAGTGTTCGCACCAAGCACGGTCCCCTTACCTCTCGCCGAGTCCGAAAATGCAATTATCCCTGCGAAAAGGAGCGCCAGCTGCAATTCCATTTTGAAAACCAGATCCCGCCGTATCGCGCAGACTACTGTCCTCTCAGACCTGGAGGCAGGGAAAAGGAGAGCAAAATAGTTACTGGGGGGAAAAAACCCCGAACAACCCTCAATTTTGCAGAGTTTCAAATCCTATTGTAAAGACTGACAAGAAGAAACAGCAAATGAAAGAGCAACGTACTTGTAATTCATTCCTTGGTGCTCAGTGGGTAAAACTTTGCCTTCCTCTCTGCTTTAGCCTGATATAAATCAAGAACCCACTGAGGCCAGTAAGCTCCTCTAAGTTTACAGTTAATGCATAATTCTTTGGTATCCTGTACAGAACCAGTCTGGAAGGCAAACAAAACGCTAGCAAGTGGCCATAAAACAAGATTTCAGGTTAACAATTTGCGGAGGAACTTGGTGGAAGGGGGAGGAGGAATGTTACCTCTCCCATCAGCAGCCCAGAAAACTTTGTGTTGCTGCTCCAGTGCCCCTCAGCCAGGCTCCGCTCTGGGTACGCGCCTTCCTCCACTCCCGAGACTTCTCTGCACAGCGCTGATTCCTCCTTTCCTCTCCTTCCCTCGCCACGATCCTCCCACCAACAGCCCCACTTGTTTCCGTGGGCTCCAGAGGTGCGTCCCAAAGCACAACCGCACTTAATTACCCAGATTCTTGAAGATGCCTTCGCTGCGATACGCACACCCGGGGAAGATCAGGTTTACATTAATTACACCCTGTTCTCCTCCTAAAACTCTCACTCTCTAAACACTGTCTGGATTCCTCACCCTTGTAAACTCCCCGGTTTAAACACCCCGTGCCCCCAGGACACACAACAACCCGCGTACAGCATCCAACAGAGCCAACACGGCCGCTCCGCCGTTCGCGGCGGGCGGCGGGAGCGGGGGGCGGCGGGGCTCCCCCGGGGCGCGGCGCGGCTCGGCGGTAACGGGATATTCGCCGCCGGGAACCGGGGTCGCGGAAGGGAGGGACGCGCGGGGGGGGACACCCGGCGCGATGCCACCTGGTGCTGCCCCGCGGCTCGCGGCTGCGCTGGCGGCTCCCAGCTGTGCGCTACCCGGCCCCGGCGGGGTGTCCCGGCCCGGGGTGGCGGCGCGGGGGACACTTACCTTGGCTGCTGCCGGGCTCTAACACCGCGCGCTGGAGCCCATCCCCGCCGCTCGCCGCCTCATGCCCTCCGCGGCCACGGCGCCCGGCGGGGGCCCCNTTCACCGGCTTTTTAACAATCTCCCCCCCCTTCGCTCCCGCGGGCGATTTTTTTCCACTCGAGAGTCACGGGCGAGGAGGTCAGGGAACGGGGGAAACCTTGTAAATTTTTTTTTTTTTTCCTGCTTTCCGGGCCGGGCTGAGCGTGTGTGTGCGGGGAGGGACAGCGAGGACCTGCCAGAGCCTCCGGGGCTCCGCGCCGCGGGATGCCCGGTGATGCCGTCCGGCGGCTCGCCCAGCCGGAATCCCGTTTANACCCTTTGCGGGCGGCAGCGGCGGCCGCGGAGCGCTTGGTGCGCCGGGAGCAGGGAGCGAGTCCCGCAGCCCCCGCCGCGCTCCGGGCCCGCTGCAGCCGCCGCTCCCGAGCCTGGCACCCCCGGCGCCGCGGTGCCGACCTCGCCGTGCCCGAGGGCATTCCCCTCCCCGCACCCCCGTGAGCCCAGCGGCGGTGGAGACCTCCGACCTCGCAGCCATCCCGCACCCCAGAGCCCGTGCCGGCCAAAGCACCCCCCTCCCCATGCCAGGAGAGAGCCCCGGCCGTCCGAACCCACCGCGCAGGCAGCGGGGCAGAGACGGGGGGTGGCTGCCCCGTTTTGATCTCTCGGCTCGGATGCAAATGATGCCAGAAAGAAGCTGGCCTGAACTAAACTAAACCAAGCGGAAAATAAACTGTGGATATGTCAGTTCCTTATATTAACTGTTACAATTATTTATTATTTACTTTCAAACATGACTCGGCTGATGCATTCGCTCTTACAGCAAATCACTCTTCGCGCAAGATCAAAACCAACCTGGCAGAATTCACCAAACAGGCTAAACAAACGACAAGAAAAAATACTGCCTCCATAGCTAAACCTTTTGTATCTCAAAAGAAACATCATTACTGTTGATGTTACAGTTTCTTAGATCTCTTACTTGATATGCTCCAGCATGAAGGCCTCCTTGAAAACAAAGTTGTCTCAATACTAGTTCAATGTGATAGGCACCAGAACTCCTAAACCCAGGCCAAGAAGTAATTTGAACATCCATCTTATCTATTTTGTTGGGATTATGAAATCACACCCTCTATTATTATTGTTATTACTAAATATTTTTACTCAGTGGTTCCTGACAACATTAAATCTTGATACACAAAATCAATGTGAAAAACATCCAAGATTAAACATATAAACCCCTTGAACCAGAAACAAAGCAGATGACAACACTGTTTTTATATTTTACATATTTATATCATCATTTTTATCATTAAAGTTAATTCAGCTGAGAAATCCCAGATGGACTCCTCCTCCTATCAAGCAATAACTTCAGCCTCATTGATTTCAAAGACAGTGTTGATTGAGGGAAACCTTCAGGACGTAACCTATATGGTCATGTTCATGCCGTGCCTTCTGATAAAATCACTCTATCTTGCACCAGAATGAGAACACAACTTCATGCTACATGTCGGAACGATGTGTAAAACACCTCTTTGTAACGTTTTGCAGCCATTTCACCCCAATGGAGTCAAGGTCTTTGTCCCAAGGACATCACCACAAAGGTGATCCAGCCCTAAAACTATCTACGCAACCTCTGTTTCCATGCAGACTGAAGTCTAAAGCAGCCCCAGTTCTGGTGAGATGTGGGACATTGGTTCACGGGCAGGTTTCCTACCAGGTTAGAGGGACCTGACTGAGCTCCTACTCCTCGTCTTGTTTTTCGAGTCATGCACCGAGACCAAGGTTTAAATCCCAGATACACCATGATTATCTTGTCTCACCATGATTATCTTGTCTAGACTTGGGTGAGCTCTCTCTGGGCCTCAATCAGCTCGGAAAGAAAAGACCTTCTTCCAACTCAGGCTGTGCCCAAGCCCAGCACCGAGCACCCAGCTCAGGTTGGACACAGAGGATAAAAATCCCCCGATGGATCCACTCCTTCCATCCTCATTTCCTTATTGAAAATCACATGTGTGCCTTTGGAGGCGCCACCATCTCTCAGACTAAACGTTTCTCCTCCCAGTACAATTACAAAGCAGCAAAATCTCTCCTGCAGCCTTTCACCAGTGTGAAGTTCTGGGAGATGGAGGATTTCAGAGGTGATACACAAGAAGTTAAAAATTATTCAGGTGCCTCAACACCTTCAGATGCCCTTTAAGCCCCTTCCTTAGGCATCCAGAAGCTTTTTAAGAACCTGATTCCAAGTGATGTTGCAAAGAGATTACATGGGGCAGGGAATGGAGCCCACAACTTCCATACTCCAGGCTAAAGTAACTGGAAAATAAACCTTTCTGACTTCAAAATGTCAGCAGTATTTTTTTTCAGGGGCTTGGGAGTGCCTGAAAGAAAGTCTGAAACCATGCTGTAGACTTCATCCATCTCAATCCCAATACCATAGCAGAGGAATAAATGTAAAATATTGATACAAGAAAAAAAATTAATATTCCTGAAACAGCTCCTAGTTTATCAGAAACAAAATCTCATGTTGTTTTCCCAACACTTCTACCTAAAAAAGGAAACATGCAAAGCTGTGGTTTTTTTCTGGGCTGGCTGTAATTTTCAGGATGATTGAGTAGTCTGAAAGTCAACAGCCCCAGTTTGCTCCTGCACCCCACAGTCCTGAGACAAGGCTGTGGGAAAACAGCTTTCTGGAGCTGACAAACAAAAATGAATGCTAAGCAACGAAATACGTGTCTCCACATGGCCTGAGAAGCAGCCTAACAGTCCATTTGTATCCCAGTTGTCCCCAAAGCCCTGTTTCCGGACCGTGGCTTTTCCAATTTTGCATAGCTGTGATGGTCTAGTGAACACCCATCCCCAGAACGACTTTCCTTATGTCTCCAAAACCACAAATTCTACTTTTTCCGGCTTTTTTACCTCTTTTCTCACGGGAGCTGCTCACCTCCACTATCACAGAACTCCATTTTCCCGCATTTTCTCTCTTCCATCTTGATTGCTTTGCCTTTTCTTTTCCCCTGCAGATGACCTGGGAGACACAGCACCTCCGGACTGTAATTCCTGACCTGTTCCCGTGATTTTTTTTTTCCAACCCCAGGTGGCAGCCACGCAGTCGGATTCCCCGTGACACTCCATGGGGTGTTATCCAAGCGACTTGGGTTGGCAGCAGTGCCTCGCCCGAGGAGCACGAGGCCCCGTGGCACGGGTCCACGGGGAGGTGCCACCGGGGCGGAGGGTGTGCGGGGCTGGGCGGCTCCGCGCAGCTGACGGAGCACGTGAAGGTGATGGAAGGGCATGACCAGGATTAGCACATTCCCTCCACCTGCCACCCCGTCCATGCAGCCCTCCTCTGGTTACCCAGCGGGAGCGGCCACGTGGGGTCAACCCAAGCATCCCTTCAGGATGGCTCTGGATGCAGGGAAAGGTAAGTAACATGATTGATGGGGCAGAGGGCAGATTTCCCTGGGTGGATCAGTTCTGATAAAGCATTTGGCTTGTGACAGGGCAGCACAGAAAATGTCACAGCTGGAAAGACAGGGAGCACAAAACGCACTTTTCCATTTGCACAACACCAGAGTCACCGTGCTGCTCCATTTGGGTCTACAATTAAGGCTGGAATTGTGTTTTTCAGAGAAAGCAGTGATTTATGAGAGCAGAATCACTGTCTTTCCTAGATGTGGTAACTGAGACCTAGCTATAATCTAGGTGATACTCAGAGGGGATATACGGGCAGATGGAAAGATCAAACAGGGTGATACAGTACTGAAATCTGTATTTTTTTCTTAATAAAAGATGTCATGTCTTCCCTCATATAAATATACATTTATTCCCTTAGTAATATACATTCTCTCATATAAATATACATTTACTCCCTTAGAGTAGCTTTGCTCTAAGTGGTGTTGCAAAGAAACAAATGGTTCATCATATGCATACAGTTGACTTTTATACATGAAGCATGAATGCCAATGTCTGACAGAGAAGAAAGGATGGTAACAGGGTTAGATGTCCAATCATCCAAACCTTGGGTCTTGTTCAGAATGCTGGGAGGTCCTGCTTCCCCATGGCCATTGTACCAGGGCTTTCATGGCTTTTCACAGGTACAAATGATCCCCCTGCTACCTTGTGGTCTCTGTGTTGGCCTGAAGCACCACCAGGAGAGAGTTCCCAGCCCTTTCACCAAGGACTGGTCGCGCACACTGCCCAGCCTCACTGTGCCTGGAGAATGTGCTTGGATTTCTCGTTGGTGCTAAATTTGCACATGACGGCATCTGCAGGAAATCATTTCCACCATTCCCAGTTGGCCCGGAGGCCCTATCTCTCTTGGCCAGGTTAGGCACGCTGTGTCAGCGCTCCCTGGCACCAGGGAAACGTGACAGCCCTGAGCAGAGTCCAAGAGGGGCTCGGGGAATGCCAGCCCAGCCCAGCCAAGCCCAGAAGGATGCATCTCGTTGGCAGTGTGAGTCTCTCACGCTGCCTTCCCAGCGGCTGCCAAATTAATTTCAAGGTCTCAGTGTCTAGGACACGCTACTCAGCTGCTTAGCTCATGTCTCCAAGATGGGTGACAGCAGAAGAAAACTCCTCGCTCCAGGCTAAGCTGAACTCTCCTCCCAAAGGCAAAACTCAGTTGTGCAGGAGAAACAGAGCATCCCAAAGCAGCACCGCGAAGTACAGACCAATATTCCCTGGGTGACAGCTTCAAATAGCCTTCTCTGCTCCAGAAGTGTACAGCAGAAGGTCCTAGTATAATAGAACACTACAATCCATGCCAAATTCTCCTTCCTTGCAGGAAAGGTAAGAAAAAGGAAGGGGTTTAGATCAAGCAATCCAGATGGAAGAACACACAGAAGGTTTTAGAGACACAGGGCCCAGACCTCATTTGCTTTTTTTCTGGCTTCTCTCAGTAGATCTAAGAAAAGCTACTACATCTCCAACAAAATCTGCTTCCCTTCTGTCCGACAATTACACCATGATCACAGGAATAAACCACATCTGAGCACCATTTCCACACTCCTGGAAGGTGCTCACCTGTTCAGATGAAGAATATGCTACAAAAAGCTTATGGCAGACTAGGTCGCCATTTATTCAGAAGTGTTATACTCCTCCTTTTGTTAATTGTATCTCAGTCCTCTTCTTCATATCCCTTTACATTACTCTGTACTTCTTTCCACTCTTAAATATTTGCAGGCAGTTCCCTAACTCTAAGGTTGTTCAAACTACAAGTAGTTAAAGTTTCCAAATGTTCTCCATAAACACATCCTTCCTCAGGCCCCTTATCCTTTATATCACTCAACACTGGTTTCTTGGAGTCAGTCTGACACTGATGTATGAAGGATTTGATTTTGCTTTCCTTCTACATCTGGCTAGAACAAAAATAATCCCACTGGAGCCATTGGAATCATTCTAAGTGAGAAAAAAAACCTGATCAAACCAACAGACTCATATGAGCAGCCACTATTCAGTCCAGGTAGGCTGAGCTGAAGACTCTGAATATGCACCTTTCAATCTAAATATCTCATCTTGGCAGGAGATCACAGTTTTGAAGGCCTAAATCTCCTCTAACGGCTCCCTCACACCATCTTCCTGTTGAAGGAAATTTGTACACATTGATTAGCATTGGGTTTAGCAAACAGATGTAGCAAACATGAAAGAAGAGTTGTGAAAAATAATTTAAAAAAAACAAAAAGGCCCAATATCAACAGACAGAATGAAAAACAGAAATGCCAAGTATTAATTGCTGAACAGACATGAGGAATGTTAAGGGAAACTGTTTGGGGATTTATGTTCAAAAAAATAAGACAACTTCCCAAACTACTTCCTTTCAAATCTCTCAGCATTTTCCATAAATTCCATGTGTGTGTGTGGTGCTCTCTGATAACATACAAATCTGCATGCATAAACTGTTTTGAAATGTTTGTACAGTTTCATCCAAAAATATGACAATATGTTTGTGTTTTAATTGTCAGCAACGGGAGATTAGGCAAGAGCCACATGCATCATGTCAGGGGCACTGACTAAGTTTAGGTGGTACGAGCACAACCTCCCCCCTTTCTGGCTGGGTCTTGATAACAAAAAGAAACCAAATTATCTGAAGGACAAACCTGCAGTAAAGCAGCAGCACAGCCCCTGCTCTGTGACCGGGGTGCTGGCCCAGACAAACCCCCTGAAACCAATAAAGCCATTTCAGACTCATACAAGTGTAACCAGGAGCAGAAATTTGTTGATTTCCAGGTCAGACATCAGAGTTTTTGCAACTCTGCAAAAAAATAAAGCCTTGTTGGGGGAGGTAGGTGGGGGGAAGAGGGACTGACACTTTGCCTCAATCAGTGTTGTTTGAAATGTCTTTCATTTATTAACATTCTTGCTGAAGCCAAACTTTAGTTCCACTCTATCAGGAACATAATGCAGCTGCATTTTCTGGATGGGAAAACCACCAAAAATATGTTAACTATACAGTCGACAGCTATGTCTTGTTTACTCTCATGTGTAAAAACCATACGGAGATGATCCTCATAGGAAATTTCTATCTGTATGCAAATAGAAACAATAGGAGAGACTGGAATGGGATGCTTGCTAAGAAATGGGTGGGAGGGCTGTGCTGCCTTCTCCCCAGTGAGCAGCTTGTTCCAGCCTGTCTGGACTGGCAGGAGCTTCGTTTTGCCCAGGGTTTGTCTGAGAAACTCTCCTTGATTCCCCCAAATAGAGATCCAGCCAGGGCTGCTCTGGCACAGCAATAGAGTTTGCAGGGAAGGTGCATCCATCACCTCAATGCTTTCAGTCTAGGACATTCCTCTTGGAGATGCAATTTTTCTGAAGCTTGTGGATGGCCCTCAGCCCATGCAGCCATACTACAACAGCTCAGCCTTGGCTTTATTCCTGATGGGAGATGAACTTCCCATGGGAGAAACCCTGAACTCAGTGGGGTCTTCTTGGCCCTTCAGCTGCTCAAACATTCACTAGACTCTCCTTGTCCTGGTGTTGTGCCCATGGCTTCATCCAACAGCACCACTGAGGTGGCTGGGTGTGCAGGGCAAGGCTGGGGGGAAGACACTCACACCAGGAGGACAAACCTTGATGGACCTGAGGAGCGCTGCCCTCTTGCCCATGGCCCAAAGAGGATGGATACAAAATCCACCATGGCATGATGCACCAGACACTACATGGGGAGCATCTGGCCCACCCTCCCCAGGCACAGGGAGGATTAAATATTAACCGCACCAAGTCTACTCAGGCCTGGATGATGCAAGGCTGCCCCTTGGGCTGAGCAGCAGCCCCCTCAGCCATCCCCAGCAAAGGGAAGAGCAGAGAGCTAAGGAGCCTTGGAAATACGCAAGGAGCTGCCAACATTTGCTGCCAAACACTTTTATCTTTCGACAAAGATAAATCTGTTGCTTACTTAACCCAGCCTTTATGAAACTCACAGCTCTGGGTTTCCAAAATAACAGGAGCAGAGCAGGGCTGGCCAGCGTCCTGGTGAGCAGCAGCTATCCACAGGGCAGGGAGAAGGCAACAACGTATCTCATGAGAAAAATGGCTGGATAGTAAATCACATATGATAGAAATAAATAAGAACTTAACCTCCATGGGCCAGTGGACTTATCTTCTCATGTTTCTGTAAAGTGGAGGTGTCTGTTTACTTAAGAGAGCTATTAAGATATAGTGTTAATAACAGAGAACAAAAAAATCTGCTACTCAAAAAGAATAATGAAGAACATAAAAATCTTGCATGGCAGGGCAGATGTAATGCGATAGCGAGAGAGCAAAAGGTGGCATAAATACATAAAAGGGTGTCCTTGGCTGTCACATGGTTTGTAACCCAAGGCCAGAGGGAAAAGAGATGTCAGGACACAAGGCACAGCACCCACTACAGTGCTGGCTCTGAACTCCAAGGTCTGCTCACCGGGGTGCTTTTATCCACGTTCTAACAACTGTGAGTTCAAACAGATTAGTATCATCCCAGGTGTGGAGGGTGTGGAGCTTTGGTGGGGCTTTGGGGCCTGCCTCCTCCATGAGGTCCTACATCTGACTGACCAGGCATTACCCATTTGCCAGAGCTTTTGTCAAATCTCAGGCTTCCTGCGAAAACGAGCCAGACTCCACTCTCATTATCAGGTTTTTTGCTTAGTTTTTACAGGGAAAGGTGCTGCAAAACCATTACAAATACTGGGAATAAAAACTCCCTTTTTAGCTATAAATCTCACCAGTCCCAGGAAATACTAATTTTCTTTTAATACTGGAGTTATTATGTGGCAAGAATACAGCCCCTTACTCTGCCACCTGTGACCCAGGCTGAACCTGTTTGGCCTGTGTTATTGTGCTAGTGTAATTCAGTGGAAAAGAGATTGGATTAAACAGGCAGCTCTGGAGGAGTAAATAAAAGGAACATGCTTTAAAGAGTAAATAGACAAGTCTGGGTATAATGGAATAACTCCTGGTCGTGCTAAATCAAAGACAAAATAACGCCCTCACTAAAATCCGAACAGGGGTGTTTGTCTCTGCAAGAAAGAGAACCAACAAAACCCAGAGGGGAGCAGAGGATGTTCTGGGGGTATCCACAAGTCCACACTAGAAACAGTACCCAAAAAAAGGAAGTCTAAAAAAAAAAAAAAAAANGGTTCCCTGTAGCAGCCAAGCTTGTCCTGGGGAAGAAACCCAATTTCTGAATGATCTGCACAAGTTTCCTAAAATGAGTGTAGAGAAAATTAGGTTAGCTCCAGGTAGTTTTTCACTGATTCTAGATCAAATTTGCGTAGCAGCAGAAATAGTATTTTTGTTCCTCACTGCCAGCCCTGCAGCTCAACCTGGAGTGGCAGGCTGAGTTCCCAACTTCACCTCCTCTTTCCTCTCACGCTTCCCTAGCAAAACCAGGAGTGTGTTTGATGTTCGAAGGCAGTAACGGGATTTTCCTAGCACAGGGAATCCTACAAGAGTAGCCAGCAGCTTCTGTCCAAGCCAGCAGCACAATGTCCTAAGGCAGGAGAGGGCTAGGAGGATTCAATACTCCCTGGCAGCTTGAGCATGAGGATTCCAACTTTGGGAATGGTGAGCTGGCATTATCAATCAGCTCAGCTGTTAAGTCAATTGATTTGTCTTTCTTCACAGGCTGTCTTACCCCCAGAAAAAGTTGAGAATCTGCTGGTACAGAGCTCACTGCATTCCCCCCCTGCTCACCAGGAATTTGCACCCCAGGAGCACTGCAAGACAAACAGGGCACTCACCTCTCCAGGACCAAAATAAGAGAAAACATTTGTTTGCAAGCCAGTGGCTGGTTCTGGCTGTGTTCACTCCTGTATAATCCATGGTAGATCCCGGTCCTGGCCTGCAGAGAGCAGGGGAAAAGGTTTCAAAATCAACTGTCATACTGCTCATATGAGCATTAAATATCCAAGTGGGGTAAAGCACATGTGGAGTCGCATTTCAGAGCTGACATCCACATTTTCATGCAGTGGCATCAGAAAAAGCACATTGTGCCTGACTCGGGGACATTTGTTTCCCATCAGCTGCAGAGGAAATTCTCAGCACTTTAAAGGTGTGAGGGTCCTTCCCATGGGAAAGAAGGACAGTGAATCTGGGAGCCAAAAATGAAGCTCTCTTCCTCATTTCTACAGTGACTTTAGTGACAGAGCTTTAACAAAGAGTTTTGACAATATACAACATTGTTATGTGTTGGCTCAGCTTTATGGATGCATTGCCTCTCCTCTGCTAACAAGGGAATAGGGATCCTCATTTCAGCTGGAAGATGTACAAGTGCAGGAAGACAAAAATCATACAATTTTATGCAGGCATTTTTCTAACCAGGCCCTAAATATCTTCTTCATAAATCATTTGCTATTATGAAAAGGGTAAGAATGTTTGAACATTTCGGAGTCCTGATGTGGCCATAAATTGAGATACCCAGATTACAGACACAACCACCCCTACTGGAGCATAGCACTCAAAGTGAATAAATGGACAGAAGGAATTCCACATATTGTAAAGTTATACAGTGCAGAAGAATTCTTCAAGGAATACAACATCCTGAGCCTTAGACAAGGAAATCCAGGCCAGGCATTAGGGAAAAAGTGAATACATTTTAAGGCCAGGCAGAATTAGCAGGATGATCAATCTGAATAATCCAAAGTGCCTAAACTCAGCCGTATTTTCCAACAAAGTGGAGTAAGTGTGACTCTCTTGTGCGATCCAGCACCAAGGTGAGGCACTTGGGTTACGGACACCAAAGTCATCTGCATGAAAGGGTCCTCAGGGCACCACTTCAGAAAAGATTGAAAAGCAAAGAGATAATTAAAACTGCAGGTCAGCATTTCCAAATGACTGACCATGACTCCTGGGGGGAAGAGCCATGCCAGTGGTGTGGTCTGGCAGGACACTCAGCTCTGTGAACCCCAGTGCACAGGGCAGATGGGCATTAGTGCAAGGAGTGGCCCACCAGAGCTTCTGCTTTCACCACCTAAAAGTTCCTTACAACCAGTCCTAGAGTGACTCTTTGCTTTCACCTGGCCAAGATTTGCTCCCAAAGTGTGTTTTCCCAATGAAATTGCGGGGCACACTCACGTTGACACCATCTCCAACCAACACACAGACTGCGCCTCAGGAGAAGCCCACATAGCAGGTGCTTCAAGATGGGCTGGAGGAAATTTGGGTGCAGGTAGTAGGGCTGCATGGCTTGAAACTCAGGAGCCCAGAAAAGAGCAGCATCCTTCAGCACAAACACGAAGCTGTGTCTGTGAAAAATGGCTTGTCAAGAGAATATGGAACAGGAGAGCATTTGGGATGGTGTCTGTAAGAAGAAAATGAGAAGACCCTTCTATTTGAGTA
This sequence comes from Gymnorhina tibicen, assembly GCA_013399875.1. Taxonomy (NCBI): domain Eukaryota; kingdom Metazoa; phylum Chordata; class Aves; order Passeriformes; family Artamidae; genus Gymnorhina; species Gymnorhina tibicen. Next base: position 334,770 of record VXAZ01007004.1, read on the forward strand.
GAGAAACATTATTGCTAGCACTTGTATCCTTGTAGTATTACTTTTATTAAACATAGGTCCGTTCTCTTCCGAAGAGACAACCCAAGAAGTTTAGTACAGCATGTGCGAGAATATCTTCATTGTCAGTACTACTTTTTGCTCAGCTCTCAGAGGTGTGCTGGGACTTAATCGCTAAAACATGTTTATTAGGTCCGAATAAAGCCTTGTGGGTCACTCAGAAGTGACACAAAACTCAAAGTATTAGACTAGTGCCATTTCTGACCAGTCCCTTTGAAGGCAGAGTTGCAGTTAATTATATTAAGTAACTTTGGTAGAGTGGCTCTCCACAGGCCTGGAAACGTGTATTTCATTCTTTTGCCATTTCATAATTGAGTCCTATGCACCAGAACAGTGAACCATGTACTTGGGTGAGCTGGACAACATGGGCTTTCACTGGAGGAGGGTTTGCCACCCTGGATGTACTCAAGCTGCACTCAGAGCATGGATAAGCCAGATACCAGCCCTTTTCCTCTCACTGCCACTTCAGATGTCAATCACATGCAGACTCCTGATTTATAGCAATTCATGCCATCACTCTTGTGAGCTGGAAGTGAGAATGCCTGCGTGAAGCCCCGGATGCCACCACAGAGTGCAGGACACATGGTGTGAAAGGTGTAGGTGTAGGGCAAGTGGCTGACACAATTGTCCCCTAACAAGCACAGTTCACACAAAGAGCAGGCTGAGCGCATGGGCTAAGACTGACAAACTGTTGGTCAGAGACGAGCTGCAGCCACAGAATTATCTCTGGGTCCAAATCTTTTCCAAAGCTTGGGAGCATTTGGGCCTGGAGCTGTCATTCAGCCTGTTGGAGACAGACAGTCTCACAGAGACACTGTGGGACACTTTGGTTTCTAGTGCCTGATCCAAATACCTGCATAAGCAGATGGCACACCCAGCATCTTCCTCTTCCCCTCCCATTGTCCTGACATGTCCTCATCAACTCACTTCAGTTTGTATCGTGTTTAGAGAAGCTTTGCAAACATTTCTCAGCTTTGCCGGGGATTTATTTCCTCATCCCAGTTTGTCCTGAAGGTGGCCTAGGAAATGATGTGTTATTCAAGGTTATAAGGAACTACCCTTGGCTCAACATTCCCCTTCCTCACCGTGGCATTAGGACAAAAGAGAAAGGGATAAATAAATGCCTCCAGGTCTCAGTTACGGGTGAGCAGCGTAAGGGTGGTTTATTCCTCTGCTGCTGAACCCTCCTTGTGGTGCAGGGACATCCATCTGAGCTCCATCAGAGGCAGTATGCCACCACTTTGCTCCTCACATCTGATTCCATGGGAACTGAATTACCTGATGTCCAAGGCCACATCAAAAGTTATTGGCAATATCCCACATGGAAAAAGCCCTCTGAGACCCAGAAGTGCCAGGGAGCAAAAGGAAAAGCAGGTAAGAAGCTCTGCAGAGAGCCTTCCAGACCTGCTAAGATGGGTATTGATGATCGTTGGGAGGCTGGTGTGGCTCAGTGCCGACTCTGTGCAGGCATGTCTCCATTGTGCTTCCAGTGCATTCCAGAGCCACCTCAATTCCTGTCAATGCCTGATTATCCCTCCCTTCCCTTCATAGCTAAAGGAAACATTGAAAATGCCAAGATTTACTTTTGTTTATTCTTTTCTTATCCATCTCTCCCTCTTAGCTAGTAAGTGCTGCACAGCCTCTGTTCTGCCATGTACAGCAGTAGTGTGTGAATAATAAACAACAATGATATGCTTTCAGCCAGAAAATAAACCCCATATGTGTCCTCAAGTATCTCTTTTCTCTTGAAGTATTCATGCAAACATTGGTTCCAGAGACTGTTATAATCCTGTTTACTTGTCAATGCTTGGAGTGAGCATGTAATTACAGTTCCACTGTAAGATACTTAACATGTAATTCAATGGCAAAGAGCTGCCACGTTATTATAGTCTTCTAAGTTTGGATTTATGCCCTGAAATCTAAATTAGTCCCAACAATTTCTGTTCAGAGGAGGATAATTTAATGCAAATATTATCAAGCACACCAAAGAACAAATTTCATCAACACAAGAAAAAATGCAAGCAATTTTCAAATTTTTTTTTAAGCTTTTCTTGCCACCACAGTTTTCTCGGACTTGAATCTCACTAGATAGGCAAAGGGTTTGTGTTTGAATATGGTGCAAAAGTGGAATTAAAAGTATCAGTGCCAATCAGAAACCCTGGGAATCAGTTCTGTCCTTGAAGACAGACACAAAACCTCTGGTGCACATCTCTTATGGTGATACCGAGGTGCGACCTTGATGTCAGTCCTGAGCAAAAAGAAAAGGAACTAAAGATAGTTATGGGCACATCTAGCCTTTGCTCACTCATTCACCCTGGTGTAGCTGTCTCTAGGATCTGTCATTAAGCTACTGCCTGTCAGACCATCATCATCAACTCCACTAATTGCACCCTGCCTTTAAAATAATCCATCCTCAGCACCACAACACTTCGCACTCCTACGGGCCTGTTCATTCAAGACTCTCAGAGGGCTTTACATGTCCTGACTGCTCAAGCAATACAATGTGCCCAAGAATTTGATCACAGGCACGAGAGGGGTAGCTGTGTTTGCCACAACACAGTTACACGCTTGCCTGTGGTCACAGACAGGGCTGCTTGAGGAACAGAGGGGGGACTCCAGCTCCTGGCTGCACTCCTTTTCTGCATGCCCAGCCCCATGTTTTGTTATAAGCCTCAGTTTTCCATTTGTAAAAGGAACTTCAGTCTTCCAGCCTTTCCAAGGGCAGTCTGACACAGCCATAGGACCCCTCAAGAGCAAGGGAGTTATCTACGGCTGTGGAATTGCCTGGGTCTCCCTCACCACCTTTCGGCAAGGTTGCCCTTCCCAAGCCATTCCGTGGCTCCTGAAGCTCATTTCCAGCCCTTTTAGTACAAAAATAAGACCAGCAGTTTTGTTCCAAGGCACAGAGGCCACAGCTAGGCCGGGAGTCCATGGGAGTCATGCGACCACAGGCAGAAAGTCCCCGAAGCTCAGAGGAAGGAGAGGAGAGGAATGTGGCCCCGGAGCACCTGGGACCCCACGCTGCCAGCAAGGCCAGGTGTGCACCACACCAGCAGGGGGACCATGGGCCATGAGCCGGCGCTGACAGCCCGGGGTCCCCAGTACATCAGCTCTTGGGGTCTCACATGCATCTGCTGGAGGGTTTGAGATGTGCTGTGGGGATCATTAAGCAGGTGGGCTGCTGGCTGTCCAGCATGTCTGCCAGACTCAGGCAAGCTGGAGGGGGTGTAACCCCATAGAAATCATGCAGGCATGTGGATGAATGTGCAGTATCCCCACCCGTGCATGCACACGAACACATGGGGAGAGGGAAGAGGTGAGTGTAGCGCTGGCTTGGATGCATTTGCAGAAGCACAAGAAGACCCCAGGAAGAGAGATGAGTGACCAGAAACACGGAAGGCATCACCTGAGAGCCACCATATACCACTTGGAAAATGCATGGCCATTTAGCTCTCCTCTTAGCAACTCTCCACTCTTATTCAGGGAGAGCTCGCTGATGGTCCAGGTTCATACAGCAGTTACATTGTGCCATCTTCTGGTTAAAGGCTGAGGACTCCCTCTCCAGGAGTCCTGCTTCCCTCCAGCACACAAGGAAAGATTTTTCTTATGCCTTCAAGAAGTGAGATCTGGAGATGTCAGGGCAACTTGGCTGCTGTTGGGGCAACAGCATCACCTGCAGAAAGGAACCACAAGCCCAAGGCAGTTTGTGAGGATCACAGGGACATGGGAGCTGCCAAACACAGCCCTGGTCTGCCAAGCCTGATGTTCTCGCCTCCAGGGGAAATAACATTTGAGCATATCTTTTCAGTGAGACACTGAGATACCCTTATACCCATGTGGCTGGCTGTGCACTTATGAACCACTTGGCAGTGATGAGCAAACCCGCAGGAAAGTGAAAAAGAAAGTAGAGTCAGCAGGGTCCTCAGAGACAAAACATGTTCATCTCTCTAGTAAGGAAGATCATAAATACCCATAAATGCATGAGGACACATGTTCAGAGCCATTGCCAGTTACTCATGTGGATCATGGATGAGGGGAACTGGATGTTCCCAACCCACCCTTTGCTGCAGAAAAACGGAGATACAAAACTGCAGAGGGATACATGATCTTGGAAAGAGAGCTCTTTGTGGAGAAGTAACTGGTCTGAATGTGCAAGCCTAGACTTGATGCAGAAGATTTAACTGACAAATCCTCTTGTTTTTTCAGCAGCACAATTTATAATGTCAGTTTTAAAACATGGCTCCTGAAAGAGGAGCAATTTCCAGCACTGCCGCATCACGCCCAACTCTGACCTCACTTGCACCAGCACAGCTCACTCAATTTCAACAGCAGCATTTCTCCACCTACCAGGATCATTTTGCAAAAGTAGGTGTGCAGGATGATGAATTCAAAAGGAGCTAATTAGGCACACAGTAGACAGACAAATTAGAAACAAAGACTTCACTAAATACTGGTTAAGCAAACACAGCTTCAGGCAAGATCCGTGCTAGGGATTGTCGTCAGCAGTAGTGTGAGCTGGAGGAATTAGGTGCACAGCAGTCCCCACCAAAAAGCTGGCACATTATGATGGTGCTACAGGAAACAGCATGAAAGGATGAAATCACCTCCTGTTCCAAGAAAAGGAAATAGCCACTACACATCTCAGACACTGCGGAGCATGGGACCTGACAGACCTGTGGCTGCAAGCATTTGCCATCCTAGTAATATTTAATTATTTGGCTGTAATGAGTTCTGCGAATGTGTTTAGTCTCAAAATGTCTTTTTATAGTGTTCTGAAATTTGAAGTAAATCAGGATCGTTTGGAAAGCAGTCTGATGATGTTACACACAGGTATCAGCCAGTGTCAAGGTACTGTTTTGCTCTTAGCTTAACTGAAGCAGGAGAAGCAGACAGAGATTTTTACAAGATTTACATGACTTCAGCCTGGTCTGCCACTTATAATCTGCCTACACTTCCTAACATGCCGCGTATCTCTTTGCACAAGTCTGTCATCAGGAGGAGATACGGGAACTTGTCCAGATTTTGAAGTAATTCAGTCGGTCTGTGCCCTCAGTGATTTGGCACAAGAGCAGTGGGGAGCTTGGATTGCACCGTGCTGCAGCCCGGCCGTGCGTGAGGTCTCTGTGCATTGCGTGGAGAGCAGGAAAATGCTTTCTGAGGCTGAGCTCACACTTACATCCACATCACCAACAGAAGAAGGATTTTGGGTCTGAGGTTGGATGCTTGGTGGGTAGAAATGAGAAATGAAGCACAAAACCATCTCCCAACAAGGCATGAGCTTTGCTAGTGTCTGACCACTGCTGCTACCCAGTCATCTCCCAAGAATGAGTAAATCCCTCCCTACCGTTGCATCATTGCTTGAACACATTGGTAGTAAAGTATGAAGTGCTTTTGCTTCCTGCAACTGTACCAAATACTAGTCCCCCTTATGCATCAGCTTTCAAACCTTGCAGCATTTTTCTTTTGATCATTTCTATCCCTACATTTCTTTAATTCTATAGCCTAAGACTGACTCAAATATTCTGTATAGGATCTTTTAAGGCTATGGGCTTCTGAAATCAGCAATCTAAACATGTAATTATTTTGGTTTTTACTACAACTTTCAAACTTTCTTTGAACTGTTTTTTTTTCCCCTGAATCTACTTATGGGTTGCTGTTCATTCAATGCTGCAACAGTTTTCCTCCTCTCCACTCCAGTTTGGCTCTGTCCTCCTACACTTTTGGCATCACAAGCTGACAATTAAGGTTTTCTGCCAGGTCCTCAGCATTGTGCATTTACAGGGTCCCATGGCCTCGCTCCCCCTTCCTAAAGGACCATCCCATTTCATCCCGTCTCCATTCGCTGCTCTGATTGTGGCTGGAATTTTTGACCCATCCCTCTCTTTGCCCTTTTGCTGCTGATCACCTGCAGCATTTGAGCATTCCACCACAGGGGAGTTCATGCCACCAGATCCTCATCTGACATCCCTGGTGAGTCCCCATTCCCTGGTCCCAAGCATTGCAGATGGTGCCCGTGGAGCCCATGGAGCCCCCGATACTCTCTGGGACCAAGAGAAGGAGCAAGTCCCCAAATGACCAGGCACTGGCCTGGTCTTGAAGACCTGAAATGAGTCACTCTACTACTGACCTCCTTGGCACCCTGCTGTGCCCAGGGGAGCTCACCAACAGCAACAGCTCTCTGCTCTGGAAAATACATAATCTGAGCAAGCGTATTTTTACCCAGTTTCTAGCACAGTGCAATATCAAATACCCTGACGAATCCCAAGTACATCATGGGTGCACTAGATTCACTGCTTCTACCAAATCAGCAAGGCAATTGTACATTATTTTTGGCATGATTTGGTTTTAAAGTGCCCGTGTTGTCTGCTGGCCATTGTATACTTTCCTGCCAGCTGTTGCACAAACTCCTTCAACAGACTGTGAAGTCTGGACACTTCCCCAAAACAAACAAGCTAATTACACAGAAGATGCCAAGATCTGATTTTGTGGTCTTCTTAAAGGCAGGTGCCATATTTGTTTGCTGCCAGTCTTCAGACGTCTTTGACCTAGAGGTTCACTGACTTAATTTTTTCTGGCAATTTTTTTGTCACTAGATGCTTGATCCCTTCATGTTGTCCCATTCCCACTGGCACCAGAGAGAATTTTGGCTGATCCAGGGCTAGAAGACACAGCCCTGGCATTTTTTAGCTCCCCTGGGCGCATTACATCTATTGATTTATGTGAGAAGTGGTTACTTTGCCTCGGTGGAGAAACAAAAACACCCGAGTGTGAAAAGACAAGGCGACTGAAGACACAATGGTCATGTCGTTCCTGAAATGTTTGTCTCATTTCAGAAACAACACTCCGCACTCAGACCAAGTGATAAGTGGGGACAGAGAATAAGCCAAAATCAACCTCCTTATCTTAAAAAAAATTCAGCTTCCTAAAGCCAACCTGGATCTGATCTGTGTGAACAACAAGAAAAAGTGCAAGAAAGTTGAGATATTTCTTAAAATAATATTACCATAGGACCCAACAAAATGTAAACTCTGCTCACAGAACAAAGGTTATTTGCAATTAGCACTGACACGATGTCCATGAGAGGTCAGATGGAGAGCAGAGCCCTCAGCCTTCTATGTCTTGCACATTTAATTTGCAAACATAGGCAATGATCCTGTTGGGAGATACCTTGGCTGGACATCAAACACTGAGTGGTTCTCATTGTCTGTCAACTTCCCTTTAAAAGCAACAGGACTCCTCCCAGCACGCAAGGACAGAGGCCTTTGGTTAAAATCTGTGTATTGGACTGAATTCACCAACTCCACTGAGGCAAGAAGGATGACTCCCAGTATGTGGCACTGGTTAAGGGGCTTCATTACGAGCCATGGCCCCATGAAAAACTTACTGGGTTGAATTAAAATTTTAAATGTAACTCTTGAGTATATTCTTTGTGAATGATTATAAATCCTTCTTGGACACCAAGTCAAGCCCTCGGGTGGTCTAAAGAGGCATAACACAGAAAAGAACAGTTTAGGCTCAGTAAGGTCACAGAGCGTATGGCAGGGAAGATGTCCCACACCATGCCTCCTCCTTACTCCCCTGATGCAACATCATGGATGTCAATCAGAGGGATTTTTCTTCCCTGCACAGTGCAAACCCCTCCAGCGTCAGACACAAACGTGTCTGCCCCAACCCCTCTCCTCACCTACAGTACATGGATCAGCGCTGGGCTGCGACATCTCTTCCTGTCTCCTGCCGTGGTAGGAATCGTCACTTAAGATCTGCTTTTCTTGTCTGTTGTGCAGATTTCTTTCCTTTATGCACAAAATATAAATGTAAGGGGGCACTCACGAACATATTTAGGTGTTTGTACATCAGTGTGTGTGTACAGGCTACATCCGTCTCTTTTAGTTAACATAACCTGTTAGAAAAAAAAAAGGAAGTAAAAGATATCATGTCATGAAAATGTTATTATCCACGTGGCACTGCCAGTTGACAAACTGACACCTCCATACAATAAACAAAGGGCTTTGGATGTGCCCAGTGGAATGACAATCCAGTGCAATCCTGCAAGAGCCAAGTCCATCAATGAGCTCAGACCAAGAGAATTCTGTTGTTTTGCCAAGTATTTTGCAGAGAGAGGAGAAGATCTTCTCCTGGGACACTGTTTCCCAGCAGGGCAGAGGTGAAATGGGACTTGAGTGCCCACTAAAACCCATGTCCAACTTGTATGCAAGCTGGAAGAAGTCCAGTTTCACAATCAAAACATCCATGAAGGGAGGGCACTAATGAAGCAGAGCATCCTCTGGGAAAGACTGTTTGTCCTTTTTCGCCTGGCAGAGAATCTCTCAGCACAGCTTCAATCACACAACACACTCGGCAGTAATGTGGACTGAATTGTTGCTCCTCAGGGGTCTGTCTGCCAAGAAAACTGAGGAATGACTCATGTGGTGGCATTCAGAGTGAGGGGAGGGAAGGACCCAGAGGTGACAAATGATTCAAAAGCACAGAGGTTGAATTCCATGGGAGGACAGGTCAGTCCCACACATGGAGCAGGAAAATGCCTTGCAGCACATTTGGGTGATGGAGCAGAGCAGTGGGTGGTGGAGAAATGCATCCTTCTCTGAAGGCAGAGACAGCATTGCCCTGAAGAGGCAAGTGATACACATCTGATCCACCATGAACCAGGATATCCAGAGGGTATGGATGGTTCAAGACTGAACCAGATCTTTGGAAAATAGACTGGTGGCAACCTGAAGTGGGAACTGGAAATTTCAGCTGAATTTCTTCCTAAGTTACAGGAAAGACTCAGTGGGAACATTCAAGAAATGGGCCAAGATGGGCTTTCCTCAGTCAGAGGCAGAAAATTCATTACACCCACGTCATGTTGGCTCCACTGTGACCCATGCAATATCTGTGTTGGAGAGAACCAGATGTGCTCCAATGATGTTTCTGGGAGATGCACTCGATTAGCCCTTGAAAGCAGGCTGCACAGGCAGGGGGGAATACATCCTCTTTGCTTCCAGAAACATTCGCTTTACATCCATTACTTTACCCATAACAACTCCCCCACCATTTACAGAGCCCAAGTGACCCATCTTTTGCATTTTTTGCTGCTTTTACAAATCACATGTAAAAAAAACTGGTTACTTCTTTCACATCTACTGTTCAAAGGAGAGGGTCAAGCAAAGGAATATGGAAAACTGCTATAAAACCAGTTATAAAACCAGCGGCTCCTTGTTACATCCCTGTCCCTCTCCTTTCTTGCATATCTTTGTCAATTAAAGTCCCTCCTTGCTTTCATACCATCCTCCTCCAATCCTGGCTGGGCATCTCACAGGAGGCAATGACACCTTGGGGGCCAGGAAGGGCCATGTCAATTTTACAGAAAAATGGGCAAGTTCTGGAGAAATCATTCCCAAAGAGGTAGTTTTACCTTGAAACTAACACAGAATACATGGCTGTGCTTATGGGACACCTGACACTGCCAAAAGAGATTGGAGTGGGAAAATAAACCACCCCCCACCCCTCAGCTTGCTGCCAGAACCAAGTGTGTCCAACTGCTACACTGGAGAGACCCCACCAGCTACGGAATACTGGGTCAGGCTGCAGCTCTCTCATTGCTGGTGGGCATCAGGAAAATCTGGAGGGGCAGGTTCCAGGGCTGAGCAGCAGCCAAGCACAGCCCCTTCTGGGCGCAGGGCTGGGGTGCAGAGGTTGGGGCTGGCTCCCGGAGTCACTAAAGTATGGATGGAGTTTGCTTTTGGCAGGGGCTGGAGGGGTTGCTGCGCCGTGGCGTCATGGCCAGCTGCTGAGACGATGTCTGGGCCCTGATTAGAAGTTATCCCAGACGGAGCAGGGTGAGGGCAGGGGGGGAGAGTGAGTGATGGATTAACCCGTTTTGAGTCACACTCTTTATGAAGAGCGGGTTACCTTCTGCTCCAACACTGAGTTACGCTAACAGGCATTGCTGAGACGGGGGCTGAGCGAGATTTATTTATCTTGAATCCCTTTAAACATTTCAACACCCCATGGCTGTGCACCCAGCAAGCCTGTGAAACCACATGCCTCACAGTCCCTACCCTCTCCCTGTTATTTCCTCCTGGCTGTTTCATTCCCTCCTTGCTGCAAGCCAGATTCCCTGTCAAAATTAGAACTTAAGGCATAGGAGGCACGCACTTGGCTTTCCTGTATGCCCACCTGGTAGGGTCTGGTCCTGCCTGGGGATGGTGGAACGTCTCATCAGCACATAATCACTGCTAAAAGACCCCATGGCCTCTTCTTTTCTTTAAAGTCCAAGGCAATATGGATACCGGGGAGCAGCACAGCATGGGACACTTCTTTGAAATGGTGTAAACTTTGGAGTGCCTCATGCTGCACACAGAGTGTGTCTTGGGAAGAGCTCCTACATCTGCAATCCATCACCCACAGACCTGGCCGAGGAGCTGAGGCTATACAGCCCATTTTTTAACTTTGCTGTCCTCTGACTGACCAAACACAGTGGGAATGGTTTATGGGCTGGCACTGAATGGCACAGGAGCTCCAGCACCCTTGTTTCCATCCAGCACCTTTGTTTGGAGGATGCAGTAGAACCTTTTGGACTCCCTGAGGGAACAGGGACCTGTTAGTTATGCATAAACTGCTCCATCCACTTCAGTGGGTTGCAAAAATAGAAAAGGACAGCAGCTTTTTAAAAGATTTCTTTGCAAAATGAGCAACCAAGGCACACAGATTTGCCCTACTCTTGCGCTACTGAACTAATTCTTCTTGCTTTGAACCTGAATTGAAGGGCTTGAGGTTCAGCCCTACTAATCTGCCCTCTATTCAAAAAACTTACCCCCACCTCCAAAAACACAACATTCACTATCCACCAAGGCAAGAATTCCTTGGCAGCATGGGGCAACATTTCAGGCTCCTTCTTCCCAAGCACCCTCAGTACCTTCACCAGACTCTCTTGCCACACCAGCTGGTAAATTCTCTGCTTTGCTATCTTGTTGTTACTACCATTTCAACATTCTAACACCATTTAGAACAATTTCATCCAAAGATCTCAACATGCTTTACAAGCTTTAGTTAATTAAGCCACTGAAGTATTATTACATCTCTCTTATGGAGGAGAAAGCCAAGCAAAGATGTTAAATGACTTGCCAAACGTAATATGAGTCAGTAGCTAAGTTGGGAAAAGAACCCAGGAGTCCTGACTCTTAACCCATGGCTGTAAACCATTTTTCTCTATAAAACAGAAATTAGGCAAGCAAAAGGGTGGCAGCACAGCTTTTCCTTTTATTTGAGCTGCCTTACAATTAGAACAGCAATAAAAATATGGATTCTTAATCTTGAAACTTGGAACATTTGTTTGAAATGGACTGTGCGGACATTTTGGGGCACTTGCTGCCTTTTGAAGTTCTCACATAGTGGTCATATTTGAAGAAGCTATTGTGATAGCAGGAGTTACGGCCTTGTTGCAGGAATGAGTGCTGTGTTATCTGGGAAGTGAGAGCAGATCATTGAAACATCACTTCAAAACAGTCTGACAAATTTATTCCTGCTAACTAAAGGCATAAAATCCACCAGAACAAGCTACTGTTTGTTCTCCCTATTACTAACAGGCAAAGAAGGGAACATAAAGGTGAATTCTCTTGCAAAAAAGGACTCCTCTTCCTCCAGCCCAGCCCAGCCCAGCCAGAGGAACTGCTCCAAGTCTAAAGATAAACACAACGATAGCAAGGGCATTTCCACAAGGAGGCCAAAGAATTTGAAAGAGGAAAGAGTAACTGGGACCCCAATGAGCCATTTGCCTGTATCCTGCTGTCCATAAGTTTTATAAATTATGGGAGAAAAAATGCTGTGTGTAACTGAAAGCTGCCCCTAGACACCAATAATTTGTCTGACCTGCATTTAGACGACCAATCCGCTCAGCTCTAACTACCCTTGGCAGCCTCGTGCCGGTCGTATTTTTACATGGATGAACTGTTCTTCAACAATTTCCTCCAGTGTGCTCACAGCACAAACAGGCTTTTCTTTGCAAGCAGGTATGTGTGCCTTCTTTTTCCAGTTATTTCTTTTCTCACACACGTGATTCATGTGGCCATTTGAGAAGAAAAAAACACCCAGCCCCTGCACTCTTTCCTACTAACAGTGTTGCTACAAGCCCTGCTGCAGTTTTATGGGACAGGGATGGAGGTTTGCTTAGGTTTGGACTCCCCTGGTTTAGGAGGCAACAGCATCACTTTTTTCTTCCATTTCTCCATGTCCTATTTCTATCTTTCCCTAATGGCTGCCTGCAGGATCATGGTTTATTACTCAAGAAACTTACAATTCCTTGGGTCTATGGGATTGAAGATGTGGTGAGAAAAGCATTAAAGAAAGAAAGCAGATGGCAGGGGCACTGTGAGATACACAGAGATATACAAATACATACATATATATTTGCTCTTTCTGTGAAGGAGTCCATCATAAGCACCAAATGCCCCATGACCTCAGGGTGTAAGTGCAGGATTTAGGGCCTTGTAGGAATGTGCCCTTGCTCTTTATTTAACACCAAGTAGGATTGTGCCTGTATGAAACCAACACATCCAGTGGTTTCCCGCAGACATTTTGATGATGGATTGCTGGCATCACTTGTTTTCTTTTGAAGGCAATTCATTTATCAGAGACAATTACTCAGCTGATAAGTTCAGTGTGTTCAGCTGTTCGTGGCTACACAGCAGCTACAGGCCAATAAATATGAGCTGCAATTAGCTTGATTAATGATTTCAGATCACTAAACTGCAGCTTTGTTTAAGGTAAGACTCTAGGAAGCTTTTCTGCCGAATCTGGCAAGTTTACTGGCATTGGTGACACTACCTTCATTGTAAGCTGCCCAAGCCCAGCAGCTCCTTCAGTCTGACTGTGATAAAGTGAGTTCCAGTCCTCGGGACCCCTGAAGAACTCAGCAGGTGTTTGGTGGGGGAAGTACAGAGACAGGGAACCCTCTCCCATCTGCCACATTGCAAAGTGCTAGGGAAATTGTTTCCAAATGTCCCTTAATTTAGAAGTTTACTCCCTCCCCCACCCCGCCCCAGCCTCCTGTTTTACTCCTCTGGGCTGCTGACCTTCACCTCTTCTGCCATCCTTCAGCCGTCCTGATGCCGAGCCAGCCGTGAGTGTCTCGGAGCACGGAGCAAGGGAAGCAGAGCAACGCAGAGCAGGTTTTAGAAGCACTACAATTGCTTTAACGTGTTGGCTGTCACCAGCAGTGCTACGGTGGGACTTGCAGAGCACAGAGTGTGCTGGCAGCAATCCCTTCAGGTGGGATGGCATTTGCCTTTCATTCATTTTCAGGCTGTAAAGAACAGGAGCGTGAATGCATGTGTGCAGATACCTGTACCTACATGCCCTTCCCTCGCTGTCCTCTGCTAAAGGAATCAACATCACTGATTCTTGTGCCACAAGCCCAGACTGGTAGGGATTGTGCTTGTGGAGCAGCAGTTTCAGAATTATAGCCTCTGCTAAGCTCCAGGTTCAGGCTCCAAGCCATGAAATGAGCTGGGGTTCACCCCACTGTAGCCAGCATGTTTTACACAGAGCCAGCCCCACCTCTCACTCCTCCCAGCGAAGGCATTTCCAGGCTGAGGAACTTCTGGGTAGAAACCTGTGGAGATTTGATTTCAATGGTCTGGGAAATGATGCGATTGACATTTCACTTTGGATTGACATCAGGTGAAATTCAGACCTTTAAACATTCCAGTTATAATGTAAGCACTTGCCTCAACCAGCTCCCTCAGAGGCTGGAAGTGGTGTGTCCTCCCTGAATTCAGAGGAGAAAAACAAACCATTTTGTGCTAGTAGGACTCTGCTGTTTCTGGGCTCAGGGTAACACCAGGCACAGGGACACAGCTGCAGTTCCAGTCCTTTCTCCAGTTTGGGTGCTAAATTATCTCTGCAGCTGTTCCCTCCCAAACTGAGAGTCTCAGGTCTCCTTCCAAGGAAGAAATGTTGGGAGAAGACACCCACCATTAGAGCAAGGGTCCTGCAGCTGCAGTGTTTGCTTGTGCACTGCAAGATTTTGGGTTCAGTTCCCACATCAGGATGGGGGGAAACAGTACAACAACCGCTGCATTTCACCTCCCCATCTTCAATCTCTATCTCTACGTAGGCACAAAGAGCAAGAAGGAGAGCCATGGAGCAACAGCAGCCACGAGGAGGAGGAGGAGGAGAAATCTTTCTTGCTCACTCCACTTCCAGGGCCCTTCATGCATTTCACATGACACTTCAGAGGAAAATAGACTGCAGCTGTTAATTTAACGCCCCTCATATTTCTTGATTTTATCCTGAGAATCCATTTAAAACATGGCATAAATATTTGGAAGTCAATACCTTTCCCTGGGATATTTCCTCACAAATAACAGGTAACAGGTATATTTTATTAGCTCAGTTGGAATTGCTCTCTTCCATACCAGCAATCCATTTGTCAGACACAGCCAAACACTGAGCTCTTTACCAGATATCCCCAGGGGCTGAATAAAGGAAGAAACCCAAAACAAACCCACCCCAAACTGTAGGCACACAGGTCTGTGTACTCAGGGATGTGGAGGTGCTCATCTTTCAGACAAGCCTGAAGCCAGGAAGGCTCTAATGAAGCCTCCTGGAGGAGCCTGAGTCCTGGGAGCCATCCACTCACCTGCTGACCTGAAGGGCTGAGCAAGTACAGCAGGAAAGGAGGAGAACAAGAAAGCACTAGTTGTTGATCCAGAGATCTGATGGAGCCCATGCAATCATCTGACCTTTTTCTACAGAGAGAAAGGAGATTTTGATGTGATTTTTGTAACCTATGGCTGCTTGATTACATCATGAGAAGGAAATATGGCTATCAGAAATGTCACCTATAGCTTGGGGAGTGGTTCAGATGAAATCTCATGGTTGGTCAGACCTCTGGGTTTTCCTTACTGGAGGGGATTTATCTGCTGAACATAAACTGGAAAACAGCTGTATTCCAGTAAGAACCTGATGATGTGATTAAAACTGTAGGATTGCCATGAAAATGCCCCAGAAATAGGATAAGAAATCCTGAAAAGTTTTGAGACTCATAAAGCCTTAACCCAGCATTTCACCCTCTTCTCAAGGATGCTTGTCTATTGATTTCAAAATTGCCCACCTTTTCCTTGGAGTGATGCTGGCACATTGATACCCTGAGAACCCAAAAGCATGCTAAAAGTTGGGAAAAAAAGCATATTTACGTTTTCTACAGACCTCAAAAAGAAAGTCTGTATCTGACTCTAGGTTCCTATGGATACATGGCCTTGGAATTAATTTGCTAAAACCTCACATTCTTCTCCTACAGGAAACCATCAGCAAACTGCTTGAAGCCAGTCAAATCTTCAGAGGAGCTGCCAGCAGAAAATGAGGTGAAGACCATGTATAGGTTTAGATCCCACAGAAAATCTGCTAGTCCTGTGTTGTAGCAGAGACCAAATTCAGTATTACTACAATATCACAGAGAAAAACAGCAAAGGAACACAGGTTACATTGAAGGACTATGAGAGCAATGTTATCATGACATCAGTTTTACAGGGTCCTATGCTAGTGACATTTTAGGGGAATTATTTCTAACATCCACTGTGACAAACGTGCTCAGAAAGTGGCCAAGAGGTGAATGAAGCCAAATCAATATAGATGACACATGGCCAAATCTGGGCTTGGCTGCACCAAGTAATTTCCAGCTGATCAGCACTGCTCTCCCTGGCCTCAGACGTGCAAAGGTCTGCACACAAACAACATCTGAAGCAAGAAGAAGAAGGACCAAGTGGGAGGATGAGGCAAAAAGAGAAGGAAGGCTTCACCGAGATGAAATACAGGACTGGTGACAATCTGAAAAAGACAATTTCTGAGCCAATTTCCACAGCCTGGTTTCTACAAAAACACAGTTCTGGCACGTGCACTGTACTCCATCCCTTGCCAGTCCAGCCAGGATTTTAGCAGGTTGATGACAAAAATCCCCTCTGAGAAGAGAGTTATGCCAACATGTACCTCACTGGCTGGAGCATAATCAGGATCCAGATGAAATTGCAAAGGTGACATGATGAGGCACCAAATCAGGTCACTGAGGAGGTCTCAGGCCATGGTGGAGAAGGGGAAGGCCATGGTCCAAGTCCAGGTCATGGTCTCGATGCAACCCACACCAAACCCACCAACTCTAGTGGCAGAGAGGATTGTTTGGCTCTGCATGGAGGGGAACACGGTGTAACAAGATGTACTAGTTTGAAAACAAACTAGTGAGAGAGTCCAAGTCAGAAATACAATTTAATAGGAAAAATAAAATAAATGCAGTAGCGCAAAAAAACAACCCACCTACAAGGTCAGAGCACAAACCTGACCCCCTGATAATCGGGGGGTTGGTAACAGTCCAATTAGATGGTGACTGCAGTCCTCCTGGAGTGATGGTTCTGTTGAAGGGTCTGGTCTTCCTCTGAAGGTCCAGCAGTGTTGTAGGAGGGTCTGGTCTTCCTTGGAAAATCTAGTGGTGTAGATCTTGTCCTCTAGGATCCCAGTAGGTAAGTCTGCCTCTGCTGTTCCAGGCCCCAGATTTTATCCTGGTGGGAATGCTTGGTTCCTTCCCCCCTGGGCGGAGCATCTCACAGTGGGATGGTCAGTCATAGGGCAAGGCACTGATGGGCCCATTAACAGGAGATAGTCCAGGTGCAGGTTATCTCTGAGTCATACAGCAAGGCATTGTTGGGCCCATTAACAGGAGATAGTCCGGAGGGAGGAGGCAAGGAGCATTGCTACACCTGGTCTCAACAGCTCATGGTAATAGAATACATTGTAACCCAGGACACAAGAGTAGGGAAGACCCATCTGACCATGGGCTTCATCATGCCCATGAAGAGAGAAAAAATCAGCAGAATGGACAGGGAAAGGAAGAAAGAATCCACCAGAAGCTCTCTCTGAGGATCACTCTCCTGAAGGAAAGGCTGAAGGGTTGTTAGGGGAGAGACGAGGTTTTGCTATTTTGACCTAGACTCAGGGAGAGGCCAGACCCCAGGAATGTGAAGATCTAGCCTGTAATTTGGGTTTGAAGAACAGAGCATGACAGCTTCAGTCCAGTACTTGGAAGACTCATCACCAGAACCATAAGCTAAGAGCAAAATTAGTTTTACCACCTCTGTCAATTGAAAAAGAGTCTTTCCCAATCACCTTGCTCCATTAAGTCACCAAGCCTCAAAGTCCATATAGTTTCTTTCCAGCAATTTAGTTTTTTGGGAAAGGTAGAAGTAACTGCATCTTCAGCTGAACATTAACTTTTAGTCAATGACCCATTTTCCCTTGCTAAAAAAATAGCTTCAAAAATTTTTTTAAATATTAGCATCAGCATTGTTAACAAGGAGCGAACAGACCAACGTGGTTTAATTTTAGTCCAGTTCACAACTTTGCATTTCTCTCCAGTCAGTGTAGGGGAGGATGGGAAAGCTGCTGGTGAAGGGTCTCTCTTACCCCTTTTATAGTGACCGGTCTTTCATCTTTCCCAGGCACTTCATTCACACCAGTTTTAAAATCATAACATAAGCCTAGTGATTACTCCAGCAAAATACTCACTGGGTACAGGAGACTTTTGAAACTGCACTGAACATTTCTGAGTCTGCGAATGCCAAGATCTTCCAGAAAACTGGAGAGGTGGTGCAAAGAGGTTAAATAGGCAAAACATTCCCATTCTCATGTGGATGTGGATCCTGGCCATACTGTCACCATCAATAGGATCACATATGTAATCAAGCAATGCCTTTAGTGAAGGGAGCTGGAATGACCATAGACAGCCCCAACTATCATGGAATCACAGAAAAATTTGGGTTGGAAGGGACCTTAAAGATCATATAGTTCCAATCCCCTGCCATGGACAGGGACACTTTCCACTAGACCAGGTTGCTCCAAGCCCCATCTAATCTGTCTTTGAAAACTTCCAAAGCTGGGGCATCTCCACCTTCTCTGGGCAACCTGTTCCAGGGCCTTACCACCCTCACAGTGAAAAATTTATTCCCAACATCTAATCTAGATCTCTCCTCTTTCTATTTAATACCACTGCCCCTTGTCTCTTACTATCTGCCCATGTAAAAATGTCATTCTCCTTCTTTTTTATGAGCCTCCTTTAAGTACTGAAAGGCATCAATGAAGTCTCCCTTGAGCCTTTTCTTCTCTAGGCTGAACACCCCCAGCTCTTTCAGCCCATCTCCACAGGGGAGGTGCTCCAGCCCTCTTGGCATCTTCATGGCCTCCTCTGGACTTCCTCCAACAGGTCCACATCCTTCTTATTTTGGGGACCCCTGTGCACCAGGTGGGGCCTCACAAGGAAAGGACGGGGAGAATCACCTCCCTTGACCTTCTGGTCGCACTTCTTTTGATGCAGCCCAGGGTGCATTTGCCTTTCTGGGCCGCATTTCAACAACCGATGGGGAAGCACACAACAGGGGGATAACAAATGGCCACAACTATTTTTTACCAAGCAAGCAAGAGCAGGGGTGGGAGCCTCCCAGCCCCTAACCGGGCAAAGGGGGTTTATTTAATCTATCCCACTCTGCCGACCCCCGGATCATTTCCTCCTCCAACAGCTGCAGCTGTGGGGGAGAGCAGAGCACGGAGACACACAGCTGTCCCTTCCGATCGCCACACACCCCTGTCAAGGCTTGCTGGATCTGGATCTGGCTCTGGGACCAGCTCTCCTCAAACCCCAGTCCTTATGAGCTGTTCAGGACAATTTGGGAATTTTCTTTCTTTTTCTTGCCTCAACCACATCAGTTTAGAGAAAAAGAGATGCAGCCGCTCCTTGAAAACTTTGCCTGTTTCACAGCTTTCAGCTAGCAAAGCCACAGGGTGATGGAAGAAATATACAGCATTTCCAAAGTTTTTTTTGCTTTTGAAATATTTCACATAAATATACTTCTCCTTGGCCAGCACACCAGGTCTGTGAGATAGTTCCAGCACAAGCTGCTCTTGATCTATACCCACAGCATGTGAACAGGAATGATAGTTTTAGCGTAATTCAGCTGTCATGAAGTTCTTATAGCAGTTTGTTAAATCTCCACTGTAAGGCTTACAGTCCTGCCTGAGGGGAAGGGTTTGGGCTAAATGCCTCAGTTTTCTGTGTTTTGGAGGAGAGGGGGTCGTTTCTGCCAGTCAGCTGAAGGGGATTTTGTAACAGGAGGACTCTCACGGTGGTGAATGTCACTTCTCACAGGGAGGGCTTTTTCCATGGCGAGATTTGCACAGTTGGAATCTGAATGGAATAAACCTACAGACTGACCAAACACAAATGAACTTTTTAAAAGGTCTGTGTCAGATTTGTAAACGCTGGTCCACAAAGACCTGGCTGCAGTCATGAGGACAAAGGCTTTAAAAGAAGACTCATCCTCAAACTGGGTTGGATTCCCCAGTACAAAGGGGACCAGAACAAGGGCACTAATTGCATTTCTCCTTTATTTTTTGTCCTGTTTAACTTGACCCTACCCATAGCATAGTTTCCTGGCCTGGCTTGATATAAATGACAACTTTATAAAGTTGAACTGGTCTTTTTGTAACGTGGAATTTTTTTTTTTTTTTGGATACAAAAAGTTCAGTATTAGACATAATCACTTTTTGGCACGCTATCTAAATATGCATTTTCTTAGATTGATTGGCTCTGTGTAAAGACCTAAAAGGAATAAGGTTCTACTATTCACTATTGTCAAAGCAATACCCCAGACTCCTCATCAAATCTGCTGCTGCAAAGGTAGGGAAAAAATAATAAGCCTGCTATAATTACCTTGCCTGGAGCCACTGCTCTGACACCCCAAAACTGAGGTTTTCTATGCTGTGTAGGGACTCGACTGATACATTTTTCCCTAATTCATAGTCACTTTCTCGATGGCACAGCACTTTCTCCCAAGGGGCATCCAAAGCTGCTCAGGTTACAGGGGGTTAGATCTCAATGTTGCTAGAGAAAGAGCACAACTGTCTCAATGTACACAGGCTAGAGGTGCAGGAATGCTGAATTGGAGAACCACAAACTGCCAAAAATGCAGCCACATCCACACCAATGGTCCTCACAGCACATTTAAATCATCTCATGTTCGAGCCACTGAATTTGGGAAAAAATCAGTGTCGCTGTTCAGCTAGTTTGCACTTGCTGTAACAATTAACAGACCTGTTGATGCAGTCAGTTTTATCCTGACAAATTCAAGGCTGATGCTTTGAGATCTGGGCAGGAGGTTTGACTAGATGATCTAGTTGGGGGACTGGAACAAGATGATCTTTAAGGTCCCTTCCAACCCAAACCATTCTATCATTCTCTCTCCAGAGATCCCCTCTTCCAGCCCGTTTCTCAAAGGTTGTGTGCATGTCTGTTCTTTCTTTTGCCACCAGTAGGACTTCAGCCTTTCACTTACAAATAAAAAACTTGCCTAGAAGGGATCATTGGACTCAGGGCAAAAAACCAAACCCACTTTCATACTACTGTTTGCATGTTTTTGCATATTAAAAGAAATAAAACTGCTCACTGTCATAATTGCACAGACTCTTGATTTATACACTGCTTTTTGGTCAAAGGTGTACGTAGTCTTAAGATCTCATGCAGACAACATGCTATCAATGCAAACAGCCTGGAGCATTTCAAGGAAAAGCAAGCATTGAGAAACAAGATTTTTTTTTAGAGATTAGTGAAGGCTTCCATTTGCATTTTCATAGAGAAACAAAGTCTAATTTATCTTTGTACATAAAAAAATATATGGGGTCAAGAGATCAATGTCTGGATCTATTACGAATTTCTTTTTTTTGAAGACCATGACAATAAATGAAGTGGTTTGCCATGCTGCTCCATTCTTTCCCAGTTCTCCAAGAGATAAAGTGTTTCTAAATTAGATTATTGATTATCAAGCCACCGGACCAGCCTCACAGCCACTGCATAAAACCAGCTTTACCAGTTGTATCCATAGCACTATCACTTCCAGGAAGAGTCCAGGAAAGGAGATTTTGCACATGACCCTGCTGAACAGAAACAGTCAACTGCTTTTCCTCACCTCTTCAAGTCCTCTTTTCAAACAAAAACTGTTCTTTTTACTTCTGATCACCCTCATACGTGTTATCCCCATTTCACACTCAAGACATTCTGTGATTCTATGAAGATGGCATTTAAGATCAAGGGAGCAGCACAGCCCCCATGAGCAACAGCTTATCTAAAGCTTGGGCCTGCGGGCCTGTCCAAAAGAAAAATTGGAATGAGAAAAAAAATATTTTGGACAGCTTTCACAGCAGTACGTCTCTGAAAAAGTTCTCATTCACTAGAGCCGCTCTTTGTCCACAGGATGTGGGAACAGTGGAGGACACTCAGGTAGGCATCAGCACTGCTGGACATCTTCCCCAAACTGTTACTCCTCGAAACTCCCCAGAAAATACTTTGTGTTGTTGTTAAGGCAAGGTATTTCCAAAGTACTGCTACCCCATACCATGGAGGGATATGGGGTAAGTGAAATTTTGATTTTAATCTCAACCTAAGTATTACTGCAGGTTTTCATCAGGGAAAAATATTTATTAATTGACCAAAACCACTTCTTATCCTCATTGCCAACAAGAGGTAACAGGCAGGGAGGAAACAAGGACCCTCGTCACATTATTACAGCCCTCATGCTGCTGGCTTGGATACTTGCAGGGAAGCTGAAAATGTCCTTCCAAGCCCTGGCACTGCTCTGCAGTTTGGCTGTTGGGACCAGGAGAAGAAAAGGAATGTGGGTGAACAACCATGAAACTTATCGCGCAATCAGAACTTGGTGTTCCTACCCATTTCCAAAGGGGGAGAGGGGAGCCAGCCAGGAAACAGAGAGAGACCTAAAAACACACACAAACCAAATTTGATTAACTGAAGAGAAGGAAAAACAGCAAGTTCGTCTCACTTTGAGGGTTTTATGTCAATGCACAAAAACACATTTGTATTTAGGTTTCCAGGCCTAAAGTAGTTGGGGGAAGGAAGAGTGGACTCTTTTCATTAAAAATATTTATTGAAGCTTTATTTTAAAGAAGCCGTAGTGCTCTTCAAAACACAGTTCTGACAGTGTGGTCTCCAGGTGGAGAGGAAATCACATCTTACTGGTATGATGGGGATGGAGGAACAGAAGGCACTGAATGTTCATAGAACACTGCAAGAACACATTTGCAGGAGAAAGGGTCTGTAATGCACATGGATGACATTTTGGACACCATAGCACTAAAGCAAGATGAACTCAATTGCATCACAGACTGAAGAGCCATAAAGTCAGCCCTGCTTATAGCCAGAGCACTGAGATGCCCTTGGTCACCTCTTGGATGAGGACTGGAAGGGACACTGAGCAAGTTCACAGATGATACAGAACTGGGAGGAGCTGTTGACTCCCTCGAAGGCAGGGAGGTCCTGAAGAGAGACCTCCACAAATGAGAGGCTGGGCAATCACCAACCATGTGAAGCCCAGTACAGGAAAGTGCCGGATTCTGCACCTGGGCTGGGGCAGCCCTGGATGTACGGACAGACTGGGGAATGAGAGGCTGGAGAGCAGCTCTGGGGAAAGGGACCTGGGGGTCCTGGTCGGTGGAAAGTTGGATCTGAGTCAGCAGTGCCCTGGCAGCCCGGAGGGACATCCCTGTCCTGGGGCCATCAGGCACAGCATCGCCAGCCGGGCAAGGGAGGGATTGTCCTGCTCTGCTCTGGGCTGGGGCGGCCTCACCTCGAGTGCTGGGGGCAGCTCTGGGCACTGCAATATAAGAAAGACATTAAACTATTAGAGAGTGTCCAAAGGAGGCCACGAGGATGGTGAAGGGCCTTGAGGAGAAGCCGTGTGAGGAGAGGCTGAGGGCACTTGGCCTGTTCAGCCTGGAGGAGACTGAGGGGAGACCTCACTGCAGTTACAAATTCCTGGTGAGGGGAAGAGGAGGGGCAGGCACTGATCTCTGCTCTGTGGTGACAGTGACAGGACCCAAGGGAATGGCCTGAAATGGTGCTGGGGGAGGTTTAGGTTGGATATTAGAAAAAGGTTCTGTCCCCGTAGGGAGGTTGGGCACTGAAAAAGCTCCCCAGGGCAGTGGTCACAGCACCAAGCCTGAGAGAGCTCAAGGAGGATTTGAACAATGCTCTTGGGCACATGGTGTGACTCTGGGGGATGGTGTTGTGCAGGGCCAGGAGTTGGATTGGATGATCCTTGTGAGTCCCTTCTAACTCAGCTTATTCTGTGATTCTGTAAATGAGGGTTCATGGAATGATCCATATCGCTTAGACTAGCAAGGTTGTAAGGCCACAGCCTACACTTATTCTTCTGGTCAAGAGGGCACAACCAAAAAGCACCAGCCCCATAAGTGCTTCCTACACTTGTGGATGTAAAATACCCCTCATGCTATGAAGTCAGGCATCCCCCGCACAACTGAAAACGGCCTTTGTTCCTCTGTGAAGGAGCACATGTTCCCCCTGAGCAATCCACAGCCTTTCCTGAAAATTCATATCACCATTCCCATGGTTGCTGCACACAGTCTCCCAAACTGT
Organism: Gymnorhina tibicen; assembly: GCA_013399875.1. Taxonomy (NCBI): domain Eukaryota; kingdom Metazoa; phylum Chordata; class Aves; order Passeriformes; family Artamidae; genus Gymnorhina; species Gymnorhina tibicen. The sequence continues at coordinate 358,312 of VXAZ01007004.1, forward strand.
ATCCCGGGCAAAACACACACTGGGCGAGACCCATGCCCTCTCCATCCTATACCCAGACCACTGTCCCAGCAGCAGGCCTGACCTTTGGATGAGAAACCAAGGGTCCTGCTTGCACCACACTTTTCAAAGAGCACATTAACCCTGATTGTCTTGGCTAACTCTCTGGAATTTCCTTCCTTGCCCCGGAGACAGAGCATTCTGTGGAAATGAAAATTAATACTTACAGGCAACTAGAGTTTGGGTGTGTTTTCAATTATATATTGGGAAAAAAAAAAAGAGAGAGTGGAAATTCAGTGGCTGTTACAAATAAGCCCATTTTAATTGTAAATTTATTTAGCAGGAGGTGGAATTAATCACCTAAAAGAGAACAGGGGGAGAGGCCCAACACTGCACACAAAGCAAGGAAAGTGCGAATCACACAGTTGGCATGAGATCCCATTTCATTTTTGTTAAGTGCAGGGGTTTTAACTCCCTGAATATCTCACTGTTCTTTCCCTCCTGTTCTCCAGAGGGAGAACAAATGCAAATGGTGTCGTGTTAGAAGGGGCTAAAAGGGCACCCTGTAATAATCCAGTGCGCGAAACCCCACGGATTCATCAAGGAGGGAAGGTGTAACAGCCATCAGGAAGCCTGCAACAGCCTCTGTGTACACATAACACCTCCAAAGGAATTTTCTGCAGCCCAGGTCTATTCACCCCAGTTTCACCCCATAGCTTGCACATGCCTAGGCAGCACTCAGAGGAGCACAACAGAGGGCTGGACACACTGAAACAACCCCAGCCAGGTGAAAAATAGGCTCTGTTGTTTCTCCCCTGGTGCTGGTGTTGGGTTTGACAGTTTTCCACAGTGTGTACCCCACAGCACAGCATAGCAGGAGCACAAACGAGCCCCCAGCAGCAGCCAATCACTTTATAACTCTTCTCCACACCACACTGACATCTTTTCCACACCAAGCAAGGACAGGAGCAGCCAGGCAAAACCCAGCATCCACAATTCTCCGGCAAGCTCATAGGCTGCCTCCAATGCAGCCAAGTCCCAACAGATGTGACCACAGCACAGCAGGCTGCAGGCAGGATGAAGATCCCACTTGTGGAGTGGAGGCTGAGGTATGGGTCAGCTCCAACATGTTTTCCATACACATTTTCCTTGGAGGCTGTGAATTAATTCAGCTTGGGCAATCTTGCTGTCATTTCAGATTCCTGCTCCACTAACATTCAAGCTTTAGCTGTATAAATAGAGGAAATATATTCCATGTTTCCAGCCAGTGCTTGTCACATCAGTGAGCACTGAGACCTTCTACTGTCAATGAATTTGTTCAGCTCCTTCTTGGACCTGCTGGTCCTGTCTCCACAACTGCCTGTAGCAGCACCTCCCTTGACATGCTGACAATGCTCTTCCTAACAATGCACCCCTAATACACCACTGGCATTGTTGCCCCCCAGGGCACAGCTGGCTCACAGAGAGCTTGTTGTCCACTGGGACCCCCAGGTCCTTCTCTGCACAGCTGATTTCCAGCAGGTCAGTCCCCATCCTGTAGTGGGCTGGGGTTATTCTTCCCCAGGTGCAGGACCCTCCATTTGCCTCTGTTGAACTTCAAACAGTTCAGCTTATCCATTTCAAAGAAGACTTTTTTAAAATTTGAACCACACTCTACAACCAGTACCCTCCTCCTCTCCAGGCATTGCTTATAATATTGCCATTTTCTGCAATGACTCAAACCAGAGATCCAAGTTTCTGACGGAAAGGAGAGGGCTGATCAGGCCACTTAGTCACCTCCAGTGAGCAATCTGCATATGACACTTAACTCCCCTCTATTGTTTAATTATTATTATTGCAAACTGGTTCTGTGTAATGCACTGAGAAGAGTGTGTAGGAACCCAGTTTTGAAACTGCTACGTGCAAGAACAGATATCAGCTGTGACCGGGAGAAAAACCACGGGTCTCATCCAAGTGACCACAGCTCACACGTAGAGTATGAGCAATCAGTCAGTTTGACTCTTGAAAAACACACACGTCTCTCAGTTACAGGGTTTATCCTACAGGGGAAAAAATAAATCTCTTTTTAGTGCACAAGTAGGACTGAGAATCATTAATCCATCAGTTTGGCCATCAAGCGAAAAACATTTTGTTTGTGTGGGTTGAAGCAGTAATTTTGTACAGCTCTCCTTAGATGTGAGCAAGATATCAATCCCCCAAAATGAGGCACAGAAAGCCTCACACAAAAGCACTCAGTTTTCAAAACTGCACAACTGATTTTCTAAGCCACTTTCCAGGAAACACTCTATGAACCATGAAGCATTTCTCAAGGGGAAAGAGCTGATCAGAGGGTTTGTGACACTGAGAAAAAGCTCCTACTGCCCCGGATTTGCTGCAGAGTCTGTTAGTTCACAGCCCATCAAGAACTAGTTTTTCTGACACCCTCCACACCAGGGAAATGTCATATTCCCCACTGCACAAGGGACAGGCCCTTAGACCCCCAAAGGGCACCCAAAAAAAATGAGATCACCAACACACAATCCTTGGTAGCACCCTCGCTGTTGGGCATGAATGCCCCGCCACAGGAGAGGAGGCAGGAGCCCACAAGGAAGATGGGCAGAAAAGAAAGAAAAAAGTATGGGAAAAGCAACAGTTACAGTTAAGTTGTGCAGTTGCCAGAAAAGCTGAGGGACAGAAGGTGATGTATGCTACAGAATGAGAGGCTGTAGCATTGCAGAATGGTAAGAGGTCCCTGCACCCTGAAGGCACAGGCTGCATTCAAAGATTAAACGTGGTGCTCTCCCTAGGACGCCAGCAGCCTGATACTTTCACCACAAACTCGCTTTCTGATGGAATAAAGCAAGCTTTCAAGCATCCAGCTACAGGAAGTTGTCTTGATGGACAGTATAGCCAGGGAAGTGGTGATATCACAGCCCCTGAAAGTGTTCAAAAGACATGTAGGTATGTTACATAGAGACATGGTTTCATGGTGGACCTGGCAGTGTTAGGTTAATTGAGTAATTGGACTCAATGATCTTATGAGATCATTAAGGCTGGAAAAGACCTCTGATTCTGTATATACACGCACTGTATGTACAGGTTATAGAGCTGGTTGATTGATAACTCTCATATTGATAGAAACATTCAGATTGATGGACACAATCTGTAAAGTTCAAATTTTTGACTTATTTGGCTGAAACATGAGATCTGTGAAAAAACCCCAAAAAACAAGCTCATGGTTTTTGAGGGGTGGACAAGCAATTTCCGAAAGCGGAGTCTAGCCACATGGTGGGCTTCCTCCCTCCATTTAAAATCAGTTATTACTATACCAAATGATTACTGTTTTCCAGTGAAGGAAGTGGCCAATACTGCAGGCTGTTTGCAAGCAGAGGATGACCAGTTCCTAAAAATTATAAGGAATTACAGAGCTTAGGAGCATTTGCAGAATCTTCCTCATTTGCTGTAGGCTATTTATTTCAGGGTAACCTCATTACTTCTGTGCAGTTACCACCCCTGTGCTGGCTGACACAGCCGTGAGTCTGCCAAGCACTGGAGATGTTCATGAAACTTTCCTGCCCACACCCGCTTTATCCCTTCACCCTCTCCATGCAGCACCAGTTCAAGGCCAGCGTGGCTGCAAACGAGCTCTATTTCAAAGTACTGGCAGTGATGCAACAGTGATTGCATTTGCCCAGTCAAAACAGGTAAAAATGATTCCTGTACGGTTTGTTCAGAGCAGCAGCCTGGAATCATGGAATCACAAATGATCTGGGTTGGAAGGGACCAACCTAATTTCAAACCTCCCGCCATGGGCAGGGACACCTTCCACTAGTCCAGGTTGCTCCAAGCCCCATCCATCCTGGCCTTGGACACTGTCAAGGATGGGGCATTAAGAACTTCTCTGGGCAACCTATGCCAGGGCCTCACCACCCTCACAGGGAAGAATTTCTTCCCTAAAACACCAGACTGCATTTCACCAACAGGTAGGAAAAGGCTTTAAACAAAAGTAATGATTTAGAGAATATCAGTGGCACTAATTTACGTGCTGTTCAATACGGTTATGTGGGTGCATTTGTCACCAAACCCCAGTAATCAGATGTTAAAGATGTGCATTTCTCAGAGCCCACTGGGGCTTTGCACAATGCTCTGAGCATTGCAAGCCAAATGTGATGCTGGAAACACCTTCCTCCGTTGTGCAATTGCACTGAAGAAATACCAGCTCTCTTTTCAATTTTTAAGAAAGTAAGTGGGAAGAAAAAAAAAAAAGGATAAAAGGGATGATATAGATCACCTGCCATATCTGGGGGAAATGCACAGTAAAAGAAGCATGATAAATCCTTTGATCAAAAAGGAACATTTCAGCTGTAAGGAATTTTTTGGTGCTGTTTAAGCCCTAAGAAGAACTACAGACAGACACACAAATATGATTATGTTGAGAAGTGCTGCAGGTGGGTATTACTAAAACAATGATCACAAGGAATAGAAACTAAAGAGGAGAGCAAAAGGACTGGTACAAAAGAGTCCCAAAGACAAAAACAACCCACGACCCCACCACTTGCAACACAGATATCAATACGTGGGAACCAAATCCCTTTGGCACATCAGCATTATGCAGCTGGAAACTTGTGAAACTAGTTCCACTGGTCCACAAACTCAGCAGAGGAGATGCAGCCAGAGCACGGAACACAGAGAAACGACACCAGGGAAAAGTGGGGTTATGGACAGGGCACCAGCAAATTAAGCCAGGAAGAAATTAAATTGAGAGGAAGCAGCAATGGGCAGTTACAGATGACATCACAGCTCCTGCTGTGAACTCTCTGCCCCAAGAGGGCTCTCAGCCTCCAGCAATTGTCTTTCTGCAGGTATCTCTGCTCCACTTCAAGAGTGCACACCCTGTGCAGAACCAGAGAAAGGGCTCAGAGTCCAGCAGGATGCTCCATTAAAATATAATGTAATCCAAGTCAGGCTGGATGCACCAAGTTCTGATAAACCCCTAAGGACAAAGGAGAGGAAGATTTCTCCATCTATACATTGCAGAAACATTCCCAGTAATTGCCACTGCTCCTTCATCAAAAGCCCCTTTTCCCTTGCATCTCCCCAGGCAGCAGATCCTGCTCTCCTCCCCTCACAGACCAACATCATCACAGAGTCCTAAAATCACACAGCACCAATGCCAATGAAAAAAATGGAGAATTCAAACCAAAGTAGCAACAGATGTCTCATTTACAGATTACCACAATTTCCCAAGACAGCAGGAAGAAATTACCAGTTTGGAGACTCTCATTGAAGTATTTCATTCTCCTCTCTGTTGATTCACCAGATTAAATCTTACAGTGTTTTTTTGGTGAAGGAGAGGGGACTAAAGAGACTCTTTTCACCTTACTCATCATTTTAAGGCTGCAAGAGCATCCTCAATGCTTTATGACAAGGTCCACTGGGCTTTGTAGGCAGCTTTTAAAATTTGCCTGGCTAATAAAATGAAAGAAAAAACATCACATTCTCAGTCCTGCAACATGCAGATTTGTTATGGCATCTGGATCTTTAGGGTAGCCTAGCACATTATGCCACCACTTGGCCAAATCTGGAGGAGTTTTTCCATGCCCAGCAGAACTGCTTTACAGCAGGGCTTGTTCTTCAAAGCCCCTTACGCTACCTGTGTGATCACAGGGGTTTTCTGTGACTGTCACCGTGACATAAACATCATGTGACAGTGAGTGGCTCAAAAAACAAAGTCTTCCCAGAGCTGCAACTCTCTGAAAGCAGTGCTGACAATAGTCCAACCATCCCAATTCTGCCAACCAGCTAGTTATGCCCTGGAAAGCACCTGATCTTCCAATTTAAGTGTATTTTCATCATCCCAGTGGCCCATGACCTTCAGCTCTATAAACAGCACTGGCCTCACAGCAGAAACCCTGCGTCAGCCAGCCCATCACAGCACACATAAAGACCTTTTCTTAAGAAGAGGACCAGAGAAGTCCTCAAAGGGCACATGTGGACAGTCAGCAGTAGATAAGGACTGTGTTTGCTCAGACATACACAAATTCATGGTTGACCAAGCACAAAAAAATATGGATCATGCTTACCTGGGCAAGTCTATAAATAATCCCAGTGGATGGAGCACACTGCTGACAATTTACCTGTGGAAGTGAGAGCTGCAGTATCTACCAGGCAATGCTAACGTCCTCTGATTTTAAGGGGTTGAGTCTCCAGGGACACCAGCAACTGCACTGCTCCTGTAGCATTTTAATAGTTCAATGGCAGTGAGGCAGCTGCCTCTCCATGTACAAGTGTCCTCTTCCCTCCCAGGTGAACAATACCAACACTAAACCTGACATCTCTGCAACTTGACAGAATTATTGTGCAAGAGAGAACCTTCTCAAGTGCCTCTGGCTTTTTGCACAAAGCCACACAAGGCTGGGACGTGCCCTGTGGCTGTGCCTGGGAGCTGAGGACATATGGCAGCACATACACAGCCACTGGGTCATTACAGGCATCAGAGAGACTAAATTTGTAGAAAAACACCTTCAAGAGTCTTCCTGGACAAGATGTCTAGGTAGGAGCAAAGGCTGTCTGAGAATATATGGACAGACATTAGCCCTGTGTGAGAGAACCCCAGGAAGGCAAACAGGACCTCAGCATCCCCTCCTGTCACCGCAGGCAGAGCCCAGACCTGTGATCCACTTCACCCAGGGAAAGCTGAACACGAACTTGTGTTAAGACCTTGCTCTGTCCTCGGGCACATTAAAGCTGATGCATCTTCCACAGCTATCAGGGAGTTATGCTGCTCATATAGAAAACATCTTCATGAAAGCAACAATCCCAAGTGTACACCGTGAGTATGGGCTCACCAGAAGATCCCAGACCATTCCTTTCATTAGGGATGGGGGTTAAAAAAGATCCTATTTGGCCTGCAGTGGGAAGGGGAACAGAGCATGAATGCCCTCATTCAGCTGCAATTAACCGGGGCTCCTCCTTAACTTCAGTACACGGAGAGTGAAAAGCTTTGACGGGAATAGCTGGGTGGGTTTGGGATGGAGGGAGCAAATCTTCCGCCTACGACAGCCTAATAGTACCACCTGGTGGAGAAAGCCAAATTTGCTCCGCCGCTCCAGAGTGGGGCTGCAGAGGGATGCAAGGAAACACAGCGAAAGAAGATAAAGATGTAACAGGACTATTCAGGCTTATTTTTCTACAGAAGCTGAATTTTCCACCCCTTTTCATGAGGTGCTCTATGAGGGTGAAAAACACACTGGAACCAAGCAGTTTAGTTCAGGTCTCCCACTACAAACCCAGGCATGTGCCCAGCAAAGAGGCCCTTGGTGTGGGGCTGGTACTCCTCTCGAGTGGCTTGTTTTGTTTTATCGCAAAATAAAATAAGCAGCAGCCTTCAAGGACTTGTCAGGAGGCAACCGGGCAGCTAACATCAACTTACACAGTACAAACCAAGTGTCTCTCAGTGATAGGCATCTCCAAGTAGAGAAATTTCACAGCTGGATGTTTAAAAAAAAAAAAAAAAAAAAAATCAAGGCCTCTGAAATTTGTACTAACAAAGGAATGATTTGGAGAAGGCCTGGATGAAAAAGGAAATACGAAAAGCTACAGAACTACAGGACTAAATAAATTCCTAAGTCTGCATATATCTAAGTTTTGAAGTGTTTAATTAGAGATCTTTCCAGAATCTGCAGACAAAACGTTCATTTCTGACAATGCGAGGGTTTCATTACACTTAACTAGCCTCATTATGCAGTTCCATCCTGGTGTTGAATCAATTAAGCATGGCAGCAATAAAGCAAAGTGGAACTAAAACTAATGTTCTAGTGGGAGCTAAATCACCAGGATTATTCAGAGTGAAGTGTTGCTTAAGGAGACCCGGGCGAAGTTTATTTGCACTGGCGAGTGTCGCTGTGCTGTGCCACGCAACCTGGAGAGCCTGACCTACTCCTGCACCCGTCCAAGCAGCAGCAAATTAAATCCCTAAATCATGGGAGGTGTTTGCACTCTCATACCTAATTTAGGGCTCTGAGTAACCTTATTTTTATATATATTATACAGATAACTCAAATAAATATGCTTTAATTTTATATATCAGAAACAAAATTCTGTCTAAATTAGAGCTCTAAGGGAAAGACTCATTCAAAACCAGCAATATCTTAACAGAGAAAAGGTAAATAATTTCCACTTTTTATAAAGTTGTGCAGTGCAAAATCATGAGCAAGAGTTTTGGCTACTGCAAATCAGACACTGTTGACTTCTATTCAACTACAACAACTTACAGTCTCTTCCACAATTTGCCACAGCCACTAATTAGTTTACTAAAGACTCCCTGCCAGTTGTGAACTCCTGAGATGATGGAAGTCAGAGTGTTGAAGTTTTTTTAACATGCAATTAATTTTTCCATTTGCTGCTTTCTCCCCTCCTTGCTCTTGGCTCAGCTCAAACTGCTCTGTCTCTGGATCAAGCTGAGCTCAGCTCAAGCATGGTGCTGCAGCTACGTTGTGCTTAGCCCAGGGATTTCTCACCAGATGTTAATGCTGTTTATTAAGAGAAGTGATTGTGAACAGAATTGCTCTGAATTTCAGCCAAAGTAGGCTTTCAATTGCTCAGGCCGTTTGGATCTGCAGGAAAACCAAAGTTTGAGTATTTGAAACAGAAAACTGCTTCCATTTGGAAATGCTGGTGGGAGGCTAGTTTGGGGCTTGAGTTACCTGCTCTCTATCTCAACAAAAGACAAATCAGATTTTACCTCTGAGTCTTTGGCCCCAGGAATCTTGTCAGTGACAGGGGAAAAAAGGTATGAAGCAACCCAACTAGAACCTCAAGCTGTTGCTGTGACGTCCTGCTGAAATCAAAATACTCTGGTTTCCCACCACTGCTGGCCCAAGAGAAGTAACTTTGGCATGGAGACATTTATTTTGTGAAATCTTCAAGTCAAAATCTTAGTGCTCCCCCTCAAAAGACAATTTCATCAAAATATTTCCTTAGATTAAGTAATTTTAATAGCATCTCTCGAGGCACCATTTACATACCATTTGCCTGGCAACAGACCAGCTTTCAGTAGGAAAGCAGGCAGTCCTGACCCAGCATCTCCCAACCATCCTGTGAAGATAGGAATGAAATTAATCCCTGGTTGACTTCCCAAAAGTTGCACAATTAGATACAAAGTCATGTGGACTCCTGAGCCAGAAAACTGTCAGACTGGGGAGCAGGAAACTACACCACTGCTTCACCTTCACAGGCCAGCAGGAGCTGGGCCATTGAGCAAGGAGGGACTCAAGGTGTTGGGATGGGGTGAAGGGTTAATGTGCAGGATGGAGGCTCTGGCTCTGCAGATCCTGCCAGGGTGGGCTGTGAGGAGCCAAGGAATTGGGTAAGAAGACAGCCTGGCTTCTCTCACAGAGTCACAGAGGCGATACAACCCTGCAGAGTGTTTCCATTGTGAGGAATTGGCATTTTCTGATGGAAAAAAAAAAGTGCTCAGCCTGGAAGCAGTTCTGTATTGAGCACTGCCAGCACCCACTGGAGTCAGGGTGTTTGAGGAGCCTTTTGCTTTCTCAGGTATCCAAAATGAAATTTCAGAAACCACTCTTGGGCTCCGCTTTTCTCACCCATCCTGGCTGCTCTTCAGCTTTCCATAAGATGGGTCAGCAGCAAATCTTGTGGCCACTATTCTTTGTGATGGGCTTGCTCCACATGAGGCATCCACAGTCTTGCTTCTTTCCTGGATTTGGGCAGATATAAGGTTTGCAGATCCTGTCTCAGGAGGGATTTTTTTTCCTTCCATGTCCTTTCTGTTGTTCAGGCTCCCGGAGAGTAAGTATTTTTGTTTCCCAACCCCTCTCATGCTTCATGAGGACATTCACAGCCTGAGGCATCTGAAAAAACGTTGGAAAGGCAGAAGCTGCCTGGTCTTGTCCATGCAACAACTGGAAAAATTTTGTATTTGGCCCTGCCAGCAGTGTTGCTTCTGGACTTTCAGAGGTGCAAAGCATCCTGGTGATGCCTTCTCACAGAAGACATCCTACATGGAGGGATGGAAGCTGCCAGGGCTGAGGGCCCAGTGTGAGCAGCAAGCTGGGCAGTGAGCAGAGGAGCTGGTCCAGCTGGCAGATCTTTCCCTGTGCTTCTCCCGCCCAGCTCCACACATCTCCAAAAGACATTGAGAAAGTTCAGGCCTGTCCACAAGCCCCTTTGAGCTTCTCCAGCAGAGAGCCCCACAGCTCCTGTACCACAGCTCAGGCTGAAGTTCACTCCAAATGCCTGTCTTCTGGGGAAGGCTGACAAGAAAACAATCTCTCTCTAGATGTGGTATCCTGTGCCCTTCTTGGACCAGCAGGGGACCCCCAGTTCCTTTCTTTTTCTCACAGGCATCTCTGCAACTTCTTCCACTGCCTTGCCAGCCTAATCCCTTGCTCTCCAGCCAGTTTTTCCCCCTGTCATGGGCTCCAGGAAAGACTTTCACAGAATCATCCAGTTTGGGAAAGACCTTTAAGATCATTGAGTCCATCTGTTAACCTGATGCTGCCAAGTGCTAAACTATGTCCCTAAAGTGCCACATCTACCTAGTTTTTGAACACTTGCAGGGACAGTGACACAATCACTTCCCTGGGCAGCCTGTTCCAATCCTTGACCATCCTTTCAGTGAAGAAATGTTTCCTAGTATCCAGTCTAAACATCCCCTGAGGCAACTTCAGGACACTTCCTCTTCTGTCATTTGTTACCCTGGAAGAAGAGCCTTTTCCAGCTACCAGAACACAACCACAGGCTAATGAATACTCAGTGAGGAGCTTTGCTGAAGACTCAGCCCTGTCCATTCCTAGCAGATCTGCTGGGTTCAGGGCATGTTGCAGCATTCAGGTCAAAACAACCAAAACCTGGTTAAAGGAAGTGATTTGGAGGCTTCCTGGTGTCTTGAGGAGCACCTGTGTGCTTTGCCAGGGAAGAACAGCAGACAAGTCATTTCACACAAGAAGGATTTTGACCCCCACTGCTGAGTTTCAGAATGAGACTTCCCAGGGTTTGAATTTACAAAAATCAAAAAGACTTACTAGTATCCAGCAACTGGCACCATTTTCACTCCAGGCAGCTAAGCAGGGTCTTCTCTCAGTCACACACACTGCAGACAACCCTAAAACACCTTCCCTGGCTCACCACAAGGCAAAGCTTTACCTCAGCTCAAAAGCTCTGCATTATCTGCCTTGTTCCCCCCACATCCAACTTCATTACTCCCACAGACCAGACTTCTCAGGCTTTAACTGACAAACCAAGAGGCCACACTTAACCTCCCTTGGCTCTAAATAATCTGGGTTTGGGCATGATGCCCTGGGCCCACCTCCCTCCACACTGGCAAACAACTCACACCTGGCTCAGGTGAAGCTGAGGTGTAAGAGCCTTCCCACAGGGTTGTATCAGTCTGTGAGGACATCCAGCAGTAACACCCAAATGAAGGCTTGCTTCTAGAAATTGTGGCCCCAACAAAAGTTCCCCTCAGTGTCCTCCATGACACCAGTTGCAGAGAGGTGGCCAGGACCCAGAAGGAGGAAGATGCACACCTAAATTTGAGCCATAGCATGTCTTGGGGACCTGTCTTTGCCAGCCAGGGCCACCAGCAGGAGGAGAGGCAGACCTGGACAGTGTTACACACAAGCAGAACTTTCCCCTGTGCAGCCCAGTCCTGGAATAGCTGAATATCCAGTGGAAGAAACTTTGAGCCTCAAGCACACAAAGGAGAGACAGATCTCCAAACAGCATGACATTAGATGGCTCTGTAAAGTCCAAATTCCACTTCCAGAGCTGCATACAAGACTCTGAGCCTTCTTACAGAGAAATCTGGGAATATTAATACCAAAAAGTTAATCCACAAAATCCAGTTTTCCCTTCCTACCAGCAATTGTCTATCCCAATGCTCATGCCCAGAATGGCTCCCTGGCATGGAAGCCCACTGGCACACAACTGCCCATGTTCATACCACTGTCCTCCAGGAGGGAGGGACACATCCAAGCTGCTCAGTCCTGAGCCCCAGCCAACTCCCAGGCCATCTGCAGTCGCTGGCCAGGGACTGACAATTTAACAGCACAATTGAGTTGCGATGCCTGAGGACATTCCTTGGCTCTGCTCAACTCGCTGGTGTAGCTGCAGTTCCTCAGACCACTCCCTTCCTGCCTTTCATAGCAAAGGCCTCTTTGATGTATTTCCAATGTAGGTTAGGTTATAAAACTGCTGCACAGAGAGACCCTCACATGATCCCTGGTCAGGGAGGACCCCCCATACCCCCCATACCCACCTTTGCATGGGTACTCATTATTACATAAATAGTATATTTGCTCTTCTGCAAAAAGAGCACAAGGCAACTCACCCAGAAATGGCCGCATTAGTTTTGGATAACTTCTAATTGCAATTGTATAGGACACAATGGGTCTTCCCCATGCACTTACAGACCTGGCCACTCTTTTCCACCAGCAGCTGGACATCTGCACAACCATCTGTGTGCCAAAAACTGTGCCAGGTGTGCAGAAAAAATGCCTTTTCTGGAAGTGAAGGGGCTGGGTGTGGCTTGGAGTGACTGCACAGAAAGCTGCTGACCTAGCTGATGAACAGCAGGAGATGGAGGACCCAGAGTAGGAGGCAAGGGCACAGCGAGCCAGTATTGCTCACTCAAAGACAGCATTGCATGCAATCACAAACCCAGTGGGTGACTGCTATGGTATTTACAAGTTCACCCTCTTAAGCTGGCGTGAAAGTGTCTGTACAAGCTGCAGTCATGCAGCAAAGTGCCGTGCAGACATACTCTGCACGGAGAACCTCTTCAAGAAAACAAAAAAAAAAAAAAAAAAAAAAGAAAGAATTCTCAAGAGGATGGTTATATTTGACCTAAGAGCACTGTGGGAACAAACATCAGCAGTACCACATATAGGTGTCAGTGCAAATTTTCTTCCTAAACAAGCATTCTTTTGCTATTTAAAAAGCCTGTCTTTTTCTCAAGAACATTCCATCCCTGAATTCCACACACAAAGCTTGGATCGGATGTCTACTATTCATATATTTTTCCCTCTTGGTTTCAATATTAGCTGAGGAGCATTATCGGCAGGAGTTAGAGCCGGAAATAGGAAATGAGATGGAAATTGTTAACAAGAGGGGAAAATAGCTCAAGAAGGTTGATCCTTCTAAGAACAGCTACCTTTTACAGCCTAGGATTATGTAACACTCAGACCAGAGTCAATTTAACAAAATGAAAATTCAAGACATTTGTGGATTTTGATCGTGCTGGTCAGGTACCCTGTTACTTGCTGTTTTATTGTGCTTACAAATACAGAGCCAGGAAGTTGACCATCTAAGAGTGAAAGAAATGGCAGGTGGCTACATGTTCTTATCTATATGAGTAATAACCCACCCTGGGACAGAGGGAGAGGCACCACTCTTCTCCACAGTTACATCTTTTCCTTTTTTGTGCTCTGTGCATTGTGTTAATAATCCAGAAATGGAAAACATGGAGGGAGAAAACCCAGCTGCAGCTAAATTTGAGTTACTGTTGGTACACATTAAACAGATGAAGTTGGTACCACAAGCCAGGAGGACACTAAATAACAAATCAGTGCTGCAAGGAATTTTCAGTGCTTCTGTTCAGTGCTCTTCCCATTCGTGCTCTGCTGGTGTTAATGTCTAATCTTGTTCCAAGTAATTTATCCTTCCTGAAGACCAACACTGTAGTGTCTGTACTCACACTAAAAACCTGTCAGCGTGCTGGGCTATAGCAACATCCCACTTGCTGTGAAACAGGTTCTCGAGGGACACTGCAGAGGTTTATTGCTGGTGGTTATTTACAACTGGAGTACAGAAAACCAATAGTTATTCTCATGTGCTGGAGAAGAGTCTTGCCCAGGGGCAGGATGATTTAGGAGTAACTACAAAAGATCATGAGCAATCGAGTTTGTGTGACCTGACCAGGTAACCCCTTCTCTAACATAATGAAAACTCCTCGTGTGCAGCAACAGCAAAGTAAAATGGGCTTCTTTGAGCTATTATGAATGTGTCCTGTCTTATTTTACACTCTCACCATGCAGAATGAACATAATTACAGCTGCAGGAGAGTAAATCCTTGCCATATGCCAACATGATGATTTGCTCTCTGACCCTACCCTAACCTTAGGGATAGAATGCATCAGCAGAAGCTTAAATTCTCATTCCCCAAGAGGCAGATTGAACATATTATCTGTACATACACAGCCTATATTGATGCCATTTCAACATATGTTGCTGAAATTCTGATGTTTTGCTGGCACCACCATTTCAGATTCAGTTAATACTCAAAGAGAATCCCTAAGCAGTGTGGTTTGGCACTGCCAGGAGAGGTGATGATGCTCCTCACTGTGTTTCTCAAGGATAAAGGCCCATCTGGCAAATTGTGCAGTAAAAGAATAACATAAATGTATATATTGGGAATTTAAGATGAGTGATGATTCACTAAATGTGCAACAACCACAGGTTTTAACTGCGGATTTGATCAAAATGGTGAGCATAATCCTAAGAACAGAGTATTTAGTTATCTTAAGGACAGCTGTGACAGGCTGAGATCCTGTGGCTTTGGTTCCAAGAGAACAAAGCTAATTTTGTCTTTCTTGACTTTGGTATGAGTAGTTTTAGGATCCCTGCAATTTGCTTCAATTTGCAGGCTAAGCATAAATTCAGCAAAAATAGTTTGCCTGACTTCAGAATAAAAACATCCTCAGTCATATAGGGACTACTGTGTTTTCCATCTCAAAATAAAGCACTCCACTGCCCAGACAAAGGCAACATTCTCACCTAAAATTAAATCCTGTTCTCTCCTCAAAGTTTTGTTCTGCATTGTCTCTGTTTATCCTGCCTTCTTCTTTGCTTCAGAGCTATGTACACACTCAAATGGGATTTCTCCATTCTTTAATATTGAGTAAATCACACAAGAAGACTTCACAGGAGTTCCCCATAAACAATCTCACATTAGACATCCACTCTGCAAACATGCAAACTGTAGTATGGGTGTTTTGGTACATGACATCCATAGTTTGGTTTTGGTATGTGACACCTTAGGGCACCTTTCTTCATATGCTGATGTATCTTCCACCAGAGCAAAGCATTTCAAACCAAGGGAGACAGTTTCTGAACAAGGATGAGCCTCATTTTGCCCAGAAAGTTGCAGCTTGAAGATTTTGTCCTTCAGCAGCAACAGACATGAGGGCAGCATCTGAGTGTGGGTGTAGACCCTGACATTCACTTCCAGAAGGACTGAGTGCATTCGTACCCATTTTTCTGCTCTGGATACCCCTGTTGCAGGGATGAGATGTGAGATATTTTCCAAGGGACTGCTTGCATTCCCAAAGTTTATAAATGGTATGTACTGTGGGAAATGAAGCAAGTACAAGCAAGGGATGGAGAGGACTTCCTCTTGCACTCACAAAAACAAAGCCAGCCCTGGGGATTCCAGCTGGCATGATGAACCATCACATGTGTTTATGTCCAAAAGGCTCTTTCCAGCCTCAGTGATCTCGGGCTCTTTGAGTCACACAGTGCCCAAAGAGTGTTTCAGCCTCAGCTTTCCAGGGTGTGATGGTTTAGGCCAAATTCAGGGAAACATCCAAAAGGGACGTCTCCTCGAAGGAAGGCAGGTTACAAACCACCCCTTCCCCCACTTGGGTTCGGGAAAAAACAAATTTTCCTCAGAGGAAAGTGAAGGAGAAAATAAAACTATTTATTTAACAAACACACAGGAAAACAATACTAATAATACTAAATAATAAAATCTCNAAATGAGCTGGGTTAGCACCTCAAGGGGATAAAGGATGCACATCTATTTTATTAACCTTCCCAAAGTATGAGAACCTCAGGCCCTGCACCGGATGGTCTGGGGTTTGCAGGCTGAAGAATTCCTGTGTGCTGCTCAGTGCAGCTTTTCCCTGGGGTCTCCAACAGCATCTTTATTTCTCTCCTCTCTTCCTGTACTCACATCTCTTCTGCCACAGCTGGTCTGGGCATTCCCCAAGAAGAGACAAAGTTAAAACCATCAGTCCACTCACATTTAATCATTCCCCAGATCTGAAAAAGGTGGTCAGAGTGCACCTAGAAGCTTTTATTAATTTAGCTTTCCCACACTATGGTTACTTCCCTGCTTCTCCTGTGTAATTAGAAACTCATTTCCTGAGGGATACATGTCTCCCAGAGGGGAAACAATAAGAAACATTCGGTAATCACTAGCCTATGCTATAAGTTTATTTTAAGGCTGTAATTGCTGGGAGCTCCCAGGGATTTGGGGGATATTTATTGTTACAGCAGAGCAAGTCAAAGTACTGGCACTAGGACAGAAAGCCTTTCATCCCTGGGTCACCAACTCAAATCCAGAACAGGTAAACAGTGTCTATAAGTTGCCTTCATCCAGTGAGCCCTCAGGGGTGAGTGTGACATTGGTTTGGTTGCCTTCATTTATTGCCAAGCAGGCAGATGCCAGGCTCTTGAGTCCACTGCCTCTGGATGACCCCACCAATAGTCTCAGCAGGGCCAGCAGGAAAGGTGTCGGGAAAATTAGTTATTTTCATAAAACCAGCTGTATGAACGCACTCCTGGTAGAGGGGCTTAAAGCCAAGACTAATCAACTGGAGTAGAAACACATCCAAGTTCCTTTTCGCTCCTCCTCCATATTCATCCTCTGGTTTTCAACAGAATGAGTGGTGTTCTGATTTTGCCATGTAAATTTACGCTGTGAATTCCCCATGTGAGCACCCTTCATGCAGCCAAGGGAAAACAAATGCTATTACTGTGTATAAAATCTTCACTGGTCTCACCAGTTGCAGGTGGATCTGCCCTGAGCGTGGATCTTGTGCTAGACCCAAAGGTGTGGTGGATCTGAGACCTGGTCCAGGCTTATATACTGAAATCCCCCATTAGCCAATAAGCCTGTCAGTCCTTCAGGGTGACAGACCCCCATGAGCTGCTGGCTGTGTCTCTTTGAAGGTATAGGCACCACAAATCTTCCTCGTGCTCCACTCCTGGGCTTTCCACACTCTCCACTGCAGCTTTGCACTTTGGGCCTTGTCTCTTGCAGTATTACTTCTGAGTTCTGTCCAAGATGTTTTCAGACAGACACAGCACGAGGAAGCAGTGATACCCGAGACTGCGGCAGGGCTGGCCCAGACCTCAGGGAGGGCTGGGAGCCACTCTCCAGCCTTAGTTACCTGAGCTTGAGTCCCGCACGCCTCTACCAAATTCAGTACCACAGCTGCACGTGGAGGGGACGCAACCACAACCAGGATCTGGCTCTGCAGTTACAAACGCCTCTGCTGTAAAATTTGGCTCAAGGACAAGTGGTTATGTGGGCTCTGCCACCTGGCAGGCTGAGCACACACACCTGCCTTTTGGGGAGCATATGTACAAATTGAAGGCCTCTTCTCAGACCCCATGGCAGCTTCTGGTTTGGCCAGGTTCACCTCGGTTTTTTGGGAATGTCTGAGGGCCAAGCTGAGCTTTGAAGCATTCAAACCTAAAAGATCCAAGTTCAATGAACCAGAAAAACATAAGGTGCTCTCAGTCTTGACACCTTGTGCACAATTTGTGTATTTCCCAAACAAGCCCTCCCTTAGCCATCCAAGAAGTCAGCATGAGATTTGTAAATGTGGACAACTTGACAGTTTTAATTTTGATGAGCAGAGCTAAATTACTCAACTTTTCTCACTCTGTTATTTAATTGGCTCAGACATTTGAAATTAGACCTAATTACTTTTCTCACTCCATTAATGTCCAGTGACAGTTGATTTCTGTTTTGTGAGAAGAGTTGGAGCTTTTGCTGAATTATTCAACTACCACCTCGTTGGGAAGGATCCTAGGAAGTAATAGCAACAACCTCCTTGGCTAGTTTATTCTAAAATGCCTTGTGCACACAACCTGCTTTTCACCCAGGTCAACTGGCTGTAGTCAAGTCTCCTTGGATCACAGGTCACTACTTTGTGGAGAGTTTGTTCTTACTGGGCTGCTGTGGACAGACTCCCACTGCTCTCACTGCTGGAAAGTGCTTGACTGCTACCCCACACTGCTTGGCTTGGCATTGGCTTTTGCACTCGGGTGTTTGTCTTTGCCCCAGGTTATTTTGGCAGGATCTCTCCTCCCCATATAAATTCTTGTGGGCACAGAGAACTTCACCATGTTAAGCTCAACTAGCACTGAGGTCGAGTAAAGCTTTCCAGCTGCCCTTTCCCCCTACACTTGTATGTACATTCCTTCAGAGCACTGCCTTTGCTTGCCCTGCTTCTTCTCTATAGAGAGGATTCATTGCAGAATGATATTCAAAAAGCTTATTAATATCCCAAAAAACCCCTCAGAATACAAGGAAAAGATGGGAACAGCATTCCCAAGCTGGAGAAATACAATCTCTCCATCATACTTGGCCTTGAGATCAGAGCTGGGAACAGAAGCAGTTGTGCACTGAGTCTGTTCAGCATCTTCCACAACTTGGCTGACACGAACAGGAGAGCCATCACCTGCAAAGAGGGTGACCTGGGTCTCTGGATGAAACTGGGAGGACAAGAGATGGGAAAACCACAGCCCTTCCAAGAAATGGCTTTCAGGACAGCATTTCCTGGAACACGTCCAGGGAATCAAAAAAAGTAATTTTGTAAATGTACAATTAAGACAAAACACAGCAGTGAAGGTCTTGCTGTTAGGCAGACTATTTTTTGCTCTCCCAGTTTCCTGGAAAACACAGAGAACACTCTTTGACAAGACCAATAGTTTCAGTCCAAATAGTTTGACCACGGCTTGAATGATATGATTAAACCATGTGGCTGCAATGGCTATGTTCCATCATCAGATCCACGAAAACCTTACTTACATGCTTTTTAAACTTTTTTTTTTTATTCAGCACATTTTCCTCTTTTTTTATCAATTCTAATACATGAATTTTATGCAGCTCATATGGAAAAAAGATCACCAAAGTGCTGTCTAACACTTCTAAAACTTGACATCCTCCTGGGGTATTCAGAAATACATCTCTTTTCTGTTTTGTTTTGTTTCGGCACATTTCAAGGCAGAGACACAATGCACTCCTGACCTTCCTGTCATCATGTGGGGCATATTTTTCACCTGTCCACAATATGCCTGCTCCAAGCCATATTCCAGCACCTCCCTCAGTATTACATAGCCTTCTCTGTGGAGCTGTTACCTCAAAAGGAAACAGATGGGAAACAGCCATGGTTAGCACAGGACATTGCTTCTTATCTCTCTCTGTCTTCCAGAAACACATGGGGCCAGCATCCTCCTCTTAGCTTTCTGTGTAAGGGTACATAGAAAACTATGAAAATCTAATCCTCTGCCAGAATGCCTAGAAAAATCACAGCTCTGTCCTTGTCCAGGAGCCAAGAACAGCCATTCCTTAGGTTGCTTTGGCCAGAAGGTGCTTGATCTGCATCCATGGCCCTTTTCAGGCTATTATCACATCAATATTGAGTCAACTTTGCATCACAGAGGGATACATTGTCCCTGCTGAAATGGCCATTTCCCAGGCTGCGGGGCATTCCCACAAAATAGCTTCTTTCTGGCTTCTCTGAGACATCCCAGTGAAGGGAAATTGCCAAAAATTCCATGTGCTATTGGGCTCTAAGGTCTTGGCACAGCCACAGTCCACACCATGATTTCCTCATGCAACCCAGCAATGACTGGGTTTGCAGACTGAGAAGCTGCAGGATGAGACTGAGAGTCAAAAGCCATTGTTAATAAGATGTCAAGTGCATTTACACGCTCCTGACCTGTAAGAGAACCCAAATCTGCCCAACACCTCCATGGTTTCCTAAATCTGTACTACATCTCCCATGCTGCAGCCCTGTCTCATCTCCGGGGCTGAAAGAATGAAGAAGGTCTGAGTGGTTTCCTGACCTCCCCACTTGCAGCGACAAAACCATCACCGTGCTGATTGCAGCCCATCCCCGTGAGTCATGGCCAGAGCAGCCAGAAACAGCCCTCCACTGCAAAAAACAGGGCCTGATAAACCATCCAGAAAAAATAACCTCCTCGTTTTGTTTCTCCCTAGCCTGCCCCTCCTTCAGCTGCTGTGCAGAGCCACAGGAAGCATCAAACCTTAACCCCTCCACCAGTGCAGCAGGCAGGGGTGGGGAGGGCATGTCACTGTGTTCCTAAAACTGGCTGACCTGATCCTACTGCTCTGCAAGATTCCCGGTAGCACTATCCGAACTGATGAATGCCAGCAGAAGATACACCAGGAACTACAGAAGATGCACCAGGAAGTACTTGTTTAGCCTCTCTTAGTCCCAGAGTCTTTATATTTTGTAGGAGACATCACAAGGAGCTGTTGCAAAGAGCATCACAGAGCACAGAGGTGCTTTTTCAAGGCTGTCCCTTAGTACACAGCCTGATTTGTGTGTGCACCCTGAGGAACAGGATCCCAAAGGCATTCAAATTCCCCACCATTTTGAGCCTTTGCCTGAAGTAACGATGTGCTCGTGACAGAAACACTGAATTTGATACGGGCATCTCCTGGGGAGGGGTCACAGCTGTTGGGTGTTAGATTCTGGTTTGGCTTTGAAAGTCTGTAAAATAAACACCTGCACTTCATTTCAGCCCAGCAACTGCGCCACTAGCAGCATCCCAACCACTGAGCACCAGGACACAGGACTGGGAGGACCTCCTGTGTTGCTGACACTTGCAATCCTAAGCAAAACCAGCATGAAAATCCTTCTATAAATCAACCCCACTCCATCTTCTGTCAACACCTGTTTTCTTCCCTCCTGCTTAGGAGGGAGTTCCTTACCCTGATTGCTAAAAACCTTCCCAATTCCTAATCTAGATTTATTCACAGCTACTTCATGCCCATTTGTTCTTGTGCCAACATTGTCCCTAGGCCGAAATAACTCTTTTCTCTCCTGGTATATTTATAGACAGTCGTCACATCCTCCCTTGAGCTTTTGTTTTGCTAAACTAAACAAGCCAAATCCAGACATCCCATCCCATGTGACAGGTTCTCCATAGCCCTGTTTCTATTTGTTTTGTCCAGCCTCAGTCCACCTTCCCAGTTCTGGGAGGTCTGACCTACCCTGGATGTCCAGATCATGGCAGGTCCTATACATAGTGCCTGGGTGAGGGAGAAACAGAAAAATGATGCAGCAGCTGGGTTTTGACCCAAATACATGTTAGTAGCTCCTAAGTGCCACCACCACACACAAGTCATGCAGCACCTGTGATGGGGCAGAGCCATTATCCTGTGTGGGTAGCACAGCTGAGAGCCAATACGTGAAGCAATAAACCCAAGGGAGGATGCACAGTGAATGCCAGCTGAGCACTTTGTACTGTAGAGATTTCTTCACCAGTCAGGGGCATTTCTTCATGCATGTCCTGGGTTTTGTTCCTGTCACGAGCCCATCCTTTAAAGGGATTTTGTACAATGACCAAAGAAAAGTGCAGAGCAGCAGCACAGTGGCTTGCATTAAATAAGGGGCAGCTCACAAATTAAGGAATATTTTGTGGGTGTTGAGGAAAGACAGACGCATCTGGACACAACCAGTGGAGAGCCAGGAAGGGGTGGGAAGAGAGGCAGCAATGCCATTCTGTGATCTGAGTACAGCCTGCCTCACAGCAGTGAGTCCTTTCAACTTCCCCCTGGCAAGCTTCTCCCTGCACAGAAGCATACAAATTGCACAAGGAGCTTTAATAAATTACAGCTCCTAATTAAGCTCCTGATGGTTAGGCACCTAACCTGAGCACTCGCTTTCAGAACTTTGCTTTTCTTTGGACATGCATTTTTCCCTATGCTTGACCATTTTAAAGGATATATTTCAAATAAGCCTAGTCCTGATCATTCTTGTAGCAGCACTGCACCACTGAGATGTACATCACTGACCACAAGCTGCCCAGAAACAGGGAGGTTGTTAAAATCACCCTGTCACCACAAAGAATCAGCCATTTTGTCAGCTCCCAGAGGCAAGGGACAGGATGATGCTGAGCTTTCCTGCCTCTGTGAATTTATTTTGATTTTGCTGATGGATGGGTGTTTGGGCAGCTGATCCACCTAGGCTAGGATTTTCCTGTTCATCCTGCCTGGGGACGGTTATGACAACTTCTCAGAAAACTTAGGGCTAGTAACTCGAATAAGGCCATGGAAAATTACTCCAAAGTGATCTGATGTCCCAAGATATTGTGTTTCATTGTTTATTTGTTTATTTACTAGGAGGGAAACCTAGCAGTCATTTCTGCTATGCAAATTGCTAAATGTTTTAAAAATTCTTGGCATGTGCAGGACTTTTCCTACTTAGTGACGACCAACAGTGACCTAATTCATGTTGGACTGGACTAAGCTACACGGCTCCAGTGTACTAGATACGTCCCAGAACTTCATCAGAATCTGCCAAGAATTCACCAGAACTTTTGCCCAAATTGTCCTCTGGTCCCATTTAGCTTTAGGATGTCACTCAGAAACTGCCATGGAAAAAGGTCAGATAAAAAAAGTCCTTCAGATCCAGTATTCCAAACCAAATCAATAAAGGCACTTGGTGAAACATGTTCTGTGTGTTCAGAAGTTCACAAATTTTGAGCTGCCATTGAAGTCACTGTAAATAAAAGTTCTGAGCCACCTGTCAAAAATGTTCCAATAATGTCTGAATTAGGATATCTCTTCAAGAAGAGAGAGTAGAGAAAGCTGAAACTGAACATGAGAACTGAAATATAAGGACATGGAAATGTTGTGGTTCAGACAAGGGATATTTAAGTGACCTAATCAGATCTTTTTTATTTGAATGAATGGTAAAATTCCAGACTAACTATTTATAATTAGCCATATTCTTAGAATCCCTCTTAACACTTATAAAAGAGTTGACTACACTTTCAACACAACTGATAATTCAGCTCCAGCTCAGCACTGAAACTGTCTTGACCCAGCCAGTCCATTTGGTAGTTCAAGTATTCTATTGTTGGGTTAGTTCAATATTTTATTAATAAAAAGCTTAACTTCAGTGATGTTTTCTTGGTTTTAGGTTAGTTTATTTAACAGCTCTAATAAAATATATAAAAATGAAATTGATACTGAACCCATCTCTCTGGAGCAACACGGCTCCCAAATCTTGGAGGGCCTAGAGTGGATGCCAGCCAGGTTAAAAGGCAATTTCCCCCCCAATAAATCTGTGTTCTTGCCCTGGGAAGCTGTTAACAGTGGGAGTGGGGAATTCTGCTTGAACAGGGTCTGGCAGCAGAGGACCACACAAGGTGTAACCGGGTTTAACTGGGCCATAAATTGTCACTTCATTGTGTTACTATTTAAATAGCCTTAGGGATGGAGGTTGCCACCCTTCCACTATTCATTTTGCTGTCTCCCACCTCCAGCACATCCCTCGTCTGCCCCAGTCCTCCTCAGCCTCCTGATGGAGAGATGCTCCACACCTGAACATCACCATCCTCTCCATGAGGCCTCCACTTCTTTTTATTTGTATGTCCTGTGGATGGGAACAATATAATTGAGAATTTTGTGCTTTTTAGGCATGTCTTTAGCGTGGACCTTCACTGCACAGCAGTCACATAGATTCAGGTGCAGTACAGAGGCCACTGGAAGGAGCATTTTGGAGTCATGGCATTGGTGTTCAGAGGGACCAATGTGAAATGGTAAATAAAAGTTGTTCCTTGGCCATTCAAAATTTGAGTGAAGAGTTGCTAAGATCCTCCAGAGTATTTATCATTAACTTGCAACTTGTTAGGATTTCCTGGACTCAGGAGGATGGTCCTTCCCCACACAGTCCATCATCAGACTCATAGCAACACTGTTCTATCTGTATGTTTTGCTTCTACTGCAGGAAAGAAATGAAGAAGGCAAATCTGTCTCCTCAGTATTTGGCATTCAGCCTCATTTTCCAGAATTCTTTGGTACAAACCTTTTTAGAAAAGAGGAAATAGGGAGGTTGGAGAGTTTGTTTAAAAATATATGTGTACTTATGTCTCGCTTTGTCATCAGAAATGGCAACGTGCCAGAAGGCAGAGACCAGAGGCACAGGGCACAGAAGGGAGCCTGGATTTACGAGCTCCCTGTTTGGAGAGTGGGTAACAGTGCAGTCTGCAAACTGCAGCCCTAGCAGCCTGTTCACATATTTCAGGTAACACTTTCTGCAGTGAAGACCCACATTCCAATGCTCCTGAAATGCTACAAGCATTTAGCTTCCATTTTGGGTTGCCCTTTTTATTTCCCAGTCTATGACCACATGTGACATATTCCCAAATAGTTACAAGAATATTAACTTCATCAGCCAAAAAGAAAAAAAATCAGTTAAATACTACTCAGGTCTTCCACCTACGGCAAATTATTTAAAATGAGGATGTTCACACATCACATTGGCAGCTGATAGATGGATTCACCTGGAAGGCAAAGGGAAATCACGTCTCCCCCAAAAAGCTCAAGTCCTCCCTCCTCCCAAGGACTCTCTCTGATAACACCAAGAAGAGCAAATGAACACTTAGCAACCAATACCAAAGGCCTTAACAGTCTGTGGAAGCATGAGAGAGGACTTCCATTGCCTTTTCTCCTGTGGAATTGCGCTCTGTGATATCTATGCGCTGGAGACCTCTGTGATCTCTTCCTTCCTGGCAGGAACCTGAGCACCTTCCCACCAGCACAAACGCAGGACTTTTTATTGATGACAGAGCAGAAGTTATTTCTGCCAGCCTCCAAAAAGGCCATAAAGTATTATCAAGCAATCGATACTCAGAAATGGTAAAAATGGAAGAGAACAGTGCCCAGTATTTCATTGAAACCATCCTTATCTACAATAGGCAAAGAGACTGCAGGATGTGGATCCTCATCTGGCCAGGAGTTCACTCTGCTCTTGCAGCAGGACAGGCAGCCAGCAGAGAGGGCAGGATGAATTGCTCCTACTCCCCAGAGCAGAGCTGATATTTACGGCAATTCTAAAAATTATGGCACAAGGAAATCGACAAGCTGGAAAGTCGTGCTGGCTGCATCTCCATAGGAAACAGCAGGGCGGAAAAGCAAAGTTTGCCAAATGGAAGAGGAAAAATCTGGTAGGAATGCTTTTTCTTTTTTTCTTTTTCTTACTTTACAAAAAATCAGTTTCTTAGGACGTTTTACAAGCAATGAAGCACATAAGAAAACTGTGCATGTCAGGGAAAGGCAGCCGCAGTTCAAGTGGAGTTGAAATCAATGAATGATGGGCACTGTCTTAAGATTCTGGGTATCCATGTCCTGCCCGACCTATCTCCAGAAGAGCACAGACATCAGGGTACTCATTCCCTTCACCAGGCCAAACTTTCTACCTGGCCTCGCTCATTGCAACAAATGTAACTAACAGGAGCATTAGGACCACATTTCTCTCTGTAACTTCCCAACCAGTTTTTTGCTTTTCCTCTCTGCACCCCAAATGCAACAAAACACCCGTGCAGCTGCTTAACTTTAAGCTTCGTGTTTGGGTCCTGCTTTCTTCAGATTAATTCGAGCTCATCCTCATTGCTGGGCTGGATCCAACACCATCACTGGCAAAGTTACATGGCCTGCAGAGCACCAAATACTCAGACCCAGGCTCAGTCGTGAAGATTTTTGGCTTTCATTCCTCTTCTGCTTTGATCAAGGCAGGTGGAACAGGATTGGGCTTCTAGAGGAAGGTTGGAACTAGGTAATCTTTAAGGTCCTTTCCAACCCAAACCATTCTGTGATTCTATGAAGAGTGCATCATTCAAAGAAGAAACACAAGTGACATGTCCCCAAAAACCACTGCATGACCACAGACCTCACATACAACTTCCACCAAATTTCTAAACCTTGGGTTTTGCCCTGTGAAACATCAATATCTGTGCATCCTCACTCCCCTTCCCAGCCCTATGTACATTCCCATATAAATAAAGAAGAAAACAAATAATTTCCGAAGAAAAAATATTAAATTAATTAAAACAAAATTAAGATTTCCATTTTAAATATATTGTAACCTCTGTATGGTGGTTTGAACCTGAGTTGATGGACAGTCGTTTAGACCAATAACGCTTCTCGAAATTTACATATTTAAACTGCGTGGGAACGCGGGAACTCTCTCTTGCTTCCGTGCCTTGGACAGGTAACGGGGCTGCCCGCTTGGCTCGGCAGGCTGGGATAGCCCCCCTCTCCGGTCTGGCTGCCAAAATGGACTTTACACCGAGAGTAGCTCCGGCCCATACCCGGCAGAGAGCATGTGATCGACAGAGACAGATAAGTTCAAAGCCAAGGCTCGGGTTAGATTAACCCTTTCTGCGCTGTAAGTTCCCCAGAGGAGATGAGACCTGCAGACATCAATCCTCTCCCAGGTCAGAGGAAAAGGGAAAGGCAAAGGCACGTGAATAGACACCATGATAGTGACACCAAAGTCAGTGAAGAAGAAAGAGCTGAAGCCCAGAGGGAGGAGGTAGAGGAGATGCTTCAAACCTAAAAGCTGAAATTCTTTTGTAAAGCTATGGTGATGGACTATGATACATCGGAGAACCCCTTGTAATTTCATTATAAGCATGGGGGGTGGAGCGTTCAAATTAGCCACGAGCAAAGATGCCTGTGCTGAAATAAGTAAATGTTGAAGTAGCTGTGATCCAATGAGAAGCCTCAACAGAGAGAGATAGTGATGAAGTGAAGACCCTTGCTCCCAGGGAAGAAGAAAACCTCTGTTCCTAGATATGAAGATGATCCCAGAGGTAGAGGAAGAGAACCTTTGCTTTTGAGAAGCTCACCCTTAAAATAATACCCCATTAGCTAAGATTGAACCCTCGAAAACAGCTGTGGGGAAACCTTTAAGTCAAGGGAAAGGACTTTTACATGCCAGCAGAAAACCACTCCGAGCGGCTGTTGCACTGTGACATTGAAGCCACGAGAAGACTCTTTCTTCTGGAGAAGCCCATAGCATGGGCAAAAGAGACTCCTCTCCCTAAGTGAACTGATGAAAGACTATCATAGAGGTGGTAAACTGACTGAAATAATCCCAAGTTTGTGTCTTTATGTTGTATGTGGGAGGAGGGAGGAAGATGGGGGGAAGAGAAGTGTTCTGAAGGTTTATTCTGACCCTTATTATTCCTTTTTCTTTTAGTTCTGTTAATAAACTTCTTTATATTCTTTAAAGTTTGGAGCCTGCTTTGCAGTTTCTCCTAATTCTTGTCTCACAGAAAGTAAGAAATGCAAACAAACCCACTACACTTAATTGGTGTTTTCGCCCAGTTAGAACAGAACCCGCTACACCTTTGGCTGGTTTTAGTAAACATGCTGCGATCTTTTCATAACCTTAACACAGAAATTCATCTCATGAAGGGTGGAGTCTTGTTTCCTTCCTTGCTCTACAGGTCAAGCTGGTGCTACAATACAATTTGACTCAAGTTTTAGTTTTAATGATCTGACAGAGACCAATAGGGGAGGGCCTCTCTCATTTTTTACAACTAATGATAACTAAATAAGATTCAGATATCATCTTTGGGGGACATTTTCTAGAAAGCTTCCATAAAAATAGTTACAAATCACTGTAGATCTGTGTCTTTTTGGTAATTTTTAATTATAAGAGGCTTCAAACACAAAGTTATTTTTAAAAGGTCACTTTTGAATTAAAAGATCAAATGATTTCTTGGTATTACACATATTTTTAAATTTTAATGAAAAAATATTACAGAGGGCTCCCAAATGTGAAATTTTAACATAAATTTGAAATCAAACTCAGTTAGAACTGTGTGTGCTCAGCCCCAGGACTTTGAAATTACCTGTTATGAATAATAACTAGGGAGTTCCAGTTTATGAGCAGTATTGTCTGACTCAAAGCTTGGGGTCAGAGGACCTGTTGGGTCCCTTTTGGAGCCACTCCTGGGAATTTCAATTAACTCTATTTCCCAACATCTGTGAAGAACCTCACTTTGGCTTGAGGATCCCCCAGATGTAGCAAACATCACATGGCATCTTCCACCCTAAGGCATCCTGAAACAACGGCACCCAAGGTTCTCCACCCCTCAGAGCAATTCCATCCTTTCCCTTTTGGGAGGTGCCATTGGTTTAACAACCTCCGACATAATGCACACCTTCAGAAGAGGAATTTCAGGAGACAGAGTCCAACTGAAACCTTATAGAAATGCCCCCTTTCCTTTGCAAATACAGACCAGAGGCAAAATTTTAGGGCATTAGTCTGGTTTCCTGCTCCGGGGAAAGTTGTTTTATAGAGAAAAACCATCCCTGTTCATAACCCTGTATAACCCAGCTAAAATCAAATGTCAAATCCCCATAAGCATCTGTCCCTCAGCCAGAGGTTGTTTTTCTTCACGGATGAATCAAACATTCTGAGTAAATCACATGAATCACCAGCGGAAACATCATCCTCACAGCTTCATCTCACAGTTATGAATAAGGAGCTTGTTTTGCAGGTCCCCAGAGAAGAAATAAAGCCCTTGGAGCTCAGGGAGGGGCCTAGGACTTTCACAAGCATTTTGTTTTAATAGATTACAAACAATAAGGTGTCTCCCTCCTCCCATCAAAAAAGGTATGGCCAATTGCTCTACAAACCATCCCTCAATTTAGCAGTACTTTTATTAATAAGAAAATGCTTGCACTGGTGACATAGCTCAATAACCCAGTTATAAATCTCATAAATCTGTTGCAACGGTTACAAATGAGCAACGTGATTTATGAGTGGGGCCACTGACTTCTACACCTGACATAAAACTTTGTAGGCAATCAGCCACATGTTTCATTTTAGTTTTATATTTGACATATAAATCAGGCAGTGAAAAGGACTCTCTCTCCACCTCCACTCCTCCCCTTGAAACAGACGGAGCAAATATTTTACAAGCAACATGTAAGTCACTGCAGCAAGGACACAATATGAGGTATGGAAAATATTATGCTGTGATTTCATTAGTTTCATGTGAACCAATACGGGGCACAGTGACCTGCCTAGAAGAGCAGGCAGGAGAGCAGGCAGTTAAGCGGGGAATAACCATGCAGGTCACCATGGAAAAGCAAGTTTTCTTGCACTATGTGCCCCATTTATTTCCAGGGCTTTCAAACCTGTGGAAGGTCCACATCTTCCCCTCCTGAGCTGAGCAGGGTTTGGCCCTGCTTTTGAGGTTAAGGTGTCCAACATAACCCCATAAAGGCAATGTGGTCATCAACAGAATGGAGCAGAAGAGAAAACCTGACAGTCACTAACCAGATTTTTGAGGTTGCTTTTCACCGGTGTTAATAAAATAACTCTCTGCCCAGCACATTTCACAGGATCCCTTCCCTCTTCAGATTCTACAGCAGATGTGCCCAATAGCTCATCAGAGCTTCAAATTTGACCCCCAGCTCAATGTTGAACAACCATCTTTAAATAAAAAATAATGCACTGGGAACACATTTCAGTCACTTTAGGGGATTCTGGTATAACAGGCAAATTTCTCCTGAATTTATGAGTGACCCAGTTCCGAAATGTGTTAAAACTACTGCATTCATCTGAATCTCAAGATGAGTCAGATCTTTGTGCAAAGTGCTGTGTGAAATTAGGTAGTTAGATGTTTGCCTGAGAAACTCAAGGAAATGTTGCTCCAGTTGTTTAGATGCAAATTCAAATGTCTGATTTTCATTAAGTGTAGAATCAGACCCACAAATATGAGAAAGTGCTAAAGGTAAGATGTACAGAAGTGAGATGAAGTGTGAAATAATACATAACAACCTAAAGAAAATGTTATTTTTAAACAAGTGGTATAAATCTGTAGTACTTTCACCCAAATGCACGCGTTAGTTTATCTCAGCTGGATAAAGTCCTGTCAAAATTTTTTATATGATCTCCTCCAGGGATGTGAATTTTTCCATAACAGAGGTGTTGGCCATTTCTGGAAAGCTCTTGCTGTGAGTCAGGCATGTACTACTTTTCCATTTTCTCAGAAGAACTCTTTAAATACACTTGAGGCAATGGAAAGCCATCTGGAGGCAGCGGCTGAAGGATGGGTTGTGACTGCCTGGTTCAGTGGTGCAGAGCTCTGAGGATGGGGTGGGAAACGGACTATCCCATGTCACAGCAATATTCTTCTCAAAATTAAATCCACTATTTCTTTACTTTCACTCTTCAGTGGTTTTATGTGACATATTCTATAAATACAGGCCTCTTGGAAACTTCGGTGGGGCTCTGATCAGCCACCTGGGTTACAACACCATCTAATGTCCAGTGCAGATGAGGCTTTTTGCATATCCTCCGGTGGTAACTACATCTTCAACAACACAAATTTCTGCAGTCCCACTCAGACTGTTAATGTCTTGTGTACTCTAAAAAATAATGTATGCTCCAGCTTAACCAGACACCATCTGATTTCTCTAGTGTGCATTCCAAGTGGAAAACAGATGATTTGTTTATAAAGATGAGTTTCTCGGGCTGTAGCTGAGATCTCATTATTTATTTAAAATTAAGTTGTAAATATACAGGAGAAAGCCGAGCTTACACCAGCTGAGAATTCCCCCTGTAGCTTTTTCAGCTGCTCATGAGTTTACCTCTTCCTCCTCACTGATGGGTAACAGAGTTGATTTCCCTATACACAGAAGGAGCACTGGATACTGAAAGTTTACACCTCTGAATGTTTGTCTTGATTAAATATGTTGAGTGAGTGCTGAAAGAATGATAATTAAGATGTTCTCTGCACGCTAATTGACGTTTAGTTGGGGGTGATGGGACTGAAGCAAACACAGCAATGAAATAAATCAAGGTCAGCGTAAGACTGAGCTGCCAGAGCAGAGTTTGGGTGTTGGGCCAGGTCTGGATCTGACAGCAGAGGAATCCAGCACACACCAGTATTTGAAGCCATGGCAAGGAATACACGAGGATAAATGTGTACACAGAAGTCCGTAGCCCAATTTTGCTTATTTGGCAGCCAATATTTTCAGACATAAATTGCTCTCACCTCCCCACTCTGTGAGTCTTTTCTTAGGCTTAAGTTGTCCTTGCATTAGCTCCTTGTAGTAGTGAGATTGTTCTGAGGTTCTTCAGTGGCCTAAATGAGTGTTTGCATTTCCGAAGGTCTCCCACTGGAGCTCACATTCTTTTTTTTCTCCCCCCACACGTTGACTTCAAACCATGAAGTGTATCTAATGATCAGGAGGGATCAGGAGTAGCCAGCAACGATTTACAAAGAGGAAATCATGCTTGACCAACCTGATTTCCCCCACAAAGAGGTGACCAGCTCGATGCGTGAGGGGAGAGCAGTGGATGTTGTTTACCTTGACTAGTATCTTTTGTCACTGTCTCCCATAATAACACCTGAGATAAGATGACAAAATATGGGTTGAATAAGTGGAGAGTAAAATGGATTAAAAACTGGTTGCACTACTAGACCCATAGGGCTGTGACCAGTGACACAAAGTCAAGTAGGAGGAAAATCACTGAGGATGTGTCCCAGAACTCTGCCCAGTGCTGGGCTCCCCAGTGCAAGAGTGACACAGATTCATTGGAGCTAGTCCAGCACAGGGTCACAAAGGTGATTACTGGATTGGAGCATTTCTCAAATCAGGAGACACTGAGCCAGCTGGGACTGTTCAGCCTGGAGAGGAGAAGGCTCAGGGGGATCTTATCAATGTCTATAAATCCCCAGTGGAAGAGGATGAAGATGAGGGATTAGACTTCATTGACAGGACAAGAGCGACTGGGCACAAACTAAAACACATTAAATATTTACTGTGAGGAAGGTCAAACCCTGGGCCAGGTTGCCTGGTGATGATCTGGAGATAATTCAAACCAGACTGGACACAGTTCTGAACAACCCTCTCAGGATAACCCTGCTTGAGCAGTGTTGGACTAGACCTCAAGGTTGTACTAGACCTCAGGGCTGGACTATAGCTCAAGGTTGGACTAGATCTCAAGAGCTGCCTCCAACCTCAACCACTCCATGATTCTGTGACTGTAACAGCACATAGCACTCATCTTCTTTGAAGGCAAAGAATATCCAAAGTACAGCATTGCTCATTATTAATTGTTCATTAGCATAGTTCTCATTGCCATAATAAAGTATGTATGTTTTCAGACTCTGCTTTCAGTTGCAATTTGACACACTATAACACAATAATTATAACTGGAAGTGCAGCAGTGATCAGATCCAAGAAGCATTTTGGCTGCAGACTCCCAAATTTTCAGGAAGTTCCAGTGCAGATCTGCACCTTGCACCTGGTTCCTGTCTGTGTAAGGGGCAGAACCAGCATTTCTTATCTGAACAGCCACCTGCTATTTCAAGAAAACCCAAACCCCACAGCTTTGGAGACATTCTTGTTTAGATTCAGACTCAAGGTTTTCTAGCCAAGGTCAAGTCTGTTGCTGTAAAATATTCTGCTCCACTCTGCTCCACTCTGTCCTGCATCTCTAAATGTATTTTTAAAGTGTAGGTTTTAAAATGTTTTAAAAGAACACAAAAAGGGGACATTGAATTAGAGCAGAACAAGACAAGAATAAAAATGTTTTTAAACAGATTTGATTTTTGGTTTTTTGGCAAGCTTTTCAAATAGCTTTTGGTGACGCATATTGCTAAAATGGAGCCAGAAATAAACTGTTTATGAGAATTTTTTTTCCAGTAAGTGAAAATCCAATTATTTTGATTTGAAGGTTTTGGGGTTTTCCTTTTTTTTTTTTTTTAAATAAACGTTTTTAAACATTTGGGAGATTGTTCTTTAAATTAAATAAGTAGTCACAGTCTGCAGAGGACTGCTCTCCCAAGGTGATGGTCCTTCTCCATCTGGAGAACCAGGCACAAGAAAAGAAATCCTGAGTCCCAGCTCTTCAATGAGAATTTTTACATTATAGGAAGGTCTAACCTCAAGTTGAGAATGCATTTGCTTGGCACTTTTTTCAACAAGCATGCACTCCATTACAAGTAAACGTGCATTATTACAGTAATGCAATTGCCCTGATAGAGTGTAAATTCAGACTGCAATTTTTTTCATTTTGCTTTCCGCTGGGCACTTCTGGTGACACTCATGTACCTGCAGTTGCCTGTATCCCCATACCACTGGAATTCTCTTAAACCACACCTAGCAGGGGCCAGTTCTGAATCAGATTTTTTGAAAAGTTACCCCTAAAAAAGAAAGACTCACTTCAAAAGCATTAGTGATAGACATTGTCTGCCTGGACTAACAGTGGACATTGTCTGCCTGGACTTCAGGGAGGCCTTTGACACTGTCTCACTTAAGATCCTCATAGACAAGCCATTGTTTTAAGTACTGGATAAGCAGCCAGTGATTTGGCTTGAGAACTGGTTAAGTGGCTGGGACCAGAGGTTGGTGGTCAGTGGCGTGGAGTTTGGTTGGAGGGCAGCAACTAGTGATTGTATCCCAAGGGTCACACACTGAGTCCAGCCCTGTTTAACATGCTCATTAGCAGCTGGGATGATAGGGCAGAGTGTACCCTTAGCAAGCTTGCCAACCACACCAAACTGGAAGGAGTGGTTGATGTGCCAGAGGGTTGTGTATCCAGCCAGAGGGACCTCAGTGGGCTGGAGAAATGGGACAGCAGGAACCTCATGGAGTTCAACAATGAGAAGTGCCAAATCCTGCACCTGGTGAGGAAAAAATGCAGGCACCAGGACATGCTGGAGACCACCCAGTGGGAAAGGAGCTTGATGGAAAAGGACCTGTGGGTGCTGCTGAACACCAAATTGAGCTTGAGCCAGCAACACGCTCTTGTAGCCAAGGTCAGTGGCATCCCAGGCTGCATTTGACAAAGTACTGCCAGCAGGTCCAGAGGGGTGATCCCACTTCTTCAACGCTGGTGAGGCAAAATCTGGAGTTCTGTGTCCTACCCTTAGTGCAGACAGTCAGACCTACTGTACCACATGGGATGCTGCCTGGCCATGTGCTCCTTGTCTCTGACTGCTCCCCGTCAGCACAATTGCATGCATTTTGTCCCATCTAGTTTAAAAGATACCTTCCAACCCAAACCATCCAAGGATTTTGTGTGCTGCGCCTATTACCAGTTCTTCTTCATGACCGTGTGGGTCTATGCAAATTATTTTGGCACCTAACTTTAATAAAGAGAACCCTGTACTCTTTACTACACTTTGCAAAGCACTGCTAGCCCATGCTGGGAGGGTTAAAGAGTAACCTGCATGACCGTGCACCTCTTGCTCTCTTTTTCACTCCTTTTTCTTTGTGCCAGTTTGGCTCAGGAGGGTTTTCCTGGAAGAGAGGCTTTCAGCAGTGCTGGTGATGGGGATGCCATAAGGAGGTGCAGTGTCCCATCCTCACTTGCATGCCAAAAATTGTGGGCTGCATCTCAAGTACAGGCTCCTTGTCCTCCAGTAACCCCTGGCACCAGCACAAATCATGCAGCAGGCTGCTGTGTCTGCCTTAGAGGCTGGTTTGCTTTTGTGTTGAAATTTCATGAAGCCTTAATAACTCTCACTCATAACTTTCCAGCCAAAACTTCACTGCCATTGACCCTGAAAAAATGAACATATAAACAAAAGTCTGAGAAGTGAATGCAGATGAGCTGAACTAACTTACTGATTAGGACTATAATGGCTTAATGGGTAAAGCATGTACCCTCTGAGTCTCTTGCTTTGGCTTAGTTGTGGTGATGGAGAAGAGATAAAGACCAGCTGAACACAGGAAATAGGCAGACAAGATCCACCTGTCATTGGCTATTGGTTACTTTTATTACTGCAAGGACTCTCAGGAAAGAAAACCTGACACCTGACAAGATTTGTTATAGGAACCATTAGCACCATCTCCTTATTAACAGTTTTACCACATTCAAAAAGGTGGTGTTGGGTAAAAACTGTGCCAGAGAAAATTACATGTGTTAGTAAAAAATAACTCCTCCATCAGAGTTTGACAAGTCCTGAAATCATTGTGCTAAGGTGCATCATGTAATAGGTAGTCAGGCATAAAACCAAAGAGAAAAAATCACAAGTTTGGTTCACAGCTCAACAACAGCTCCGTACAACCTCATCTACCAAATGAATAAGGAAAATAAAATATTTGAATAAAAGCACAGGGCCATTGTTTTCCCTTCCTGGCACTCAAAACTTGGCCCCAGATCTACTGTGCATTTCATTGACTACTGAAAATGTGTCTGACAAACTTCAGTTGAGTTTTGGGCTTTTAAGTAAACAGCTGGTATCCTCTATAGAATTAATTGTTCCCAGTCCCCTCCAGTTCAACAGCCAGAGCCAGTGCAACTCTCCTTTCAGCTGCTGGAGGTGTTAATGGCTGCTTGTTGCTATTCCTTTTGTTTCTTTCAACTGGGGTATTCTCCTCTGGGAATTAATCCCATCAGTCTTGAAGGTAGTCTTGCAAAAATAGGAATTATGTAAATTAAGGAACAGGTTGCCCAGAGAAGCTGGGGATTCCACACCCCTGGAAGCGTTCAAGGCTGGATGGTGCTCTGAACAACCTGATCTAGTGGAAGGTGTCCCTGTCAATGGGGAGGGCTTGAAACTAAATGGTTTTTAAAGTCCCTTCCAACCCAAACCTTTCT
Source organism: Gymnorhina tibicen (assembly GCA_013399875.1). Lineage (NCBI taxonomy): Eukaryota > Metazoa > Chordata > Aves > Passeriformes > Artamidae > Gymnorhina > Gymnorhina tibicen. The sequence goes on from VXAZ01007004.1 coordinate 393,720, forward strand.
ATAATTCTACGATTCTAAGACAGGACGTGCTTGGAGAGGGACAAAGATATATAGGAAAAAAAAAAAAAGAATGCCCAGGGGAAAAAGGAGGAGACATTTTAATGCTTCAGGGATATTCAGGCTCAGCCCCTGAAGTCAAAATGTACAAATCCATTCTGATTTTCTGAAATGATTGAATGCATACTTTAACAATATGGATTCTTGCTTTCAGAGCCCAGCCAGAATAAATCACAAATCTGCATTGTCTGCAATATATATGCCACATTTTATTACCTTGGTTCACGGCCGACACTTAATTTAATGCTCACCCTTTCATGTAATATATTGCAAGATATGCATCACTTCACGGTTCTGCACCACGGTGCTCAAATTGCCTATGGTATTGATCTATACGATGATTAAACCTCGGCATTCTTTAAGAACCTGGGCTCTCAGAGCACTAGATGGTGCTAGAGAATTCTCTTAGCCAGCTCCGGGGCTGCATCCCCACAAATTCCCTCCATGTACCATTTATTTTTGTACAATGTAACAGCATAATCTGCATCCAGCATCTACATTCTCAGCCGTGTTTCAGACGGGCTGCTGGCATTGCCCATCACTCCTCCTCGCTGGGTGATGAGAAGTTGCTTGTTGTTGCCAGGGGCAAGCTGTCAGACTCACAAGTGCCCAGGTCATGAGACCACCTTCAAAAACAGGGGATATATAAATTTTTTTTAAGTGTACTTTTATTTGCACTCTGGTTCCTAAGCCCTGGGACAGTTTTGGTGCTATTTATGTGCTCCCTAGGAAGGCTTGGGAGTGCTGGGCACCAAAAGATCAGAGCCAGGAATGGGTCTGAGCAACAAAGTTCAAACCACAGTTCAGACCTCACTGGGGTGGGTAGGGAAGTTTGGTTTTGAACCATCCAAAGTAAAGAAACCACCCTTGGAAACCACCGGATGAGAAAGACAATTAGGAAACAGAGTGGGGAGTTGTACAGTTCTGTGTCTGCTAACAACTATAGTAAGTTTTTTGGCTGGAGCACACACTGGGAGAGGAGGGTTTCAGGACAGCCTGCACCCAGCAAGAGGTTTTTCTCTTGTCATGAGGTCAGAGGGAATCCTTAGCTTGTTCAGAAGTGTTAGGCTGGGTATGCGTCCTGTGATGTGCAGAAAGGGAAAGCAAGTGAGCTGCACTTCACCTCAGAGATGACCCTGGCATCAACATCAATGGGTCATTTTGTCACCAGCAGCTGCACCACGTGAGGACAGGCTCTTGGAGAGAAACCCAGGTGTTGGTCCTTCCTCTCCTGCCAGGTGCCCAAGGACATGGGATGTCCCAGGGAACCAAGGCACACAGATACTGGCAGCTTAACAGGGATGATACAGGGCACTGTCCCTCTGTGACAGCTCAGCTGTGAGGCTGCACACTGGGCTGCACAAGGCCCAGGTGCATATAGGGCAGCCATAGAGCCCGGTGCTACTAACATCAATGTTGTGGGTTCAATCCCTGCACGAGCCACTCACTTCAGAGTTGGACTTGATGATCCTTGTGGGTCCCTTCCAACTGTGAATATTCTGTGGTCCTGTGATCCAAATCAGCAATATTTTCATGGCATTGGTGCTGTGAGAGATGCTGCCCAGCTGTGCCTGTCCAGGGGGTGGGCACGCTGCGGGACGGCACAAGGCGACACCGAGCCGCAGACAGCAACTGCTGCCGACAGCTGGAGCAGCCACTGGGACACAGGGATACAGGGCAGCCTTGGGGTTAGTCCTGGGGGCACAGCTGGCAGCCAGCACCCCTCCTCCTCCTGCCTGCAGGGCAGCTGCAATGGCAGGAGAGCAGCTTCCCCAGGCGCCAACACCACACGGGCTTGGTCTCTTCCTGCCCAGGCAGCACAGGCTGGAGCCTCCACCAGCTGCAGCTCCCCCATCCCACTCAGCTGCAGGATCAGCCCAGGGACCCACCCAAACCACAGCTCCCAAGGCAGGTCGGATCAGACATGATGGGGTCAAGCATGTGGTGGGCACATCTCCTGTGGCTGGTTCTTTCTGGACATGGTGTGGCTACCACATGTTCATGCAACACCATGGTGCAGCCACCGGCCACGTGACACTTCATCCCACCAGGAGTACCAATGAGGAGCAGCGCAGAGTGAAAACCATGGCTGGTAAAACATGGAAATCTGGGCAGGTGTTATGGGCCCTGCACTTACGTGCCTCTGATACCATGGACTGAAAGCAGTCACTTCTTTTGGCTCATGTAACCTTGGTGGCACGTTCCCATTCTGCTCCTGCTTGATGATGGCACTGAAACCAGATGGAAATGCTTTGAAGAACTTAGATATGACTTCATGGAATTACAACACCATCACTAAATCAACCAATCAGACAACAGCTAAAGAATGACATTCCCAGGGAACCGAACTTGTGTTTTCAGCACCATTAAGATGTTTAAGGGTGCCAGTCAGATCACATTAGGCCCCTAACCTGTTTTGAAACTTCAGTGGAATCGTTGTCATTTTTCTTCTCGTTGAAATCAAATGAATTGTTTATATGAATTTAAAGGTATCTCTTGAGCACTCACAGAGGGTGAAACTGCAAACCAAAGGGGAAACCCCACTGCTGGGCTGGTTCTCCCAGTTCAATAATGTGCTTAAAAGTCTCTGCACTGCCCAAGAAACTTGCCATGGTGTCCCATCCCTGTCTCATGTTATATCACCCACAGACTTCTAACATCACACAGGGAGGGAAATTTGCTTTTAATTGATTGTTAACCTACCCGTGTCCCTCTGTGTGCCTTTTATTTACATTAACAGTCTGAAAGAGCAAAGTATTCCCCTTCACATTTCACTCTGCTGGAGAAACGGGTTTGCTGTCATCACTCCTCATAAGCACAGCCTGAGACCCGCTTTCCTAAACTCTCCCTTCCACCATTTGTCTTTACTACCTCATAGCTGTCAGCTTTTCTTCTAGCTGCTACTATGAAATGAGCACAGGGTCGTTTTGGCCAAAAACCACTCAAGAATCAAAAAGTAGAGGAGGAGGGGAGCAATTACTGATCTTTGAAGGGAAAACTGGAGAAAGCTGGGAAAGTATCCTTGATTGAGGGTTGCAACCCTCAGCCTCCAGATCGAAAATCACCATTAATCTTACCCAAAAACACATTCAAGGGAATTTTACGCAAGCATTTATCCCAGCATCACCAAGGTTCTCTAATCCTTCTGCCATGAAGAAACCTCTTCTGTTCTGAAATAATTTGATATGTCGAGAAACCCTAAAGTGGCATTCAGTTCTCTTATTGCAACAGCTGTATTAAACAAAGATTGACAGTGCTCTATGGCTCCCTTCTATCCAACAGAATTTTCCTTAAGCAATTTATTTCATCAATGCTGCCTCAGTTTCCCCACCTGTAAAATGGACATATTGGGAATTTCTGGTTTGACAGTGGAAGATGTGTCCAAGGAGAAACTGAGTTTTCTAAGAGCTGGTTGATTTTCTTTCCCCAGTTGAATGGGTATTCAAACATAGAAGGAGTGAGGTGAGAAATATTACCAAGAACCTGGGAGAAGTAAATAGCCCAAATTACTACAGAGAGAGTCCTTGTTTGACCACCCCATGAAAAAACAGCATGTCATGTCCAGGCTCTTTCTGTTCAAGTGATAGATGCTTTAATAGACAATAGGATAAATACATTTATTTTTCCCAAAGAAAGAAACTTTCTGCAGAAAAGGTTACTATATTTTAATATAGTAACTGCACTGCAACTTCCACTTGGGCCAGAAAGTCTAAACACTTCTTTCCAGGCCTTTGGTTTCCCAGAAGGTGGGGTTTTTTCCTAAAGGCTAGTGAAAATTTTAGACAATTGTATCAAATACCGCAGGGATTTCAGAATGAAAAAAGAGGTCCATCAGGACAAGAAAGAGAAGGCAAAGAGAAGGCACCTTCCTTTACCCTGTTCAAGCTTCTTGGCATCCTGCTCAGTAATTACCCCCATGTGGGGGATGCAGACAGAGTCCAAGGAAAATCTGACGGTGGAAGGGGGCTGAATTCTCACATTTTTAGTGAAGTCCTAGGTAAGAACAGCCCAGCAGATGGGCTGATCACTACCCAATTAGATATAATCAATACAGCACCCACTCTGTGTTCTGAGTGGGAAGCAGCAGGCACTGGTGGTGGTCCAGATTGTCACCTGGGTGCTGCTGGGTGCTGTCACCCACCTGTCTGGCACCAACTCCGTGCCCTCTCCGGGGGAACCCCACTGCTTCCATCCACCACCCCAGCGGGCCAAGCAGCAACCCCAAGCTGGGTCTGCACGCCAGGGCGGCCAGCGCGGAGCCAGGCTGTCCCCTCACTCCCCTCCCACCTCCCCCTCGCCGGCCGCCAGGACTTTGTGTCCTAAAAGCTCATTCTTTCCATAGCGTAAAAAATAAACCAGCATGTGCTCCTCTCCAACGCCGCCCGTCTCCACAACGGCCCCGGGTGGGTTGTTGTTGTCGTTCGGCTCTGCCTCTCCCTAAATAACAGAATTACAGCGGGTCTAATCCTGCAAAGTGCTGAGTAACAGCTCGTTCCCAATAAATTAAGCAGGCACTCAGCGCCGCAGCCCGATATTTGTATCCATGTCCTCCCGGATTATCAGTCTCTCCTCCTCGCTCTCTGCCCGGCCCCTCGGGGAGCAATTATCTGTGAATGAGAACAGAATAACTCTTTTAGCAGAAGGTTTCCACACTCGAGCACAAGGAGCGCTCTGAATGGATTTATCATGCTTGCTAAAAAGGGAGGTGGTAAAAAATTCTCCCCCTTCTCTCTTTTTTTTCTCCTGTATTTTAAGGAGAAATCCCTGAAGCGGCAGCCGTTCCCCGGTGGCTCCACACACCAGGGGAAAAAAAAAAAAAAAGGAAAAAAAAATAGAAAAAAAATGGATATAGTAAAACTTTTTAAGGGAGGCATGAATCGGTTCTTCAGAAAAACAAGGCAGCGGTGCCAACTGGAAATGTTTGCTTTGGGGGTGAGTTAGATGGCTGGCGTCAGCCAGGGCTAAAGACATGCCAGCGGAATGCAATATTGGGGAAGCAGCAGGTCACTCAATCACTGGCAATTTGCCCAGGAGCAACTGGATGCCTTCAGATTTTTTTTTCCTTGTGTGTGCATGTTGCTGCTTTTTTTTTTTTTTTTTTTTTTCGCTAGGCAAACAGAGCCCCAGCAGTTTTGAGGCTGGGGAGCTGGAGAATGGTATTTCTGAAAGGCACGTTCCTGCAGGAATACCCCCGTGGGTCTGCTCGGCTGCACAGCAGTGACATCTGGCAGAAGTGGTTGCGTTTGGGATGGATGAGGCTGAATCCTGCCTACTGCTGCCTCCACGCACAAGGCAGCAGATGCAGCACAGTGCCAGGGCACTGGGCAGCCCCAGGGAGGGGATGGGGCAGGAAGATGGGACAGCAGTGCCTCCAAAAATACCTTCCAGCAAACTAGAATATTTCTTTTCCTCCAGTAACAAGTATCAAACACTATAGAAGAAACTTGGGTTTATATTTTGGGGAAGCAATAGGATTTTTTTCAAGGTCAGTATGCTTTATGGGAGTGGAGAAATTAGGTAAAAGACAAAAAGAAAAATTTCCCCTAATGAACAATGTCCATTAACTCCCCACAGCACAGGAGGAGGCAAAGACCCAAAAGGCATTTTTGTCTGCACATCTGTAGTTTTTCATTGCTATATCATTTGTGCAGAGTGCCAGGCTGCACACAGAGCCCAAATAAGCCAGGGAGGGAAAGTGTCCCAGCAGGAGAGGCTCTAAACGAGGTGGTGGCCTGACTTGCAGCAACCAGCAGCATTAGGGATCTGCCTTTTTTGCTAACACGGGAAATCAGTGTTTGGCCAGCAGATGAATGCAGCGCAGTCACCAGCACATGATGGGCTGATGTCGACAGTGGCAGCTCTCCAGAGGTAAAAAGGAGCAGTAAAATTCCCCTTGTGTTTGCCTTCTCCATCCATATGAATAAAACCCAACGTGTGAGAGGGAGGGCATCTCTTGATGAAAACCCAAAGACCAAGTTTTACCTGAGACTCCAAACTCACAGGGTTCAGTCCCACTCTGAAGCATTTTCACAGTTAAACACCAGCACCCCACCCACCCATCTTCCACCACAACGTCACCACTCCACAGGGAAAAGCCACCCAGAAGATTGACGCTGCAGGAGGAGGAGAGGTGAACTTCTGCAAAGACAAATCTTATCAATCCATGAAAAAACTGGAGAGAAAGTATAGATGTTTGGAGGCAAAGCACAGCTATGGTCAGCAAGTACAGACCCTGAGGGGTTTCTTAAGCAGGGTCTGCACCTGTGCTCTTCTGATGTCTCCTGACCTGCCTGTCGTGCCATGGTGCCCAGTGACACAGCCAGAAGCCCACCCAAGTCCAAAGACCATCAGGCTTTGAACTGTCAGCTCGGGACACAATACCCACTTGAAATGCAGCTTTTTTTTCCCCACTTCTGGTTTCCAGAGTCATTGGTCCGGCAAAAATGGTTCTAGCTTGATCACTCTTGTCTCTCCATCAACACCTTTCTTTTTACATTTTCATCCTGGTTTTGGATCTTGATCCAGCTGTGGGGGAGAATGAACTAAAATGTCCTCAGCATTCAAGGCCTCCATCACTCTCCTTTTCTGCATCCCTTTTCATCTTATTAATATTCATACTTGGAAAAAGAGCTTGTCATTAGATCACTGGATCAAGGCTTTATTTAAAACGGATTGCATTCCCAGGTCAGTCACCAGTTTCTTGCATGATCTTGAGAACAATCCCCTTTCCCCAGATCCTGCTACTGTAAAATGGATATTGTAACTTTTTCTTTTCCTTGCTGTGCTTTTTTTAGTCTTAAGAAAGAGACAGTCTCACCCAAAGTGTATGCACAGCAAAACAGTGACAATTATTTGGTTTCATTGTAAAGTACCTTTAACCATTATTTAACAAAATACACAAGTTCCTGACAATGTCTTGGAGAAAAAACATTTCACCAACTTCTTTTCCACATGATTAATCCTTGTAAAAAGTATCATACTGGCATGTCCAGCCCATACAACTGCTCTAGGTGCTGTAGTTGTCCATTCAGCCTCGACATTTAATTGCCTGCAAGTGCCTCCTTCTTCCCAGGAACAGCTTCAGTGTGGTCCAAGGGAGCACTGATGGGCAGTGAGGAAGGAAAATGAGGACACACTCTATCACCCCAAAGGATAAATGTCACAGTGAATTCTCCCACCCAACCCTGTGCTCCAACCTGCAGATCAAGCCAGGGTAGCCAATGGGGTTGGGCAGGACTGAGCCCTTTGCTTCCCCTGCCTCAGTGCTGCTGTGAAAATTGAGGAAATCAGTTTTGTTTCCCATACCTCAGTTTCCCCATCTGGAACACAGAAATAATTATCTTGGCTTCTTTTTAAAGGCCTTTCAGATGAACAGCCCTTTTAAAGAGGTAAGGTGTATTATAAGCAACGGACTCTCAACGTCTGCCAAGAACCAAAAGTGATATGAGGGAGATGAAATTCAGGCCACCTCATCAGCAAAGCATGTTGACCTGGCTTTCAAGACAAGGTTAGGGCTCTTAGAGAGAGCCCATTCCTTTTTGGGACGGAAAGGAGTGGACATAGACCCAGCAGATGCTTTCCTATTATTAGTCATTTGTATCCATGTATTGCTGCAAATGTGTACAGCCCTCAGCAGCCCACCAAAGCCTAAAGGGCACAGCCTAAAGTCATCTAACCCAGCAGCTCGACCTCGCAGTGGGGGCTGAGGAGAAGTTGCCAGGTAATTTCCCCATGATGGCTCGGGCAGGATGGATGCAACCAGTCCCCACCAAGCCTGCAAGCCCCAGCGCCTCCATGAGCCCCTCAGTAGGACTGGAGAGGGGACAAGAGAAGGAAGAGGGACCTGCCTGGGGACCAAGCGGAGAGCGTGGCATCTCTAGAGGACCAGGTGGGTGACTCACATTTGGCTGGGGGAAGGACGCTGGAAGCAGGCGAGGTGCAGGCACAGGCGAGGTTCGTGAGGACCTCACAAACAGGGCTGGAAGCACGACCGAGAGCTGCTTTGCACGACAGGGCCAAATCCGTCCCTGGCACGGCTCCCCTCCAGCCGCCCCGGTGTGTTTGTGTAAGGATCCAGCCCTGGCCGCGCTGGGAGGCACCGGCTGCGCGGGGCTGGCATGCCAGCCTGGAGGCCCAGACACAAGGACAGTGCCAGATGCCGGGCATATTTTGTCAGCTGCGCGGGCTGCGGGCTGTCACACGGGGCTGGCTGTGCACCTGCGCGACCCCGAGCAGCCCGGCTATTAACAGCCGGCGACAGCGCTCTGATGCCGGGTCCCTGACCGCCCCGTCCCCGGGCACAGGGATAAATCAGCCTCCCCGCTGATAACCCCGGGGCTCTGCTGCAGCCGGGACTGATGCAAATGCTAATGCACCCAATGCTTGCTCCACGTCGGGGTTCGATGTGTGCGGCCAGCCCGGCTCCACCGCCTCCGGCCGCCCCGGATCACGGGATGCCCAGTGCTCCTGGTGCTCCTGGTCCAGCCCCTTGAGCTGATGAGGCTCTAAAGGTCTCCTGGTGCAATTGATGAATGTTTGGGATCCTCCAAGCAAAGATGAGACCAGCACCCGTTTCTGAGAGGAGCTAACACAAAGACAACTAACATGAGATGTGAAGTCTGTTTAGTACCCAGAGTCAAGAGCTGCAGCAGGCACTGAGTATTTGAGGACTGCAATCTTCTCAGACATGGGGATAGCATCTGAATGGGTCAGGGAAGGAGGCATTGATGGAGAAAGCTGCATTTACCTATTTTATCACCCCCTCCACAACCTGAGCACCAGCCCCAAGCAATCCTTGCACACCCAGAGGAAAAGTCCTGCCACGTCCAGCCCCTTTGCAGGAAACACACAGTGGGTGATGGCCTTCCCATTCTCTCTCCTTTCACTGCTGACCCAAAATAAGAGCAATCTGACTAATTAACAGAGCTAATTAGCATCAAGGTGAAACATCCAGCATGGACTACAGACTCTTAGGAAATAGACTTTGGTGCCTTGAGACACAGAAAAATTATTTCCCAAGTATCATGTGCAGAGCACAGCCAGCTATGTGACTTTTCCTCTTTTTCCTCATCAGTTCTTGGTTCCCGCATAAAGATGATTTTTAATGCCAAAGCATTGTGCTTCATCTCTCTTTATTTCAGGCCACAGGCTCACCACATTTTGGACTGGTTGCAACCCATCTGGTTTCACTAATACTTCTAATATAATATTTATAACTAGCTAAGGGCTGATCATATGACGGGAGTAATCCATAAGTCATGTGCCAGTTGTGGTTATTCTACACCTCAAGCCATTTTTCTGCATTTCGGTGTCCATAGCCTGCTGGGGTATTTCTATGTTTTGTCACTGTTGCACCTTTCCACCTTTGCAGCCCAGTGTTAAAGAAGGTTGTCTCAGTAATTGAGAGAAAAAGAATCACTTTGTTTCCACCCAAAAATAGGACATGAGATGAGAGAATCAACCAAAGCCTTTGATTTCCATCATCTTTGCATTTTCTGAAGGAACTTGTGCTTAGGAAAGTTGTTGAATCTAAACAAAATTATCTTCTCAACAAGTTCCTGCTTCCCACTGCCAGAAGGATCATCCAACAGAAAGCAAAACCAGGTCTGACAGCTTTAGCTTACCCATAGCCAGCTCTGGCAGCCCAACTTCGTCTTCAGCAGACACAGGACATTTCCTGGCAGACCATCAGGTGCCAGGGAGGAAAGATCCTCTGTATTAAATGGGGAGTTCCTGTTGCATGCTTCTTCTTGTTCTTTCTGTCCTTCTTACCCTATGTTACCAGGGTGGGCAAGTGGGAGAAATCTCTGGAGCGATGCTCAGACACATCAAGAGATGTTCTTGACCCCTCCCGAATAGCACTTTATAAAATACCTTGAAGAAATTTTGGGTGAGACCATATTTGAGGGGGAAAAAAACTGAATAAACAAACAAAAACCACTTTTTCCTTAGTTTTGAAAAGAATGAATATCATTAGTGTTAAGCCACTGGCGCCAGGCTAGGATCTGGCCCCGAGTGGCTGCAGAGGCAGAAGCAGAGTGAATTCTCCCTTTCCACGGGTGCTTACAGTTGGCCACAGCCTGTAAGAGCAAATGATTTAATGATTCATTCTGGCAAGCAGGGAAGGATGACTTCAGGTTTGAGCTTCCCACATCACTTCTAGCTGCTCCCCCCGGAGATCCAACACGTCAGTGGCCAAGACGATTGCACAACGCAGAGCCAAGAGGTGCTGCCTTCTCAGCCTCCAGAGCAGCAGCGCAAATGAGGGTCCCTCCGTGGCACACGGGAATTCAACAGCAAAACAGAGGCTGTGCATCAGCCCCAGGAGAAACTAAACCTTTCCTTTTTATGCAGAGCCTTTCAGCACCGACAGCCTCTGCCCCGTGGGTCAGTTTATCCAGAACGGCTCTGCACTAATGGGATTAAGAAGCTCTTCACTGCTTGGATCGCTTCACAGTGGGAAGATCCAAAATCAACTGATGGAAAACAGGATAATTCCTCCTGTGGAGGTAGCAGGATTGTTTGTGGAACCAAATGATCAAACAATGACTCTGAGTACTTCAAATGTGCCATGCCTGGTGGCACGTACCCCAAACCTGCGGGCCCCGGGCGCAGTGTCAGCGCTTGGTTGGGACCCCGTGGCCTGCCCTGGGGGGAAGTTCTGTGGGGCTGGCAGTGTTTGAAGTAGCAGAGGTGACAGGGAAAAGGAGCAGTCATTCTCTCAGGCAAATCTCAATTGCGAACCTCAGGGCTGGAGCCTCAACTCCCACGAGGAGCCCTTGAAGGAATTTAAAATCCTGAATTGCCCCAGGATTTGTGACTGAGTAGTCCCAAATAACTTATCCGCCATCATATGAGGATGTGCAAAACACTTCTGCCCATTGCAGAACTGGGTTTCCCCTTCTCCACAGATACCATACGGCCTCGTACCTTGCACAAACCCTTCTCTCCAAAGAGAAAGATACTCTCAAATTCCTTCAGTATCGACCTTGCCAAACTAATTTTCTGGTTCATCCAGCCCTCATGGGATTTGGCACTGAAGAGGGTGAGTTGGCTGAGCATCAGCACCAGCAGGCACCTAGAGTTTGTGACAGAAGAGCAAGGCAAATTTTGGAAACCCATCAAGTCTCCACCATCAAGAACAGGAGTCACTCAACCAACCTCTCCAAGAGTCTTCATGAGTGAAAACATTTCACACTAAAGGCAGTCACACATTTAACATGTACGCATGATTTCCACTCTGACAAAGTTTTAGGAGCTTGTCAGAAATTATTATTAGAGGCTTCATACATGTCCTGTTTTTCTTCACTCTCTCCCATGGCAGGGAGTGAAGTCTTGTGACAGACAGGACCCTACTAAGAGTTTCCAATGTTCACACAGGGCTTGACACCTCAAAATTACATTATTCAGGCTCTTCTCCATCTGGAAGAGTGAATGGACTACAGTTGGTCTGAAAATTGTGTTTTCTTCTCTCACAAAAATTCTGACTTTTACTTAAAATAAATAGAAACAGCTAAAAATAAACTTTCTGCTTTTAGATGTAAAACATCAGTAAACATCTGAAATTTCATGCTGAAAACAGACACTTCTCAAAAAACAAAAAGTTGCTTAATCCATAAAGGCATTTTCTGACAGAAGACATTTGAGAGGTAAATATTTTGGAGCAGCCCTGGAAATGCTCTTTTGCCTAGCTCAGTGCAGTGCACATTACCTATTTTAAACATCAGTTGGAACACTGACATCTGGACCTTTAACAGAGAAATCTTTTTTACCCCCTCTTCCAGGTAAGCTCAGCAATAGATCCTCATAATGATTCTATGCTTTCCTCCCATCCCATTTCCACCTTGATTGTGACCAGGATTGATACTTATCATGATATATCTGCAGATTTGAAAGCAAATTACTATCTCAGGAATTTATCAGGGGCTCTGAATGTCATTAGGAGCAATCAGTAGCAGGAAAATGGTTTTAAGTTAGGGTGAATGTGAAAGTTAAACAGCCTCAGTGTCTTGTTTGACTGTGCATCATGTTTGGCTCTGCTCAAAGGTGGGTGGAAAGCACAGGAATAAAAATGTCCACATGAAAACTGGAGTCAGGTCCACAGCACATATTTCACTGGGCTCCTGTTTCAGGGCAGCTAAGGTTGGCTTTCCGATCGGCTCAGCCCCGGTATCACAAAGAGAAACATTATCAGATCTTTCTGGTGTGCTAATATCCAATTTATTTTTCAGCAGTGCAATTTCCTGCCTGCTCTTTGAACAGCTATCAAAGGACAAGACACCAGATCATGGCAGACATTCTTCTAGTGCTGACATCTGCTAAACTAGTCAAGTCTGTTCCTATACAGCCCACTCAATGCATCCTAAAATATTTTATAAGCTACCAGTGGAACAGAGAATGGTGATGTGGGTCCCTGACCTTCATTTGAGCCACCTTGATGTTCAGTACAGATGGGGAATCACACTTCAGCAGCCAGAATTTCTGGGTCCATTCAGTTTAGGGTTTCTGTGTTTCCTCCAAACCCAATAAAATCCACGTAATGCCATCTGGCACTTCATATCCTTCACTGTTTTTCATCTGAGAGCACTGACAAATCTGCATATGAGGCTTAATCCAAAAGCCTCTGAAAACCAATGGAAAGATAGTTTTGGATCATGCCTAAAAGTGCAAGACTTTATTTAGAAAACTGCTTTCTACAGCATTGCTGGAAGGTGTTCCTCCTTTGAACAAGCCCTCAACCAGCAGCAAACACATTCCAACAAAACATCTGGATACCTAGGAAAAGGTTGGTCTCGTTACATTCAGAGAAGTCCAGAAATATCACTGATAAGCTATTACTCAAACTCATATGTGTTAGCTCTGTTGCTATTTTTGCTTTGGGTGACACCACTGATACCATGAATATCAATGTGTTTCACAAACATAGGCAAGTACAGCAAGGGACTACTCACAGCCCATTTTCAGAGTTATTCATGGAACCTGAAGTCTCTGTGTCACTGTCTCTCATGTCCTCACTGGCTGTATCCCAAAATATTTCCCATACCAGTGCTGACTTCTGCCTTAGTTTTGAGGTCTGCAGCCAGGGGGGAAAAAAAAAAAGAAGAGCCTAAGCACCTGGGACTTTTCTTGAAGGTTTGATTGCAGGTTTGCCTCAACCACTCACTGTTCAATGAGTCCTTTTCATTGCCTTCTGCTCCTCACCATCCTTCTGGGTTGTGATTTTATCTACTGAGCATGACCTCTCCTATCCCTGATTCACATCTCCCTGCCTTCATTCCCATTCCATCTGTCCTTGTCCTGGGTCCTCCCCTGTGTCATTGCTCTTCCCAATCTTCAACTTAATCCCAGGCTAAACTTCTATTTTCTTCTTGAAAGAGTTCCTAGATGTATTTTGGCCAATTTTCTGGCCTGTCATCTCACTTATCCAGACCACTGAATTCTTTAAATTCATATCCATTGACCACATTCGTTCTCATTCACTTCTTTTGAGCCCTGCCCAATCCTGGCCACCTTGCTGAGACCCTCAGTCTAATTTCTCTTTCCCTGTATTTTTTGGTACACTGTTCACCAGGGCCCTGATCAGTATAGAAGCGAGAAGTTCACAGACCAAACTGTCAGAAAGTTGATAATGCCCACAGAGTATGCATTTATGTGCTGTGAAACATGTTAGGAGGCCAAAGTGGAGAAACTGTATTGCAGAACCACCTTGAATTTTGGCAGGGGTCGTATTTTATATCATATTAAATGTAGGAAGACATTTACTGACTCATACTAACCCAAGTCCTGCATTAAACTGATGTATTGGTTACCAGTCACATCTTTCGTATTTTAAGTAATTGAGCTTTTTCTCTACTTTCAGGATGCTGACAGGCAGTAACACAAAACTGAAGAGTTGTACTGAAAGGAAGTTGAAAGGGAAAGTTAGGAGTCAAATGGTTTCAGTACTCAGAGGCTTTATTTTAACAGTACCTAAATGTTGGTAGAGTGAACAACAGAATAAAGTCTATCAGAAGCAAAGAATGGAAATGAAGTTCAAAAAGGGAATATGGAAGAAACATGCACACAGGTGAGCCAATGTTAAAAGTCAGTATAAATCTATTAAAAAACCTTAAGAAGAGCAATTTTCTAAAGCCCAGAAAGCTAATAACAAAAGCTGCCTCAAACACTTCCAAAGCAAGTAGTTTTCCAGACAGCTGTTCAGACTGATAGATGATCGATATGGGATAGATGAGCACTCAAGACACATTATCTCGTGATAGCAAAGTCAAATAAATACGGAGGATGCATCCCACACTGCAGCCTTTCCCTACTGAGAACGCATCTGAAGAGATACCTCAAACTGAAGCGTCAGTAGTAAAGGTTTTCAAACAAACTGATCAAGTGAATAAGACCAATCTGCAAGACCAGACAGCATTCACCCAAGACCTCTATGGAAATCCAAAGAGGAAACTGCTGAATGGTTATCCATGGTGCAGAGCCAGCCTGCTGCTAAAATCAGCCTATGCCAAAAGAATAGAAGCAGTAAAGGTGATGCAAAATGAAAAAGCAGTTTCCAGACAAGCACGATTCTGTGTAAGGCAAACTGATAAACATTCTAAAAAAGAACATTAGACACATCAGAAAGCAAGGTGTAACAGGGAAGGGTCAAGTGTTGCAGCTGTAGGTGGAAGTCATGTCTCACAAATCAAGTTCTTTGGGGTGTCACTGAGGGGATGATGATGTGAGTGATGCCATTCACTTGGCTTTACAAATGTGAGAACCTATGAAAAATTTCAAGGTAAGAGCTACTCTGGATGGTTCTCTAAAAATGAGAACTTAGTGCTCCATGGGAATTAAAAAGCAAAGAGAAAATTAAAAACAAGTAGGAAAAGACTTCAGAGCAATATCACAAATTTTTGCACATGCACACGTGCATGTTGGTGCAATGCACCAATCTCATACAGGATAGAGCAGAACCACAAAAGGCAAGAGAGGGCAACAAGACCCCAGAGACAGGGAACAGTTTCCAGACAAGAAGAGCCAGAATAGGCTAAAACCCTTCATCTTGGGAGAAAAAAACATCAGAGGGGATCTGAGAGAGGTCTGTGAAGTCACGAGTTGCATGGAGAAGGTGAACAGGAAATAATTGTGCAGCATTTCTCAAAACTTCAAGGGCCAGATGGACACTAACCAATGAAATTATGAGACAGCAAGTTAAGAACAGAAAAAAAGGACAGAAAAAAAGAACAGAAAAAAATTTCTCTCACAAATGAGTGATGGGACTGTCACAGGCACTAAAAATTACAAATTAGTACAAATGGGCTTAAAACAGTAATGGTGGCTAGCTCCAGCAGGGCTGTTACACATCACAATCCAAACTCAACCTCAGGAGATCCCTTAGCTGCTGACTGCCGGAAGCTGGAATGATGTATCACAGGTAGCACCACTCTGCACTCAGTGTGCTTCTCACTTTTTTTTTTCTGAATTTCTTACAATCTTTCTATTTTATGATTTCAAGGTAAGTCATAGCAGCATGACTCTGGACTCTGTGTCCTTACTCACTAACGTGCCTCTAAAGAAATGCATCCCAACATGAAGTTCAAACTTAACCAGAGACAAGGTGCTACATGAAATTTTGTGGAAAAATACCAAGTTACATTATTGATATACTCTAATAATAAATCCAGCCCTTCTGATTAATGATTAATAGAAGAAAATAATAAACTTCAGCAAGTGATAAGACTGTCATGAAGAGGAGCCTCTCTAAGGTATCCTCTACCTTCTCAAAACCTCGATTTGTCCACCATGGTGGGCACAGCCCACTGGAACATGGGCACATCAGCTCATGTAAATGAAACTGTCAGTGTCACTCTTCCCTTTTCACCAATAAAAGCTCTTTTACACTTGGAGAATCTGACAAGAGACTTTAGAATAAATATGCCTCTAATTGCACTCTTTACATAACCACTAAGAGTCACCAGGAATTCCTGGGACCTTGCAGACCACAGTCAACAGCCACCGTTGAAAAATCTGGACAACAAAAATGCTTGCATTGCCCTCACCCACAAAAATAAACTTCCACCCAGAATTCATAGGTTTTAGTTAAAAGAGAGACTGTCCTGTGCATCTGTTCTATTTAAGATGAACTGTCCTTTTTCTAAAAGAGAAGAATATTAAGTGTAAGACTTCAGTATCTTCAGACCTCATCCTTTGCTCTTTCTTTTTTTTTTTTTTTTTTTGGGTTTGGAGGGGGATGACCTGAAACTTCAAAATAGAAAAGCCTAAAGAATGCTGAGTACACATGGGGTAACTAAGTTTGAGCTAATGTTGATAGTGGACATCTTGTTGGTGCTGTAGGGGACAGGCACCACAGAGAGGAGGTGGGCTGGGGAAAGGAAGGACACGTTACTGCTGCTCGCCAGGATCCAGGAGAGCAGGAACACTACAGGGAACAGCCCACTAGAGGAGTTTTGGCACGGCTGGGACTATACCTCATGTCCATCTCCACACACAACCCCTCTCCTGACCACAGGAACAACCTCCCAGCCTCAGACAGGTCCTAAGCAAACAAATGGGAGGATTTTTACCAGTTTTAATGATGAATGAGGTCAGATCGAGCTGAAGCCAGACCAGCTGCCAGTACAACTGTGCATAAATCAGTGCATTGGCTCACAGATGGAGAAAGAGTTGAGGTTTTTGCAGGTCCTTACCCAGCTATTCAACCTCCCATACATCTCACATCCAAGCAATTTTGGAGCCAACAGTGCTCTTGCTGAAGTCCGTGGATGAGTTGTCCTTGGCCTCCATGGCCCCAGGGTCACTGCCTAAGCTGCCACAGCATGGCTAAGCCTCTGACAGGTCACTGGAGACACATCTTAGCTGGAGGAAGACACTGAGGCATTGGCTGGGGTAAGGTAGTACTTCCACTAAGGCTAGGCTGAGAACTTCAGGCTTTTTGATTTTAAACAACACTGCTTCTTTATAAAATTGAGCTTCTGCACCTGCAGCAGAGTGCATCCAAACTGATTTGCAAGACTGCCAAAGACCCAGTGTCTCCCACCAAGAAGTATGCTGATGTATCAGAAAGTCAGGTACCTGTAGGGGATTCAGTGATGGTAGGGCCAGAGGGATCCTGTGTGATTATTTAGCCCAGCGTTCCACATAAATTCATACAGTAACTGCTGCATCATATCCCCAGCTTAAACTGTAACATCCATTTTTAAAAGCTGTCAAGCTTTTACTTATACCATTCAAACAGTATAGACTCCACTATTCTTTTATGTGCTGCATTGCAAAGACCATTATGTTTGGCATAACATAACTGCATAGTTCTTCTCACAAGCCTCGTTTGTTCTGTCTCTGGATATCATTGCACTTATTCCTGACAGACAGGAAAGCCACAGGACAGCAGCAAAGTCCTCCTCATGGAGACAAGAGGCAACAAAAGCATCTCATCCTTTTCTCTTTGCTGAGATACACTGACGAAACGAATTTTTCAGATCACTGTTGGAGAGGAGAGGAGAGGAGAGGAGAGGAGAGGAGAGGAGA
>VXAZ01007004.1:417151-515344 GCA_013399875.1 Gymnorhina tibicen
CCAACGCCCGGGAGAGGACCCGCGTCCACACCATCAGCGCCGCCTTCGAGGCGCTGCGCAAGCAGGTACCTGCCGCCGCCCGGGCACCGCCGGCCCCTCCGCCCGCCCGCGGGGGGCACCGGGCAGCGCTCCGCCAGCCCGCCCCGTGCTCTGCCCGGCGGGACCCCGCGGGGGGCTGGAGGGTGAGCAGGGACCGGGGAGCGCCCGCTCTGCCCCGCGCCCGGGGCCAGGGGAGGTGAAGGGCAGGAGCCGAGTGGCCGCCTGACAGGAGGGGAAGTCGGTTCAAAATGCCTGGAAGTACCAACCCTAGAGCTGTGCTAACACTCAAGATAAATAAATAAGGGTTTTTAATTTGCTTGCTGTTAGAAAGTTTTGGACTTTTTTTTTCCCTGAGGGAGAGTGGTGTAGAGGACGAAAAATAGAACAAACCCTAGAAATCCCTGTGAGTGAGAGCAAGTGTGTAGAGAGGCACTTGGTCAAGCTGGGAGCTGGGGTGATGCTCCTGTGCCAAGAGCACGTGTACTTGCCAGCTGTCCAGCTGCGGTCAACTACCCCAAAGGGATCACTGAATTTGGGCAGCACCGTGATCCTGTTGACTTTGGTGCAGGGTGCCTGATCTCTCAGGGCCCTTGGGGTTCTTGCAGCAGCCTCTGAAACTTTATGTGTGCCCTGTCTGCTAGGGATAGCCGAGTTGAGTTGTGGTCCTCTGCCAGTTAGTTTCCCATTATTTTTACTGTAGTGCATGTTTGAAGTGTGTCTGGTGCTGGGCCTTCTTGCTGAGAGGACTTGAAAATCCTCGTGGTTGTCTGTAAAGGGTAACAGACATGTTCACACTGTCAGGGTAGCACTTTTGAAAGGTAAATGAAAGGTTTTGGTCAAAATCCTTCCCTCACCTTGAAAGGATGAGGAGACATACAGAAAAGCCACAAGGCTCTTGTATCTTCTGCACAGAGATAAATCAGTGCCCTGGCCCCTTCACTCAGCCCTCTGTGCGTGTAGGCACCGTGTAGCGCAGTGATAGACAAAGATGTGCTGTCACATTGTGCAAGCCCAGCTGTGCTGGCTTTTCTGCCTTTCTGTTAAATGCTGATGGGACTATTCCAGGTCTGCAGGAAGGAGGAGATGCACAGGGCTCGGAGGGCTGTAAGCTGCAGATGAGTCTGACTGGGAGAGGTGCTAAGTATCGCTTCTCCCAGGATGGTCCCTCCAGCCTGGTGGGAGCAGTGTGCTCTGCTTGCAGGGGAGCTCACACATGCAGGCTTTTCCCTACCATCTTTAGGACATTACTAATCTGAGCCATTCCCCAAGTGTGCTCACTTTAGGACTCAGTCCTCTCTCCTGCTTAGAGGAAATCTGCTTGTTCCTATCTTCAGCATGCTGCCTGCAGCCCTTTACAATGACTGCTGTGTCCTGGGTAGCTGCACCCCAAGAGTTAATCCGTTCTCGTCATCTACTTCTGCAAGCAGATTTCCAGCCCTAACCTCAGGGGCTGAGACCAGGACTCCGTGTCTGGAGAGAATCACTGGTGAGCATCTAAACTAGGGCATTTTTGATCACTGTGCAGTGGTGGGATCTGACTGCTCCTGTTATAATCCTGGTAATCCAGTGCATGCTGGGTGCTGTCCCCTGGTGCTGAGAGGCTGCCCCTTGTAGATGCAAACTCCAAACTTGATACATTCTGTTTCTGTAAGCCGCTTCCATATTTCGGTTGTTTGGCGACTGTGTATAACACGCTTGGAAGTGTCAGTCTAATTCTCCATGGACAGACATCTACACCACCAAAACCGCAAGGGGAAGTAGCACTGATTTCCCAAATCACTGGCAATCTTGTTCTAGGCTGAGCCTCAAGCAGAAGTCAGGCAGGCAACAAATTAAAGCCGCACTCTTTTGGGAAATGGGCAACTCTTGAAAAGCCTCAGATTCCTGGCCTTGGCCCTGTCTCTATAAATCACTTCAGCCGTGGACTCAGCTGGGAGCCCAAAGAGCCTGGAGAACAAGTTGCTGTCCTCTCTTCCCATGAAAGCCGGTCTCTAGGGTCAGCACAGGAGCATACTGGCAGAGCTGTGTTCACTCTGCAGAGAGAAAGAAATCATTCTCTGGGAAATGTTTGCCGCGAGGTTTTCCTAGCAATTTGCTGAGGGGTGGGCTGGCTGTCCCGACCATCATTGGATGACATTTGTATTCATTTCTTGTTGGGCTGCCAGCGGCGTGCCTGGTGCCGTACGTGACATCAGGTGACAGTCAGCTTCATTGCACATATGCGCAGCGCTGGCTTGTCACTCACGTCATTCGCAGCGGTGACAGCAGAGGGGTTTCTGAGGAGCAGCTTGGATCAGGAGACAGTACGCTGCTTTCTGTCACACCTTGGCCAGCGGGTGGGAGCGGGGGTATGGAGATGCCCTGGTGGAGGTACGTGCAGTAGGGAGGCTTTCTCTTGGCCCAGGTCAGCACCGTCTTCCCACATCCCAGAGCATACAAAGGGCCTTCAGCCCCATGCGAGAGACAATCCCTGTGTGCTGTGTGCTGCAGGCCTCCCTTTGCTTCTTGTTCCTTGGTTAGTCCTCCGTCCCCTCCTTGTCATCACATATCAGGCTCTTAAGCAGCTGGGAGGCTTTTCCTGAGGCACTGAAACTGATACGTCCCCACAGACAGGCGGGCAAGGAGCAGGGGATTGTGCCGTGCTTGCACACAGCCGACCCTGACCCCATGCTCCTTTGGGAAGAGGTCAGGTGCTGGATGTGGAGCTGCTGGAAGCAGGAGCCTTGCTCAGCCACTGGTACCCAACACCCACACAGGTGTCATCCCTGTCCCTACCCTGTTTGGACACATGAGGGTGGAGATACCCATCCTCGCTGGCACACATGAGATAAAACCCCGTTGCTTGCAGGATCGGACCCACCATGGCCACACTGTAGGGAGCCTGTCCATGCCTGCTGAGGAGGAGGAGGAGGAAAGGGAAGTCATGCCTCTCTGCAGGACACTCTCCCTGTCTCAGCAGCCCACCCGAGGGCAAGCGACTGGCACGCAGCACGCCGGACAGATGGGCTCACGGCGGCGTCCCTGCGCTCCACAGCTGTGTACATATGGCACACATGTTTTGGCTTGTGTCGACTAACTCTCCAGATGGCAGGAAGGGGTGTGGGTTCTTTTTTTTTTCTCCCAGTTCTTGGTGGAGGAAGAGCCAAACACAGTTGTTTCACACAAGGAGCGGCTAACCCAGCCCTGTCCCTGAGGACTGAGCTGTCCCCAGCTTGCCTCGGAGGCCAGGGCCCCCTCAGACGTGGGAGGTAGGCGGGCAGCTGCCAGCTCTGGGAAGCTGCCTGCTGTTGGGAGAGACGTGTTGTTGCCATTGTGCTCAACCCTTGGTGTCACAGCCACCAGGAACAAGGATTTCTCTCCCTCTCCCCGTATTGAGCTGCTGCCTTTGCCGTACAGCCGTAGCACTGAAGTGGGACTGAAGAGCAGATGCTCCTGAGACACAGCTCCTTCCCCCTGGTCTTGGTACTGTGGTCTTCAGCTATTAAGTCTGGAAGAGATTTCTCCCCCTTAGCCTCCCAAGCATCATTTGTCTAAGTGATCCTTCCACTGGCAGCAGAGTCCTGAGGCAAACAGTGTGGTTCTCCTTGGAAAACACTGACCTGCTCTGAAACACTTAGAGGTGGTGAGATACTTCTGCTGTACTTGGCTGTCCCTCTGCTGCTGCCTTTCTGGTGTCCCTCCTGGGGGCTGCTCCTGTCCCTGTGACTGGGCAGCTCCTGTCTGGAGCACTGGTCTTCTGCCCTCGAATGCCATGGCAGCTGCTGGTCACTGGGTTCTTGCACTGCCCCAGCTGTTGCAGAACCCTCCACGTGTGACATGATGGGTTGTCACTTCCAGAGCCTTTTCCTCTCCCTCCCATGGTGGGTTGTCACTGAACCCAAAGATTTCTGATGCAAACAGAGACATAACACTGAGTTCACAAGGACCTGAGGTCATCTTCTCTTCCACGTGAAGACTCCTACCAGTCCTTGTGCTGGTGGATGTTCAAATTCATGAAGCAGTCTGGAGGAGACAAGATGTGACAGTGACCTTGCCTATCTTCAAAGCAACTGTTCTTCATGCAAGGCAGTTCTGCCTGGTTTTTTTTTTTTTGTCTGCAAATTCCTATTGGCAGCAAGAGTCTCATACTCCAGCAAATCCCAACTGTGAAATTGAACCATTGTAGCATTTATTACAGTATGGCCTTAGCCACCAGGTTTTCTGCTGGAGGCCCTGGCCAGAAGGGAATAGTGTTCTTCACCATGAGGCTGCATGGACAGCCAAGCAAACCAGCTCCCACCAGTATGCTGCAGTCCCAGGAGCTGCGATGGAGCTCCTCAGCTGTGCTGACAGACCCTAAGGTGGCAGCAAACTCTCCCTCGATGGATGGAGACAACCACAGCAGCCTTCCTGATCTGGAGCCTGCCTGGGCTTACACATCTGGTTTCTCTCTGGAGCACTGCTGTCCAGCTCCTCCTGAAGAAAGTGATGCGTTGAGCCACAGTGAGCTGGAGTCTGTGCCGGGAGCAAATGTGTCCACAGACATTTATCTTCCCTTGAAGTATATTGGCGTTTTTCTAAATCTTTTCACCACTGCATTACCAGGACATCCTCTGCCTCAGGAGCTGACAGCCTCACTCCCAGCACTCCTGTGGGTTCTGGGGATACTTTAGGGTTTTATAGGGCTTTTTAGCTGCTGGAATGGAGGTTCCCCCCCCACACTAGTATCCTTTCACTTTTTGCTGCCGGCATGCACGTGGCTGCTGTGGCTTGTTGTTAAATCAGTGCAGGAAAGACCCTGCTCGCTCCCGTTGGGAGCGTGGCGGGACATCAGGAGCAGCAGCCTCAAGGCTACAGGAGGTTTTGTGGTTGTGGGGGCAAACTGTCTGCAGGGGATTGAAGGGACAAGCCAGGCAGTAAATGGAGGCAGGACCTGTGGCTTGAGCAGTGCCTTAGCCACAAACCAGCGAAGGCTGAGGCTGTTCTGTGGATGCGTCATTGAGTGCTCGCCCTCTTTGTGTGTCATCCCAAGGGTGGCTGTGGTTTGTCACCTCTGCAGGCGGGACCCTGCATGTGACCAGTGTCGCTGACGTGTCCTTTCTGTGTGGCGGGGAGGCTGAGAGCTATCCTCAGTCACCTGCTGACATCTCCCAGCCCTATTCCCAGTGATTCATCCCTCTGTGATCCCACGAGCAGGAAACCCTAAGATGCCTTAAAACCCAGCTCCTGAAGACAAGCCACCCATTGAGCTCTCTGGGGTGAAGGCTGAGCGGGAAGGTTTGGCTGCTGGAGAGATGCAGCTGGACTTCAGGAGAGCAGGAGCAGCTTCCAGACACAGTGTGCAGTGCCACCGCTGTGTGTTGTCACTGAACAGCACAGCGTTAACCGGAGCATCTCCATGGTTGCTGCCGGTCCCGAGTGACGCTGATGGATATTTAGAGCCCAGAGTGGGGCAGCCCTGTGGTTTAACAGCTAAAGAAGATGACAAAATACTGGCCTGAAGCAACACAGGAGGAAAGAAAATAAGGGAGAAACCAGACAAAAGGACAAAAATCCTGAAAACAATGACTGTGTGTCACCAAGAACAGGGCTTTTTTGCTCCCTTGGCTGCTGTCTAGCTGATTTTATCCTTTGCTACAAATCCTGCTCCTGTCGGGAGGTATTTGCTCTGCCTGCTGCAGCCACCCTGAGTTAACCTCTGTGTTTTCTTATGGCTCCTGCTGAAATTGGAGAAAAGAGTCTGCTTTTCTCCATCAAGTTTTGAATCCAGGCTCTGCTCCCTGCCTTAATCCACTGTCAAATTCCTCACCAGGCTGCAGTGGGGAGGTGGGACAGTTTTCAGTACCTTGCAGCAGAGCTCCCCAGGCTCTTTGTTCCCAGCCTGCATCTCCTTTGGGCTATGCCACGTTGTGTTCCCCAAGTGATATATCCCATCCTGGTCCTGGTTTGCACTGTCCCCCGTGCCATGCAGGGATGCAAGCAGAGCCACGTGTGTGCTGTGGGAGGTTGTGCTCCTTGCAGCTGCCACGGGCTCATGGCAGCTCCTGGGGCACAGCAGTGATAGCAAGGGAGGGGAAAACCCTGTGGTGTCCAGCAGTGGCTGGTGACTGAAGAGTCACCGAGGCCAAGCTGGGGCTGGGGCAATGCCATTATCTCCAGTGGAGCTTGCTCTCCTGTTCACCAGGGGAGCTGGAACCACTGGACCTCAGAGATGCAGACGGCCACCACTAAATTGCCACCCAAAAAAGTGTTTCCCCACTATAGTGCTGGAAGGTAGCCCCTTTCAGAGGAGATTTTCTGTACCAAATAGCCCTGGGATTTCTCCTCTGATAACCCCAGTAATCATCTGTGTAGTTATTATTTTGGGAAGCGGTTCAAAGAGCCAGCAATAAGGTAAGAGCTTTCCTGCAGCCCAGTAATGTGATACTTTTCAGGCATGATACTGAGGGGGTGTGTTTTGTGCCCTGAGGATGTGCAGGAGGCTTTGGGGGTGCAGAATGTCTGCAGATAGTGCAGGAGGACTGTCCGAAATGGAGCAGAGCCAGGCCTGGGGCAGCATTAACCAGACTGCCATTTGGAAGAGATTCCCGGGGTGAACTCACCCAGCACCACACCTAGGTTTTGTTTGGAGGAAGCCAATTCATTCGCTCCAAGGAGTGAACTCATGTTTTTGTAATGTGAGCAATGGGGGAGCCAGGAGCTGGGAGGGAACCAGGAGCTGGGTTGTTTGACAGCGTGGACCCACCCAAGAGGCAAAGGCACCTCGGTCAGGACTGGTGCTCCTGCCTGAGCAGTGCTGCTTTTGTTCTTGTTGGCATCTTTCAGCTGGCTTTGGGCCTGGGCTGGGCACTTTGCTCCCTGTGGTGAGGCAGGGGTGAGGCTTTCTTTCAAACTGCTGGGATTGCTTTGCTAGCACGGGGCTGCCCCTTGCCCACCACTGCAGTCTGGTGGCAGAGAAATAAAGCCTGGTATGGAATAGCTGCCCACCACTGGCTGGAACAGAGCTCCATGGAACATCTGACGCTGTGACACCACAGATGGTCAGGGGAGGTGATTCTTCCCCCCCTGCTCTGCTCTGGTGAGAGCCCACCTGCAGTGCTGCATCCAGCTCTGGGATCCTCAGCACAGGAAAGATGTTGGAACAAGCACAGAGGAGGCTGCCAAGTTGATCAAGGGGATGGCTGAGAAAGTTGGGATTGTTGAGCCTGGATGGAGAAGAGAAAGTTCTGAGAGTTTTTTTCATCCCCCTCACCCCTTCCCCTTAAAGGGGGACTATAAGAAAAATGGGGACAAACTGTTTAGTAGACCCTGTTGCCACAGGATGAGGGTTTTAAACAGAAAGAGGGTAGATTTATTCTAGATATAAGGAAGAAAGTTTTTACAATGAGGCCCGTAGAACACTGACACAGGTTGCCTAGAGAGGTGGTAGATATCCCATCCTTAGAAACATTCAAGGTCAGGCTAGAGAGGTCTCTGAGCAACCTGATCTAGTTAAAAGATGTCCCTGCACACTGCAGGGGGTTGGACTAGATGACCTTTAAAGGTCCCTTTCAACTCAAACTGTACTGTGATTCTATGGGCCCTTTTCCAGTCCCCTGAGAGCCATGCCATATACCCACACAGCAGGATCTGGCCTTGCTGGGTTCAAACCTACGTGGTGCTGCCCGAAGGTCCAGTGTAGTGAGCTCCAGTGGCACAGAGGAGCCATCGGTGGCAGCTGGTTGTTGCTGTGCTGTGGGCAGCAGGAGGGGTATTTAGGAATCAGGTCTGAAGGGATCTGGCAGCACTGTGAAAGGATGTCCCAGGAATACTTGCAGGCTTTTCCATCATGCAGCTGTATAAGTCATCATTGTCCCACCTGGAATATTAGAAGGACTCAGGGCCTGCAGGTGTTGAGAACAAGGTAGAGAAGCCAAGTCAGCTTGCTGGTGAACCTGAACACACCAACCAGGTCATCAGATGAGTCCTGCAAGAGCAGAAGGACCCATATGTGTTCACTTTACCCCCAGAACTGGGTGCAAAGAAAAATACCAGCTCCGAATCCTTCCCAAAAACACTCCACAGTGTAACACATCTTGAAAACAGGTGATGATCTGGGCAAGGCCTTCAGCTTGTTAGGGATCTTACTCATAGCATCGCAGAATGGTTTGGGTTGGAAGGGACCTTAAAGATCATCTGGCTCCAGCCCTGCTGCCATGGGCAGGGACACCTTCCACTAGCCCAGGTTACTCAAAGTCACATCCGATTTGGCCTTGGGATGAGGCATCCTTCCAGGGATGGGGCATCCACACATCCACAGTAGCTCTACAGATGCCAGCCCTGGAGATAATTTGAGATCATGAAGGAAGGGCTTCCCCTGTGCTCAGGGCTGACAAGCAAGCGTCACTGTCAGTCCTGCTGCCCCACCCTGCCACTGTTCCCCCAAGGTGTCTTAACCACAGGAAATGCCTGACTCACCCTGGGTTAGAAAGGGACGTACAAAAGCCAGAACTGTTAAGTGCTGGACATTTATATGAACCTCTGGAAATATTTTTGACAAGAGGCGCAGCACAAACAATGAGACAGCACCGTTGGGCTGCGTGTTGGGATGCAGGGGAGAGGCAGCCAAATGTTTTCCTGGGGGAGACGGGCAAGGGCGGGGGGCCTGATGTGTTTTAACTCCCATCATAAAAATAAACCAGCTGAATTAGCAGACAGGTAGATTCAGCAGCTTATTATGGCATGTTGAGGAACTAGCTGTCAGGAGGGCTTGGCTTGTGCTGCATCACAAACACTGCCTTAGAGCTGCCCCATCTTCCCTGCTGTGCCCAGGGGGCCCAATTCTGCCCTGGGGGACCTTCATGTGCAGGAGATCTGTGCACATCTGTGCTGCTAAATCACATTTTGGGCACAGTAACAGAGACATCTGGACCCCCAGCACTCAACACCCTTCTTTATTCCAGCATTTTCATGCAGTGTAAAAGCAGACTGGGTTTTACAGATGTTATCTGTACAGGTCCAGAGGTTGTTTATGGAAATGGTATCTTACTGATAAGGACAGAGCTACCCAGCCAGAAGCTCAATGATGTGAACTGGCTTAGTGCTCCTAAAGTCCATGGGGTGCTCCTGGTTGTGCCCTGCAGACCCATCACAGTGAGCATACCCTGCACCCTCATCTGGCAGGGTGGGAGTTGTACCTTCTCACTCATCTCCAGTTGTTCCAACCTCATCCTGCAGCCTCCTCTCCTGTGCCATGTCAGAATCAGCTCCCAGCCCATGTCTTTGGTGGATGGCGGTGACGCTCTGGGGAGCTGCAGCGGATCCCTGCCTTCCTCAAGAGGGCTGGCTGCAGGTCAAGTGCACAGCAGACTTCCCACGGACTTCAAAGGGAGCATCCCTGGTTTTCCAAGGGCGCTGCCTCTGAATCTTAGACGTCAAGGATAGAAAAGACCTGTTAGGTCACATCCCGTTCTATCTTCCTGCCAAAGAAGGGCTCTTCTGCACAGGAATATGTCCCAGGAGCGTTCATCTTGCCTTGCTTCAACTCCTGCCAGCCTGGGGATCACTGATAAGACCCATGAGACTCTGCAGAGCCTTTTGCAGACACAACTAACAAACATCCTCTGACTGGAGCTCTGGTTCCTGCTGGTCCCAGCTCACTCTGTGCTGATGTCCCAAAGCTGAAGATGTTGCCAGTGTCCTTGCCTTTCTAGCAGACAGCTGCATTCCTTAGGATTGGTGTGAAATTTCAGTTGCAGTTCCTTCCTAATTCCTTTTAATCATTGCAAATATTGCAGGCAAGATGGTGATCTGTGCTGCTGCTCGGCAGAGACCGGTGAGGTCAGATAAGGGAAATATTTTCATTAACTGCACAGGAACTCGAGCTTGGTTCCCCCGACTCTGGACAGACCTGCTCAGCTCACAGCTGCCCCATTAAAGCACTGAAATCTGTTTGGTTCAGGCATGAGGAGCAAGAAGGTGACAGAAGGGAAGGGTTTGGTCCTTGCCAGGAGCATGACAGATACCTGCTCACACTTCTGCCTGCCAAAGAGCTGTGTGGAGACTTGGTGGGAGCTGGGAGGGTTACACCTGCAGGGCCACACCAGCCTCAGGCATTTTTCCCATCTCTAAAACACTCTCTCTGTTTTAAGTTGAATTTTGGAGATTTCTTGGCATCCAAGTGTGTCATTGACACCCTTTACTGCAGTTTGTACAAATCTGTCCCTTGTTTCCTGTTGGCTTTATAATAAAGAAGAGATAATACCAAAGTTACACATACACAGACACACAGTTGAGGAAGTTTTGGATCTGAAATAAGTGGCTCATTCCTCTCTTAATTTCCCATGTTTAATTCAAAAGGAAACATTAAAATGGCAGGAGCTGAGCCAAGACAGGGAGGGTTCCTATGAAATAGTTTTTCTAACACTGTTACCATGGCAAAAAACTTCTTATCTCTTAATGTTGGTGCCCCGCACCTATCACGGCAGTATCTGGACTGCTCAAGGTGAACCTCTTCCCATGGACATACGGGGCAGCTCCACTTTGGACTCTGCTGCAGTAGTGTGGGAAAAGTGTTGTGTAATCCCAGTTGAGGGTTTTGTCAGCTGTGTTAGCTCTGAGATATTCCTTGCCATTTGCAGCAAACATGTCCTACAAAACAGTTTGGGGTTTGTTTTGTTTCTTTTTGTTTCCTTTTTTTTTCTAATTAAAAAAAAAAAAGCCCAAGACACAAAAGAAAGAGCAAAACAGATGAGGAAAAGAGACATTAGCCTGCCTTCTTGTGTTGTAACTGGACAGTGTCTGTGCATCAGCCTCAAGGATTTCATGGTCTATTTTCCTTCCACGCGATTTAACTTCCTTCTTGCTCTAATTCTGAAATTACTGCCACATTTCATTGAATCCTTCCATTTTAGTTTCCATCTTGCTTTGTTCTTTCCTGATGCTGTTTGATCTGGGGTCTCCGCTGTTTTTGTTGCATCGGCGTCAAAAGAGACTTGGGTGTTTCTGCTGCCTGAAGCTCTTGCTTTCAAAATAACTCAGCTCATTGCATCTGGGGACCAGGTACTGAGGGCAAGGCCATAATGCTGGGTGCATAATGCTGGCAAAAAAAGTGAAGGCAGGGATTTAGAGAGAGGTTTTGTCAGAAAAAGAAGGGCTCTTAAACAGATTCTCTGCGATGTTCCTGCTCATTGCAGCGGGGAGTCTGGACTAGGTGACCTTTAAAGGTCCCTCCCAACCCAAACTATTCTGTGATTCCTTGTATTTCTAGGGGTACCAGTAGTAGATGGTGTGTTAAAAAAAAAGGCCATTTTAAGATTGTTGGCTGGTTTCTGGAGAGGCTGGGTACTGGTGGGCAGCTCAGCTGTATCACACCTCCAATCCTGTGTTCAGTTTTGGGTCCCTCTCTACAAGAAGGACATTGAGGTGCTGCAGCATGTCCAGAGAAGGGCACTGGAGCTGGGGAAGGGTCTGGAGCACAAGTCTGATGAGGAGTAGCTGAGGGAGCTGGGGGGCTCAGCCTGACAAAAAGAGGCTCAGGGGGGACCTTATTGCTCTCCAGAACTCCCTGACAGGAGGGTGCAGCCAGGTGGGGTTTGGTCTCTTCTCCCAGGTAACAAGTGATAGGACAAGAGGAAATGGCCCCAAGTTGTGCCAGGGGAGGTTTAGGTTGGATATTAGAAAACTATCTTCACGGAAAGGGTGGTCAAACACTGGAACAGGCTGCCCAGGGAAGTGGTGGAGTCACCATCCCTGAATGCGTTCAGAAAACGTAGATGGGGTGCTTGGGGACATGGTTTGGTGGTGGCCTCTGCAGTGCTGGGTTAATGCTTGGAGTCCATGTCCTTAGGGAGTGTTTTCCAACCTAAAGGATTCTATGTAATGCACAAGACATGGCCCATAGTGTCAACAGCACTAAAACCCTTGTGCTCATGGATAGGGATGATCCAGGCAATTAATTTGGATTTCCATAAGCACTATGGCAGAGAAGGAAAGAAGAAACTGAGCAGCTTGGATGGGAGCATGGATTAGTGGTCAGTGTATAGGCAGGGAATGGTGGGTAGGGAAAAAAGGGCCAGTTCCTGCAGGGGGGGACATAATGAGTGGACAAACCAGAGTCTGACTCTGAGCTTAGCTCTGCTTTGAAAAGAGAATTTCAGGTCCCACCACCTGAAACTGTGACTGTGTGAGCTGTGCTGAAGCTTATGACTGAGTGATTAGGTAATATTATGGCAGATAAAAAAAATACCACACAGATAAAGTGAAGTGATGCATATGGGAAAAACCATACCAGAGTCCACATGTGAAGTGATAGACCCTGAGCTGACCATTATCTCAGAGAAGGGAGACCTCAGGGTTTTTGTAGATGGTTCAATGGAAATCTCAGGTCAGTGTCTGGCAGCAGTCACAAATCAAATCAGGAGTTAGGAAGAAAGAACAAAGATTGAACAAAACAGAGAACATAAGCATCTGTTAGATATATGCACCCACAGCATGAATACTGTGTGTTGTTCTGATCATCTCAGCTCCAAAGGGACTAGGAAAGGTTCAGGAAAGAGCAGCAAGGGTCATCAAAGATACGGGATGGCTTCCATAGAACTGTCTGCTAAGGAGGATTAATCTTTTTCTTTTGGAAAAGAGGTTGAGGAGATGATGGTGAACTGAAAACATATGTC
Organism: Gymnorhina tibicen; assembly: GCA_013399875.1. Taxonomy (NCBI): domain Eukaryota; kingdom Metazoa; phylum Chordata; class Aves; order Passeriformes; family Artamidae; genus Gymnorhina; species Gymnorhina tibicen. Next base: position 429,823 of record VXAZ01007004.1, read on the forward strand.
ACAGAGGAGGTGAATAAATATCTGTTGTCCTCTCTTCTAATACAGGAAATGTAGTACCTCAAGGGAAGATAGTAGGAGCCAAGTTCAAAACAAGCAAAAAGAGAAAAATTTATATGGACTGGAGAGAACACTTTGCAAAAGGATGTTGTGGCTGCTCAAAATCAGCAGGGGTTCAGCTTACCAGACCAAATTCATGGACAAAAAAGATCTAGCATGGGTTGCTAAATACAGGGATGGCACATCTAGCTGAGGTCATGGAGGTGATGGTAGTTGGAGCCTGGCAGAACACTTGGGGAAATCCTATATATGCTTGAGCTGTTCTGCTCCTCCCTTTGCATCTGTGTGTGGCTGCTGTGGGGCTTGTGGAAGGGCTGAACCTATTTTACCTTCTGTAAAGTCAGAGACAGCATTCTGGGGTTGATCCTGTCTTTGTGTCCCTGTGGAGGAGCGAGAAGCTGAGGCATGATCATGGCAAGAGGAGATAAAAAATCTCCAGCCCTAAGCTGAGTGTGACACCCTAGAGGGGTGTGGAGGATGGAGACTGGTACACAGGCAGGTGGTAGAGGAACATTGAGGCATTCCAATGACTGATATACTATGAAAACTTAGACTGACAGGTGGCCAGACAACCTAAGGGGCTCAGATGGATTTCAGATGAACGCACAGCTTCAGTTTCCCGTAGGTGATAGACTCTTGTGCATTAAAGGCTGAGTGACCTTCAGCAATTTTGCAAACTAGAAAATGGGGTGCCCAAGCTATCGAACTCAGAAGACCTCTCTTTAAGCTGGGCATATTGAAGCTGTGTGCCTAAAATAGAGTGTAGATGTAGTGTTTTGCTGGATCACGATTGAAAAGCAAGCCATCCTTCTGCAGCAGGATCCATATACTGCTCAGTTATTGAGACACATTCTGTTTAGTTTGAATTGTTTGAATGTTTCATATTACAGTAGAAATCTTTAAGGGTGAAGAAATAAATTGCATAAAATACGTCCAGCTCGCTGAAACAGGCTCTGTTTTGGTCTCTTTTGTGGGGTGAGGTACCATGATGGAGTGTTTAAGCAGGTAGGAATTACTGCCTCCTCAAGGTCTTGCTCCTCAACAACATCGTGTTTTTGCATGGGCTGAAAGTCGCAATTGATGTTGCTTGAGCACAAAAACACCAGGTTGTGGTACAGTTGCTCATACCTCCTTATTGCCTTATTCTGCAAGACCTGTGATGACATGGGAGTTACTTGTGGGGAGTGAGTTACTTGGACAAGTTACTGTGAGGTGTGGGGGCTGAAGGTTTCTGAGAAACAGGGCCTCCAAGAAGTGAACTGAGCAGCAGGCAGATGTCCCGGGCCGTATCCTGCTATCACATTTTAAGCAGAACTGCCCCGCTGAAATCAAGAGGCTTCATGCTGCTTTCATCCCCATGGAGATCAGCGGGGGAGTTCTTCTTAAAAACCTGTTGGGACCATATGGCATTTTATCACTAGAGTTTCTATTTATGTTAAAACTGCTAAGAAAATAACTCACAGTTGTTTTGTCATGCTTCAAGCAAGATATTTTGTTTATCTGGCCTAATTTTTAATTATTTCTTTTTCCCTGTTACCCTTTCTAGGTTCCCTGCTATTCTTATGGTCAAAAGTTGTCCAAACTGGCCATCTTGAGAATAGCCTGTAACTATATCCTTTCCCTGGCCAGACTAGCAGACCTGGATTACAGCGCTGACCACAGTAACATGAGCTTCTCTGAATGCGTGGAGCAGTGCACTAGGACCTTACAAGCAGAAGGAAGATCTAAAAAAAGGAAGGTATGTTACAGCCTCTCCCCCACCTCACCCCCTAAATAATGGTAAAAGTTACAAAAGGGAGAAAAAAAAAAAAGGGATAGAAAAATCCAAAGTAGTTTCCTTCCTTTCTGAACCTTGTGAAATTTTCCTGACTTTTATATCCCTCGCCTTTCTCTCGCTCTTTTTTTCTCCTCCATCCATCTGATCTTGTAATAACCACATTCCTCCCTAATCAAAAGCTTTTCTCTCCTCCCCGTCCTCCTCGCCAGGCTCTTCCCCTCGTTAGTCGCCCATCGTGTGTTTCAACACGAGCGTGATCCTATTAAGAGTCATCCTGGGACTGTTACTTGTTAAACCAAACCAACCTTGAGTCGCCTTTTGGAGCCTGTAAAACACTGTCGCCCGCCTGTGTTTTCTGTTTTGTTTAATCTAACACTTATCTCTGAGAAAAATCACCCGACAACAAAAAAAAGGTAGCTAATGGAGACATTGTATGTATAAACACATTAGTAAGATGTATGACCTGAAGGACATGTGGGTATCTTGAGGAAACAACCTTAAATCTAATTATGCCTTGCATTCCTTTAGGTTACTTAACACTGAACCAATTAGGTGAAATCATCGTCAAGCGGCAGGAGGAGGAAGCGGAGCGTTCTGCCAGTTTTCCTCTCAGAGAGTGACATGGGTGAATTAAAGGAGTGATTGATGTCTTTGTTCAGGCTTTTATGACAAAAAGAGTTTTGTAAACTTGAATTGAACTTCCCTCTGCTCTCTGAGCTTGCTTGTCAGGCGGGATAATAAATCAGCAGGATTTTAATGGATGAATGGGCAGCTAAGCTGGGGAGCAGGCTCCTTCCCTGGTGTTGTTAAGATCTGCCTCTGATTCGGGCAGGTTTCCTCACTTTTCCTCCTCTTTAGCCCAACAAATCATCCTGCAGCAATTCAGTTTATAAATAAACACAATAGCACACTCCCTGTTGCTTCCTCTGGCTGTCACGGGCTGTATTTATGCCCGCGGAGCAGCAGTGCCAGGCGGAGACACGGCACCGCTCGCCCACAGCTGACAGCACCGCCTGGGACTGGGAGGTGTGGGGGGAGCTCCTGGGCACAGCCTGAAATTGGGGGTTCACTGTGGGGTCTGTAGTGCCACAGGCAGTGGTGTCCCAGGGACACTGAAGTGATGCTACCAACCCCAGGGCAAGGTGAGAGTTGGTTCCTGGGTCTCCTCTTCAAGTTAAGATGGGGGAGAAGAAAACGATCATTTTTGGGGTTTCAGCAAGTTACTGGTTGGGTCTTGGGTCCCCTCTCCAGGTCAAGAAGGGGATGAACATCCTTTGTGAGGCTTTAGCAGATTGCTAGTTAGGTCTTGGGTCCCCTCCCAAAGTCAAAATGGAAGGAAAGAAGAGAAGGAGCATCCTTCATGGGGCTTCAGCACATTTCTGGGCTGCTGTTCAGGCTTTGGGTGCCCAGTGGGCTGAGACCCATTGTCTTGGCTTATGTAAACCAAGGCAGGCCCAAAGACAGAAAACAAGGAGCCAGATTTTAAATGGCTCCAAATCCCAGCGTGTTCACATCTGAGGGTTAGGACTGGGCCCATCCTTAATTTAAAAAATAAATTAAGAATTAAAAGCCTTCCATTTACGGTGTTTGCTCTCTAAAGTTCTCTCCAGAGCGGATGCATGGAGAAAAGCCCCGAGCCCATGGAGAGTGCGTGAACAATGGAACTCTATCAGGGCACCTCCCGCCTCCCAACAGGCAGCACCAACCCACAGAAACAGCATCACCAGGAGAAAATCTGCCTTCCTCCAAGTTCTTGAAGGACACCTACCCTAACCCTTCTCCAAAAGCCCTCTCTGAAAAGAAAGCCAGGCTTTGTACCTGAGGCGGGGTCTTAATCCCTGCTCTACTTTGCTTTTCTTGCTGGAAATTACAGAGCATGCATTTCTGCTGCACGTTTAGGGCAGCCCCAGAGCACACAGATTCCCTTGTGGATGACAAGTACAACTTTATTTCTAGCACTATTTGCTTAAGTGATGGCAAGAGCACCTTCAGCCACTGATGAAGCCAAAACCAGCAGGTACCACTAAGTATCTCTGGTAATTCCCAGTAGATAGGAGTGGGGATGCAAAGCCTTTGCTTGTCTCCCTTTCTCCTCGAGCCAAGCAAATCGTGAGCACAAGGGAGGAAAAGGCTGTTGTCAGAGGGAAATTACAGATCCGGGATGGCTGTGCAGCGACGATCCAAGCTCTGGATGTCAGGTGGTGTGAAGGGATGTCTCTCCTGGGGGGTCTCACATGGGCGGCTGGATGAGGATACAATGGCTTGGCCCAAAATCACCGCGCCCTCGTTAATGTTGAAATCGGCACGTTTTTGCAAGCTCTGTGTGTTTTTAATCAGGTCTCTGAAACCACTGCTCACTGAGCAGTTCCTCTGAATTATCGACTTCGGGGTGGTTGTTATTTTGTTATTGTTTTTTTGAGTTTCCATTTATATTCTCTCTTTAAAAAATCGCAGCAGTCCTGAGCACAGACGTCCGCTCCTTGAGCTCCACGTTAGGTCCACAACACCCTTATCTCTTGTCATCTCCATTTTATTGTGTGTCTGCCCCTCTCACTCTCTCAGCTCTCTGGTTGCGATGTGCTGTGGCACCGTGAGCTTTTCACACAAAAAAGTAGCTGGTTGGAGTTTGTTTTGGCAGGCAGGGACTCCAGATGTTGCATTTGCTGGATTGTGCATTGCTGTTTGCTTTGTTTTTGGGGGTGAATTATCCTGTGTCCCTAACGTTAGGTTGTTGTTCAGATTTTGCTGTTGCAACAGGAAATTTACGGAGTGCTTTTAGCCCCCTTTCTTACTCCCATTTAGATAATTAGAAAAGTTGGCTTTAGCCTTTCGAAGTTGACTAGGAAAAAAAACTCCTTCTCTGTCCTAACTACAGTTATAAGGTGATTTTAGTTCTTGCAACTGAGATTTGAGCAAGGGTGTTTGGTGATGGGAGATCTCATTTATAAGCAACAAAGGAGGCTTCAGATGCCTTTTCTTAAAAAAGAAGAAAAAAAGCTGACTGGGGGGGGTGGGGGTGGTGAATTCTGATGATAGTTTTCATTCTTTAAAGCTGCCTCTTGCTTGATTATACAAATGATCTGGACTAAGCCTTGTCCTTAACCATGCACCCAAGAGTTGCACCACACTGGAGATCTGGGTTGCGACACCCTCAGCAGAGCCCCAAGTCCTGCTGGGGCCACACTGGTGTCCTGGAAAAAGGGGGGAACTGCTTTCAGCTCCGGCCAGGAGCATTCTCTGGCAGCACAGAGTATGCAACAGCAAAAGAAAGGGAAGTCGAAGTTTTCCTTAGCCCCAAGGTACCCTGTTTCTGCATGGCACATGTTCCTCAGTGGCCAGGGGTCGTCTGAAAGCCTCACATGGATTCTATAGTGTTTGGGGTCCAGCTTGCTGGTCCCACTGTCTCTTTTGCCAGCTTTTCCCCCTACCGGGCTGAATTCTGCTGCCCTACAGGAAAGCAGCTCAGGGTCAGGAGAGGGCTGTAGGGTGCATGGCCGGGGGCTCTCCCTGGAGCCTGACATTTGTAGGGGTGCAGAGCTGTGCATCACAACCCCCAGATCTTCCAGCCCCAAAGCTGTGGGGCAGACCTTACTTCCCCAGCGATCAGCACAACAACAGCCCTTCAGTCTACCCAAGAGCAGAATCCAGCCGCGGACAAACACCCTGCACAGCACACCCAGCACCCGAAACTCCAGACTCCCGTGGCAAGGTTCGCTTTCTTTCCCGTGCCCTCCCCTCTTTGCTTTTGATCAGCCCCCGTGCTAGGCAGCAGCATCGCCGCGGCCAGGGGAGCTCAGCCGGAGCAGGGAGGGATGGGTGAAAGATTTTTTTCTTTCTCTCTGCTTCATCCTCCCCCCCGTCCCGGCTCTTCTGGCAGTCGCAGACTCCAGATGTTCGGAGCGCGAGCTGGGAAGTCCTGCTGGCGCCACTTGGGGCAGAGGGCAGGGGAAAGGCACGCGAGCTGGAACCCGGAGTACTCAGTCACTGCAGGACTTGGCGCATTCCCCAGCTCGCTGCTGGCACATTCCCCAGCTCTCTCCTGGCCATCTGTTCCAAAAAAACACTTTCAGAACCTCATCATCACTCAGGATACAACACTGCGAGCAGCTGTTAGCGAGGCAGAAGGGAAAAAAAAAAAAAAAAAGAAACACACACACATTAAAAAAAAGAAAACCAAAACCATGCGAAAGGTCTCTTTGTGAGAGAGGAAACTGGGTTATGAATAACAGGCGAGCAGTTGGAGCTCAATAAAAGTTTTCGGCTGGAATTTAGTTTCTTGTTTTTGTGCCTGTGTGTGTGGATGAGCACAGACGCAAGGAATTAAAAATTAAAAATATGCTTTATATATATATCTTTTCCCAGATAATTAAATGATACAGAAACATATATGGAATGAAAAGCTTCTCTGTTTGTTGCAGCCTGCTGCACTAAAAGGGCTGACATTATGCATGCAATTATTGCATTATATAAAATAGTTATAGTGGTGTTGTGCCATGCCTTGATGCCCCCTCATTGCTGCTTTGCTAAAAGCAGAGCTCCTGCTGTAGGTAACACTTATTCCCACTGAAAAAATTGAAAGGAGGGCATTCTGTGGGCGTATTTGCTTGCAGGGGTGAACAAGTTACGGGTTTATATTATAAAAGAGAAATGGTAGTGGCAGCCTTGATTTGTACAGCACTGAAACCATTTGCTTGGAGCATATTTTTTTGATAACACTGTATCATGACTCGTGATTTATTTAGACAAAGCCCTGAGATAAAGCCACAGCTCCCACCCCCTGGTTTGTGCGGATGATCCTGGCTGCAGGGTCTTGCTGTTATTGATCATCTGATATTGATTATCAGAACTATTCAGAGCCAGCACAGTAAAACCTTGATGATCTGCATGGCATTTCTTCCTCGTGGCTTCCCATCCTGTGTGGGGAGGAGGGGGTCTCATAATGAGATTCGACCTCCCTTTCCCTGCAGTTTGACTTAGCAGAGGTTCCTCTTTAAAAATAGCTTCATTTCCCTGCTAGGACTTGCCGGCGAGAGCAGGCAGCCAGCCAGTCTGCTTCCCCACGGCCGCCAGCTCCGCGGGCTCCGGGGAGGAGCTGGACCACAGGAGCGCAGCGACTCGCTCCGAGCCGCCTGTCCATCTGTCCGTCTGCCGTGGGACAGCATCCCTGGGGGGACGGAGGGGACCTGGGTCTGCCTGGCCATGAGTTATCCGTGCTGCATGCTGGCTGAAGGATTACCCACCCAGGGACCTGCTTAAAAACAAGGCGGTGAGAGGGCAGCAAGATTCATTTGCTTGTCACTTGTGTCTTGTATGTCCCTGCAGCCCAAAACAGGGATTGCAGGTGGGGCACGGGTGCTAAGGCTCATGACAAGTTCATGAACAAGATCACCCGACTCTGGACAGGGAGGCAGCAGCAGCTACCCCAAGGGCACTGCACACCCTGCGTTGGCCCATTGGGGCGTTGAGCATCAGTACCCCAAAGAGCAGGGCCCAAAGCTTTTCCTTGCAGAGGTTGTGATGTGGGACTCCTCTGTTGCATGACAGCACCCCAAAAGCCCCTTTGCTTAAAGGGGTGTTGGAGCAGTCACATCACAGCACACAAAGATGGGCCAAGGATTTGCTCCCATGGTGGGAGCAGGATCCCAGCGTAGGGTCCATCCCCTTTGTAGCAAGGGTGTTACCAAGAATAGGGTAAGATCCACCCCACAGATATTGGGTAACTGCAGCAAAAGGAAAATGTGAGTAGAAGAGACAGGAGAAGCCCTGGAACAAAGGCTGACTCAATTCCAGAAGTGCTTTGATTTATAGAGATTGAAATGCTCCGGGATGCTGCAAACTCACCAAGGTCATTGGGCCAGTTGTCAAATTCAAGAGCCATGGGAGTTCTGATGTTATTAGTTTAAAGCAGACCCAGGCTCATAAATCTGTCTTCAGAGCTCCTGGCTGGAGTGGAAAAGGCTGGAGGGGGAAAGAAAGAAGCCTGTTCCCACCAAACATAACCCATGGGCAGTGTTGGGCAGCGCCTGGGGGCCGATCGAGTGGTGCCAGTGAGGTGTGCTGAGCATCTCCATCGCATTGCAGGGGGACCTCTCCATTCCCCTTTCCAGTTCCTGTGTCTGGAAGGTACAGCACAAATGCCCTTACCTGCCCTTGCCTGGTTTGTGCATATTCCCTCTTGCCCCCCATGGCTGATCTTCCTGCAGCTGCAGAGACTTTAGAGCAGAGACCCGACTCTGAGACTCCTCTTCCTAAAGCCATCCTGCTTCCCCAAATCCACCAATGCTTTTGATCTCTCTGCTGTCTTTTAATATTAATGAGAGTGGTCATTGCTTCCCTTCTTTTACATTTTCTTTCCATAGCTAAATGTGGGATAAATTAAACAACTGACTTTTCTATTACAGGTAATTAATATATATTACATATTGTTGGAGGTTCCCAACAGAAACATTGGCAATACACAAGGCTGTTTGTCATTCTCCCACCTAAACCTCATTTCTTCAAAATCCCAAATAAGGTCTTGAATTAGGGCAATAGTTTCTACATCTTCTCTGAGCAGCACTAGGTAGGATTGTCCAGATACAACTCCAGAAATCTGGGGTCCAGCAGACACCAGCATTTATTGCATGGAGGATGACCTGGGTGCTTTCAGTGAAATATTCTTATCCAGAGAAACCTTGATGGTCCTGGGGCAGTCCTGTGCTTCCTTGGGTGTGCACTTGACAGGAGGGGGTGACAAGGTGGATTTTAGGTTTGCCTGTCCCTTAGCCTGTCATGGATGATCAGCTGTAATCATTGATTCCACAGCAGCTGCCCTAATGATAGTCATAAATAAAATAAATACCAGTATGTTACTAGTATTTTGTGCCCTAATGTTACAATATCCAGTGATGGAAAAGGAGAGGCAGTACAGAAACAAAAGAGACTGGGGAAAAAAGTTTTTCAGACCAGGCTTTAAGGAGTTTGACCTTGTTAAGACTGACAGAAAGATGGCTGACCTGTCCAGGGAATTGGTGACTGTGTCCAAAGGACCTTCAGAAGCTGTACTGCACCCTGAAAGGTTCTTAAATCCACTGGCAAAAAGCAAGAAACGGTGGTAGCACTAGCTAAATGTGATCTGATTTCCAAGTTTTTAATTCCTAAGTTATTTAAAGAAGGATTTAGGAGCCCACGTGATGAAGGCAGTTTGGACAATGAAGATATGATCTCTTGAAATCCTCAGGCCCTGAGGATTTTCCTCTGTTTTGAACTATGCTAATCATTGTTTGTGGGATATTTGTGGGGCTTATTTTAATACTGAAAGGGGTTTAGATGAGATTTTCCTTGTCTAAAGCTGCCACGGTTTGGAATTGACCATTTTCCTATGGACCTGGCCATAATATTCTGTAGCCCAGTGTAATTTCCCAAATAATCTGCCACGGCTGTGACTCGCAGGGGATGCACAGGCATGTGGGACAGGTTGCAGTCCCACAGACTGAGCAGCCATGCCTGCAGAAAACTCAATACAACAGCTAAAATACAGGAGTAAAGCCCATCTCCTGCATAAACCTATCTAGTTGCAGCTCCTTTGCTTTCTGAGATCAGCTCCTGAAACTGAAAATAGCAGGTATTTGCCATCACTTCTAATTTTTTTTTTTTTTTTTTTTTTGGCAGGAGGAGTTAGACCCAACACCAAATTACTGTGTTGTTTTCCCTCCCCAAGCCTTCCTCTTCCTGTCTGCCGCTCCCTCTCCTCTGTGCGGGCTCTGGCCACCAGTGTGGCACCTACAGGTGGTTCCACTGTGAGCCCTGCTCTTAAAAATCGCAGATCCATGGCCAGCAGTCCCCAAGGATGCTCCCACATGCGTCAGTGACAGTCCACACAAGGAGCCGCCGGGACACCACGTGTTCACTGTTCTCATGGTGCATCTTTCTCTTTCCAGGAGTAATAACCAGGAAGGGAGGATTCAGAAGAGCTTCCAGCCAGAGTTACATCTGGTCTTGGCAAAGGTTGCACGATCCAGATGAAGACTGAAAGCAGCTTTTTTGCAAAAACCCCTATTGGAGATGACGATTGGCCAAGGAACTTTCTTAATCTCTGGAACAGAAAGGAAAAAAGGAAAAGAAAAGAAAAAACAAAAGGACAGGGATGCTTCTTATTGTTGTTAAGCCAGCCACCTTTTAGTACGTGCAATTTATTTAGCACTTTTCCCTTTGCTTAACTGGGAAATGTTACCCTCTCAGCTCATGTGTACAGTAATTTGTTGTTGTTGTTGCTGTTGTGCCAAAGATTTGATGGAGCTTCTACACTGTGTCTTATTTTTGCCTTAATGTTAAGTCTTTGAGCCAAAGAGAAGTCAGAGGTGCCATTCAGATCATGGCAAGCAGGCCAGCCAGCTGTCGGTGACAAAGCCCAATTTCTGTATCCTTCTGTGAGTTACCTCCTATTTCCTCAGCCTGCACTTCCCTACCCACAGCCCTGGAGCCAGCATTTGGTGTGGGCAAGAGCTGGGACAACACCAAACCATGCTTCAGCATTCAGGTTTGCTTCTTCCTTTGAGCTACTCTGTAGTTCTGCCTTTTGGGCAATTTCCTGATGTTCCTGCCTGTGTAACACATCCACAGGGTAGAAATACTGACACGAAGTGAGAGCTGAAACAGGAGCTATGATTTTTTTTTTTTTAATAAAGAAATAAAATTAAACAAGCAAAAAACAAAGTTCCATGTAAAGCAAAGAGAAAAAAGAAAAAAAAAGAAATCATAAGAAAGTTCAGCCAGGCAGAAAGAAGTGCAGCAAAATGATTCAGCCGGCATTTCAGGTTTGTGAAGTCGTTTTTTCCATGGGGTTTTTCAAGTGGTCAGAAACCCGTGTAATGCAAAAGCATTTGAATCCTATACTGTACCTTTCACTTCAAATTGAAGTAAAAAAAAAAAAGAAAAGAGATGGAGAAACATTTGCTTGGAGTAAGCAGACTTTATAGGTAATGCAGTTCGTATGCAGGACATCTGCTAATGATGGAGGGACAGAGCTCTGTGTTTGAGTAAAAAAATACGAGTTTCCAAACAAAGAAGATTAACATGTTTTGTTAATCTCAAGGGGAAATGTTATTTGTGAGGCCAGATTCACCTCCTGGCTACTTCAGTGTGAATCAGGTTCCCGTGTGTCTGACTTACTCCAGTGGGGCTCTGGCCGAGCATCGCCAGGCACTGGGGAGGGTGAGGGGATGGGGCAGGCAGGAATTACTGGGCAGGGGAGGGAATAGTCTCTGTTTTACTGACATGAATATACAAAACTTGAACTCCTCAGTGCCTGCCTGTTTATTTCCCAAGCTGAGCAATTGGCCGGTGAGCCCCGAGCTGGGGAGCTGCTGTGCGGAACCTGAGCTCACTGGAGCAGGGTCTGAGTCTGGGGTGCCAGGCTGCTCAGTGCCAAGTCCCCTGGCTCCCAGTGAGCTCGAGATGTCTTCTACCAGATTTCTGGGACACATGGGACAGCTGTGTCCAAACCCCCTCCCAGGAGCTCATTGTATTGCTCCCCCCTCCACTCTCACCGCTGGTCATTATTAGCAGCCCAATAAAATACATTTTTAGATTGTCATTTGTATTTCTTTATTAAAGCACAGTTTTTAACGATGTCTTTTATTATATACATTAAAGCCAGCTTTTTAGCTTGTAATGGGGAGAGGGGCTGAGCTCACTGACCACGGGAAATGCTGCAGGGCTGTTTGCACTCATGTCAAAGGACTGGGTTGAAAGTGCATTTGCTTTCAAGAACCAGCAAACAACTGGACCTCGTGTGTGTGGCCCAGCCAGAGAAAACAGTGAGAAGAAGGGAAATGGAAGGCAGTACAAAAAAACCCCAAAATAGCCTCACAAGGTGACGTAAAGGAGGAGCAGCAGGTTTTGCGTTGGCCATGCTGCAGTTCTCCCATCTGGGTTTTGAGCAAGAGCAATGGAGACAATTCCAAGTTGTCCTGTTACACGCACAGTTAAGGAAACCCTGTGGGCATTCCTTTATTTGAGCAGAGTGAAACATTCACCGAGCATTTTTAATTTGAGAAATACCATCATATTTTAGTTATGAGTTCTGCAGTGGCTGTCAGTTTGAGAGAGTTAATAATTATCAGTAAAGCAAGGTCTGCAGGGAGAGTCAGCGATACAATACCGCTGATAGGCTTTATTTACCCTTTTTTTTCCTTTCAGTGCCTGTTATAGATAAGGAATTTGCTGAAAATGCGTAAGTCACAAGCTGGACAGCATCATCAGGTTCCAATTGGGGCTTGAGGTCACGCAGTATTCTTTGTCCCCTCGATTAGGGAAATGTTAACCCTTGGGATCATGTTGCTCACTTACAAGTTCCCAAATCCACTTTCCTTAAATATTCCCTGCTATTCCCACCCTCCAGTACGTGATGGCAGAGCGATAGTCCCTAAAAGCTAAAAAAACTGGTTTGCCTGATTTAAGTGAGCGGGACTCTGCAAGAGGCTGCGTGGGAGCTTTTGAACCATGGCGGGAGGGCAGGCAAAGCGAGAGGAGCAGCAAAGCCACCCCTGCCACTGCCTCTGCATCTCAGCCCAGCTCCTGACAACAACAAGAAGGATAAATGTTTACCAAAGGGTAGCAAACATGTGAGTTTGAACACTGTCATGGAGCCTTTCCTGGCCAGGCACACAGCAGTGTCAGCTGAGGTACAGAGCTGACCTTGTCTCACTCCTCCCCTCCCCGAGAGATCACTCTCTCTGAAGATAACAAGGGAATGATGTTTGTTATCATGCTGGAAAAGCAAAACAGCCCTCGTGCCGTCACCTCCCCGGGGTCAGCAGAGCCAAAGCCTTTGCTCCCAGTTGGCGCCGACTCCCAGCTCCACGTATTGGATGGGAGGGCACAGGAGCCTTGGAAACACGGCCCCCACAAAGGATGACAGCTCTGCTCAGCTGACCATGACCCACCATGGGACCAAGGGGAGATGATGTTCACTGCATAAAGGGGAGATATGTGGGTTTTTCACAGATGCTGAATGCCATATTAGACCAGGATGCTGTACTTAACGAGAAATCACACACTGAAACAGTAACATTGCCGGGATGTAAAGCACTGCACCCATTGCTCATACTGCATCCACTGCACAGGTGCCAGTTGCGGTGGGTGAAGGGCATCAGCTCTTCCCCTTAATTCTGATCTAGCAATTGCTGAAGGAATTTAGTGGCCGAGTTGATACCAACCAAAGGATACCAAAGGATCATCTTATAAATGTGACAGTACTGCCAGACTTGTTCAAAATACTGCACAGGATTCACAGCAGCAGTCACTGTTTACCTACTTGTTAAATAAATGTTCTCACAGCTGCCAAGTCCTTCTTGCACAAGGAGCTCTGTCCTGCACAGACACCTCTAAATCCAAACTTTTTCAAGCCAGGTTTTATATAATGCTTGAAGTTGCCAGGGGTTGAAAGGTTGTCTATGAAGTCTCAAAGATGTGTGGAATAATCTGCCTCATAAAAGCAGATTCCTTTCTTTCGAGGGTTTACTGTTGCCTGTAGTTGGTGGGATCAGTAGAGATGCAGGGGAGCAGTATGGCCTTTTCTTACCATTTCTGTCCTTGAACACTGATCTCAAAGTGGCTTTCGGTGTTGGAAGTAACTATTAGGACCCAAGAGAACAGCATGAAGCTGTGACAGGGGAGGTTTAGTTTGAGTATTAAGAAAACGTTCTTCACCCAGAAGGTTTTGGGCACTGGAACAGGCTCCCAGGGCGGTGGTCACAGCACCAAGCCTGACAGAGTTCAAGGAGTGTTTGGACAGTGCTGTCAGGCACATCATTGTTTTTTGGGCTTCTCCTGTGCAGAGCCAGGAGTTGGGCTTTGATGATCCTTGTGGTCCTCCCCAGCTCAGGATATTCTATGATTATATGATTTGTAGACCAGCACAACCACATTTGCACAACAACCCTCACCAAGCTCAGCTGAGCATCTCCTCCCTCTGCCCCACATCAGTAGAAATACTCCCCCTCAGGCTGACCCATCAGTCTTTGCATGGCTGGGTAAAATCACTTTGGCAGGCTGGTTCTGCCTGCCATGGTCCCCATTCATCATCTCTGCTCTAACTGGGGTATTTCCATACCAAAATAGAGTGGCAAAACAGAGACATTCTGCCCGAATCAAGATGGCCAGGATGGCAAACTAGGTCCTGTTGGTAACTCCCAACCATGTGCCCCTGAGAATACGCCTCAGGGCAGACCCCAGCCCATGTTTTTTTCTCCTCTTATTGTCACTTTGAAGTGCTCTGGAGACCTGAACGAAATGAGAGTGTCTGACCCTTGTCCTGCTGCTGTGGAAAACGGGCGCTCAACACTGTAAATCCAGGTTAGTGTTGGCAAAGGTGCTGGTGGGCTGCTGCAGACAAACCCCAGAAAGAAGGTTAACCTGTCAGCAAAGGAAACAAATTTCAGCCTAAACTATGCAGCAGATATAAATATGTAGATGTTGAAACAAAAGTCACCGCCTGAACTTTTTGATATAGTACTACAGGCAAAAGAAATTTCTGTTGTTTCTACCCTCCACCAAGCTGCCCTCATGCCAAGAGCTGAGATGGGGCATCTTGGAGTGCCAGGACAGCAGTGCTTAATCAACCCACTAACCAGTGTGCATCAACCTAAATCACTCATAAACCCTCATAAACCCCTATGTATGAACCCAAATCTCTCACAGAGCTGTGTGCAAAGGTCAGGACTGGCCTTGAACCCCTTCTGTGTCCTTAATCCACACCCAGGGCTGTCTGACAGATGCCAGCACTAACACCTTCTCCCTCCAAGCTACATACCTTTGGCAGTGATCACCAGTCACCTTTTAGGGGAGGTCTACGGTGACTCAAAGCACTTTTATTACAAATCTTGGGCTGAGCCCAGCTTTTCCAAACAGGAAGGTGAGACACACCATGTGCACAGCTCGCCTCGTGACCTGCTGCCTCAACTCTCTTTGCTGTTGCATTTATAGGATTCCTTCCCTCCCTCCACAACTCTGGGGTCTGGAGAACATGGCATTCTCCACGAATGTCCAAACTGGGACACCCTCCCATAACTAACCAGGAGATCCATCATCTAAGCAAGACAATGTGGATCCCTCATGCTGGGAAGTTGTTGTGATGAATGAAATTCTCATATATAAACTATAAAGAGAGGGTTTCCACCTTGGTTTTTGGATGTGGTATTTCATGAACTCAACTGTATTTCAGTGGAAGTTTCCTTACTCCTGCCCCTGCCCTGCTGTGTGTCACAGTGGCACCAGTTACACCGCAGCTGTAAGATGGGTATTGTCATTGTTAGTAATTGTATTCACTCACTCCATATAAAAATATCAGCACAGTAACATGAATGATTTGTGTAATGATATATTTGCTGTTATTAGGACCTAATAAGTTATGCCTGTAATTACATACTATGCCCCATATAATAACCTTGGAATTGCTGTGTAAATTTTGGGTAATTGCGGAAAACTATGCTACAAACAGGTCCCCCTAGACCAAGTTCAGCTTTCACTACCAGGAAATAACCATTATTAAAGGCTCTGCAATAGACAAACCAATAGACTAAGAGCTAAATGCCTTTTGAATATGTAGCAGCAATGAAAAGGAACAAATAACCAGTGCAGGAGAGCAAGAGAAGTACCTATCCAGGTAGTGTTGTCCCCGGGGATTATTTCTTCTAACTCTGGTTTCTGGAATACTCCAGCAAAAACCCAAGGAACTCCCAGTGGGTGCAATGTAAGCTGCAAGTAGCATAAACTGATTCAGATGCAACTGTTTTAAAGGATTTAGAAGCCATGCTCCTCACTGAAAAGAAAGTTAAAATGCTCACATCTAGATTAAAAGTCTGCCAGAGGTCATTACAGCTTAATGCATAGTCAGGCTTTTCTGAATCGGCTGGAAACATTGACATTGATTAAATTTATCCTCTCCTTCACAGACCCAAGAGCTTTTCCAGATTTCAATGCTTTTTTTTTTTTTTGGTGAAGCAGATCCTTCCCGTCCTCACTGCAGTACCTGCACGTCTTCCATCTAAAATCAATAGCCATAGCATGGTCCCCCGTGGGCTTCTTGCAGTTGTGAGCATTCCTCCCGAGGATGGGACGTGATGGGAAGAAATGAGATCAGCCATTTTTATGGCCGAGTGAACAGTTACGGGCTTCGAGGGCTCTCTCATGGTCGTGAACCTCAGAACAACTTCTGATTGTTCAAATTTCACTGCAGCCTTCCAGCTTCGTCATCTGCACTGCCAACTTCTATTAAGGTCCCATTAAAAGGCAATGAAACACAGGGCCTTTTACAATACCCTTGACAGAACAATTTCCCTTTCTGGATACAGTAAAAATTTTCAGCCAAAAATACAACATTTTGGTTAAAAAGAAAAGAAGAAAGAGAGAAAGAGAGACAATTTCAAGCAGATCAAAATATTTCATAAAATGCTGTCAGATTGTCTCAGCCAGAAAAAACAATCCAGAAAAGGCTAATTTTCAAATCAAAACATTGATTTTTCTCTCTGCCTATCATAATTACATTTGTTTCCACTTGCTTATGAAAAGTCCTAGATATCAGACAATATTTCATTTTGAGAAGAGCTAAGTGTTTTATTCAGATCAAAGTGTTTTCCACAACACTTTGTCATTGATAGGTATTCAGTAATTTGATTTTACTGTTATAAGTTGTACCTTTTCCTTCAAGGATCACTTTAAGTGCAACCACACTTAGCAGCAGAGAGAAGGACAAATGCTGGCCTCAGACATAACCAGGTGAATTCAAGCAAATCCTGACTGAATCAAAATGTGTTATAAAAGTTAAGGGCTGGGGGAGTATAAAATTTAATCCAAAGTTACACATAGAATAAGCTTGCCCAAGACACTGCTTTAAAAGTTTTAACCCACAACACACCAATAACTTATAAAATCTGTGTCCTTTCATATCAATATTGAAACAAGTGTGATTTGGGGGCATCAATGTGCTTGATCTTTCTGAAGCCCAAGGGATTTCTCATAGCATTAAGCACAAGAAACCAGTTTGGTGCCCCAGTGACAGTGTCAGGGATGGGTTTTGTGCAAGGAAAGATCATTTACTTCAAACACTGGTAGGTATTAAAATCGAGTTCCTGTCCCCATGAGCATGTTCCCTCTGATAAAATCATTAAGAGTCATAGAATCGTTAAGGTTGGGAAAGGCCTGCAAGATCATCAAGTCTAACTTTTGACTGAATACCGAGATAAGCCATATCACAAAGTGCCATGCCCACTTGTTTTTTGAACACTTCCAGGGATGGTAACTCCCCCCCTTTCCTGGGGACCCTGTTCCAGTGCTTAACCACTCCTTCAGTGAAGAACTTTTTCCTAATATCCTGGCCCCTATCCCAAATATGTAGGAGAGTGTAAACCATGGGCTCAAGTTTAGGGGTCTTTGCAAAGAAGCAGAAGATCCCATTGCTCTATCCCTTTCCATGATACGCATTGTAATAGTATATAACTCATGAATTACACCATAAATCACTCCTGGGGTTGCTGTACAGAGGAAAGCAAGGGAGTTGTTTTGGAAGAAGGCTGAGAGGGCTGAAAGTGAGACAAGTTGGCAAGACCCAAGGACAGCCTTGAGCCAGCAGAAGAGAGAAAGGAACTGTGGGGTGAGCAGGGCCCCAAGCAGCCAAGGCTGAGAGGGGTAGAGCTGTCCCACCTCATCGACAGCACACATTGGAGCAACCCCAAGGCTGACGTGAAATGCTGAGTGGTTGCTCCTTGCGAGAGCAGTGCCTCTTTGGTGAGCTGAAAGGAGCAGATCCTGCACAAAAACACGGCAAAATGCTCGTGAGTCCTTCATGAGATGTGTGTCCGTAAAAGCTAAATGAACATTGGAGATAAAGTATTAAGTCTTCGTTCTGGAATCTCCTGACTTCTCCATGGTGGAGTTTATAGCCTCAGGGTGGCTTACAGATGTATACTAGCTCTGCACTCCAGCACTGACCTGAGTTTTACAGACTGCACATTTGCAGGTCTGCAGTTCAAAACTAATTGCTATGACCTCACATAAAATAGTAATAATCAACTATCAATAATACTTTGGGAACTGGGGGAAAAATAAAGGAAAAATGTTCATTCTTAATAAAACCTGGTGCTGACGGTCAGGAAATTGAACCTTCTGCTAGCATTAGTCACAGGAGCCAAAGACATTGCTGCTGAGTGTTTCTGGGGAGCATATGCTTCATATGCTTCATATACTTGAAAGATACTCTTCTATATCAAGTCTTCGTAATTACAGAGACATGGCAAATAAAGGCAGAAATCATTAAGACTTCCTTTTCCTCTGATAGATAATCAGTCCAGGGTGTATTTATGTACAAGCAGAGACCTGTCTTCATCCCAGCCTCTCTGCTCCCTGCATCTCCAGGATGCAGTCCGATGAGCAGTTAGCTGGTGTTTCCCCGATGAATCAAACCATTCGCTGCAGAAATACAAGATGCAGGGCCAGTATTTTCAAAAGCTGCCTTTAAAACTCTGGCAGCAATTTAGTGTGGTCATGTTTCCAAGTGTGAAGTTCTTCATATATGAATGCTTGCACTCAGGATTTATTTGCTTGGACTGCACTCACATCCGAGCAGGGAGTATGACCGTCAACCCAAAGTTTTCCATGTGCTATCTACTAGATGGGGGAAAGTGGGTTTATAGGATTAGAAGCCAGGTAAGGACTGGCGATCTGGTAAGGATTTGCAGTTCCAGGGTGGTGTTTAGGGCTATAGGGCTGTTAGGGAATTAGAGGAAAGGAAAAAAATTACATTTACAAACCCAACAGTTTTCCTGCATTCACTATTACCTTTCTTTCCTTGCACTTCAGTAAGTGTAGGACTGGTGTCCTCCTGTGCACATCTGGGAGCACAGCAGCACAAAGCACGGTGCACAGATCCCAGAGCCTGACCTCAGACCTGGAAATGGTCTGACCACATCATCATCATCCAAAATCAAGATAATTAGTCCTTCTGGGAGCACATCAGCTCCAGTTATGTGATGTTAACGTGACATGAGAGTGCAATCAGGACCTGAATGGGGACCTGCTGTTTGAGGGTACTAAACCTTTCTGACTTTGCCTGGGGACTCCTTGCACGCCCCTACCTCACACTTCGTTTGTCATCCACTGTGCTTAGAAGGGAAGGGCCACAGCTCAAACGGAGCAAGATGTATTTTTTGCAGCATGTATTTCTGAATGTTCAGTGATGTGCAGTGTCTCAGATCCACGGGGCAGGACCACACCACATTGTGCAAACCAGAAAGATGCCACTTGCCCCAGCCCACAGGCAAATCTTCCCCATTTCTGTATCACCCCCATTTTAAGCCTTTTCTACTTTTAAAGAAATGCTAAATTTAATACAGAAATAAACCCACCAAGAGTCCTGCAGTTTTCACGGAGAACAGTGTGCTTGCTCAGGAAGCGTGAAATTAAAAGCTCTCGAGCGTGCATTTGCCCAGCTCCACATCACATGTACCTCATCAGCTCTGCAGCAGGGCAGGAGCTCACTCACTAATTCGCTCCATGGCCTCATCCTGCAAACATGCACCCCTGCAAGCAAGGCTTACTCATGGAAACACTATGCCTGCATTCCCGATAGCGAGCGGCTTGGGAGGAACCTGCTCCCTGGGCTGCCCAGGACACGGCTGGCACCTGGCACTGTCCAAGAGTCAGCCTGGCAGCATCAAGAGGGCTCCAGCAGCACAGCAAGCCACCAAGCCTGGCCAAGAAATCCCACATGCTCCGAAGGACACCCTCTGGCCATGATCAGGACTCACTTGGGTGTTTTCTGACAACACATGACACAAAAATTTCTTCTCAAAATAAAGTGCCTCCAAACAGCTTCCAACAGGCTCCAGAGAAGTGCCCAGGAGTTTTCCTAAAAGCAGCTTGCCTGCCTGTCCATCCCTGTGTTACCAGAGTTTGTGGCTTGCTTTCCTTTTCCTTAGGAAAATTTGGATGTTGGAACAGCGCCCTTCAACAGACTTCATGTCCTCAGGGCCGGGCATGAGACACACAAAATGGGCTTCTGAGAGCTAACTCCCAAATTACAACAGCACCTCACATGTTTTCAAGGCTGAGTGATGGCCAGCGTCCTTTTCCTCAACTTCACAGCTCAGACACAGCAGGGCAGGAGAGCTCCAGTCCATAAAAGTTTTTCCTGGGGCAAGACAGGACCACCATCAGGTCTGGAAGCTCTGTCATCTGTGAGGGTTCCCAGCTCAGACAGTCCCCTTGGAGGCTCTGTGTGCTGTGACACATGACCCTCTGTCCCTGCCTGTGCACCCTCCCATCCCCTGCTGGGAGACTCTACCCGTGTGGAAGACAAGAAAGCTAAGGGACCCATCCTTCTTTGAGGGATAGGGCAGGAAACGCTCACTTGCTTGCTTGCAAACCTAAGAGGGTTCGAAAGATTTGTGACCCCTGGAGAGAACCCCCCTTGCGTTTGAGGGGTTTTTTTCCCCACAGCAGGGGCTGAGGTACTTCCCAGGACCTCAGACATCCCCCACGGCCCACGGTGTCTTCGCTGGGATTCAGGGAGCCCCTGCCGTGACCCCCCTCCCCACAGCTCCAGCTCTGTCGGTCGCGGTGCACCAACGCGCAAGTAACACATTCCAGGCTCCTCTGGTTTGACTGATGCGTATTTTGACAGCTCAGAGAAAACATTTTGCAAGATGCACAGTCAAAGGCTCTTTCAAGCCGAGATGTTGTGGAAAGCCGCGTGAGCTCTCCAAGGCACTATCTCTCGCTCTCTGCCAGCCGCGCTAATGAAAGCTCCCTGTGCAGGCCAGAAGATGCAGCAGGGAATAATACAGTCCTTTAAATAGCATCCTAGCTGGCTTGAGGAGGCCACGAATGTTTTAACTCACTTATAATTTTCCTGTGGTTCAACCCTCTCTCCCGCAGCAGCCTGCTCTGGGCACCGTGGCCAAGCAAAGACATGGGAAGCCTTGAAAATGGCATTAACCAACAACCCGTGACCATTCTGGGAGTGCTCGTGCTCATGTCCTTTCCCAAGCAATACCCACCCTGGATGTGCTGCTCAGACCTTCATTACCTGGAGGTATTTGGCATATGAAGACACAGCACTGAGGTCAGCAGAGGACCCTTGTTCCGCCCACGACTGATCTCAAAGAGCTGATTGCTTCAATGACACAAGGCACTGGCCAGAAAACGCTCCCCTAACATGTTCCATGTGACATTTTTCCAGAGGCAAAGCCAGCTGAAGAGGTTCCTGAATGTTCTCCTCCTTAGGACCTGTTCAACCATCTGTAAAGCAGGTCAGTGAAAGAAAATGCTTGGCACCAAAGCAGGGGGAAATAGATTAACAGAGATTTAAAGAAATTGCACAGACCCCATTTGCAGCATGACCCACGAGCAGTTGTTTTGGCACAGCTGCAGGACAGAAAACTGCCAAGCAACAGGAGGATAATGTTTGGGGCTAAGGAGCACTGGGAGCACCTTCAAGCAGCTTCACTCAAGGACAGTCTTGAATAGGGGACTGAGTCCTGGATGAGGAGGAGAAGAAGAAGCATGAGGGCAACACTGAGAGGTGTAGAATTTCTATATAGAAAGAATTATTTAGAATGATTCCCAGTTGCATGCCCCACAGGAAATTTTGAAGAGAATTTTGAGATTTAGTGGCAACAGCAGCCTAAATAAAAAATAGAGGAAAACTTCTTTGGGGAAAAAAAACATCAAAAGGATCATTTTCTCTACTGAAAGCTGAAATTCTTCCACAAAAGAGTCATTTTGCCACTCCCCAGAAAACCAGAAAAAATACCAGCATTTTTATTTTTCCATGGGTGATTTTTAATGGCTGCCTCATTGTCTTCAACTTCGATGTTCCTTCTGCAAAGCCTCCCAGCCCTGCCCTCGCCTGCCGGTGCCCATCAGCTCTTCAGGACAGAAGGTTTCTCTCTTGTGCAGCTCACAGCACACCCAGTGTCAATGTTTTAATCAGATTATATTACTGATGGCAACAGTCTGACACAGCCACAGCTTTGTGATGCTTAACGTGTGTGTTACCAGAGCATGTCCACAGTGCTGGGCTTTCTCTCTGCTTTAATTTCTCTGCGTCTCACTGTGCTTCTTGCCTTGCTCTGCCACTGCCCCAGAATACATCTACTTCTCATCCCAAAGGTTTGATGTTATGGAAATAATTGGTGGCACTGTAATATTTTTCAACGTTGTCAAGCAAATGGTGTCAAACAGCCTTAACACAAATGTCCCATATTTTACAGGGATATTTTAGGGACTGTCCCTAAGTTTTATCAGGTGTTTTACTTTGTTGTCTACAAAAGTCTGCAAAGGATATTTTAAATCACCCATCTTGTCATGGGGTTTTTTTCCAGGTCTGAATGGTTTGTGTTGCATAGGTCTATCAGCAACCTGCTCAAGTTTATTATGAAATATTAGAAAAAAGGTTTATGGAAGTGTCAGCAGAACCAGATCTTCTTTTATCCAGGAACATCTGGTTTATCTGTGAGCCTTTACCTTGAGAAAAGGAGTTCTTTATATTTTTTACAAAAAGAAATTTGGCCTCTTCCTCACTTATTTTGTGTTTGGGAACAGATAATTTGCATTGAGCTAACCATGGTCAAGGTTCCTCAAATTTGAAGCACAACTCTGTTTGCTACAAATTCATCTCCAGGCAGAATTTCCAGCACAAGAAGAAGGCATCAAAACAGTTTTTCATGGGAGCTGAACTACTTTCACACCTCCAGCTGCAGCTGTGTGACAAAGAACCATTCTGAAATATCTTGGCTCCTCTGGTGATGATGAATACAGGTGGCTTTCCCCCCCCTCTTCCCAAACTATAGTTGCAACAGCTGCAGCTTTTCAGGTTGTAAAACAGCCCTTTGGCAAGTCTGTGATGGGGGTATGCACCATGCCCTGTCACCAGCCCAGCACAGTGGGGACCAGGGCATGCTGACAGCACTCTGCCACAGGGAGTGGACCCACATCCTGCCCATCCTGCCACCAAAGCAGTGCTGGAACCAGGCATGAACTTGCTGCTGCAAGACTTGCCCTTGGTTGCAAATGTTTGCAACCTGAGATGAGAAGGCTCACAACAGAAGAGATTTGGTGCCTGGTTTTATTTCCCTCTGCACCAGTTTAGAATTTTCAGTGTTCACAGTACTCGAACACGGAGTTACTCTGCACCCAGCTTTTGATGCAGCCATGTCATAGAATCACAGCACAGCTGGAGTTAGAAAGGACCTTGAAGATCATCTCATTCCAATCCCCCTGCCACGGGCAGGGACACCTTCCACTACACCAGGTTGCTCAGAGTCCCATCCAACCTGGACTTGAACATTCCCAGGGATCTGGCATCCACAGCTTCTCTGAGAAGCCTGTGCCAGTGCATCACCACTCTCAGAGTAAACAATTTCTTCCTCATATCTAATCTAAACCTGCCCTCTGTCAGCTTGAAGCCGTTCTCTCTTGCCCTGTCACTTAATGTCCTTGTCCAAAGTCCCTCTCCAGCTCTCTTGAGGCCTTTTTAGGTACTGGAAGGTACAGCCTTCTCTTCTCCAGGCTGAACATGCCCAGCTCTCCCAGCCTGTCTCCATAGCAGAGGTGCTCCAGCCCTCTGAGCATCTCTGTGGCCTCCTCTGGACTTGCTCCAGCAGGTCCACATCCTCCTTATGTTGGGGGACCAGAGCTGGACACAGAACTTCAGGTGGGGCTTCGTGAGAGCAGAGTACAGCAGCAGAATCTGACCTGACCTTCTGGTCACCCTTCTTGTGAATCAGCCCAGGACACGGTTGGCTTTTTGGGCTTCATGTGCACATGGACAATCTTCAGGGGCCATGTTGAGCTTCTCAACCACCAACACCCTGAAGTCCTTCTCCCCAAGGCTGCTCTCAACCCATTCTCCACCCAGCCTGTGTTTGTGCTTGGGACTGCCCCAGGGCTGGCACCTACGGAGGTGCCATCCAGGGACCTCACTGATGTTTGTGAGCCCCCAGCCAGGAGGAAGCAGCTTGTGAGCACATCCGTGGCTCAGCTGCAGGAGCCTGCAGCCCCGAGAATTAAGCATTCAACAACCACTAAACTCAAAAATAGACAGTAGGCGCCAAAATCCTCAGCTGTGGCTCCTTGGACTACACTGGATTTACGCTGATCTAAGCCAGCTGAGGATCCGCACCGCCGGGCCAAGTCCTGCTGTCCTACCTCAAGCTGATGGCTAGTTGACGTGACTGATGACTGAGATTTCCATTTAGCCTAACTCGAAGCATGAGCAGGGCCTGTGTAGTGCTACCATTGTTGACTCCAGCCTTTTGTCTCGGGCTGTAACCGATAGGCCTAATAACCGAAATCATACTGCATGCATTCATTCACCCTCTTCGCAAACAGCATGTTATTGAGCTCCGTGGTGAAAAGGCATGCACAAACACAATGGGGCTGGGATTAAGCCCAGCTGCATTACCAAAGTAAATACTTTTGCTGCTGACAGTTTGTCTGTGGGGATTTGGAGAAAAGTTTTGTGCATCTACTTAGGCAACATATGGTTTTATTTTTCCTGTTAACAAAAACAGTAGTGGTCAAAAGTCAACACCCTCTGATGACTGTTCAGTGGCCAGTGTGGAATGGGCTTGGTGGTCTAAGTCCAGTTCCTTACATGTCCACAAAAAAAAATCATCCTCTTCCTGCATTCCTCTCTCACTTGGCACTGTGGTTTTCAGTGTCCGCAAGGAAGCCGGGGGAGTTTGAGGTTAATCTCATCTGTCCTCCTCTCTGATTGAAAGCAATGGGTGACGTGGTTTGGGTTAAGATACTCTGCTAGCTTCTTTCATTCCCCTTGCGATGAAAACCCCTCCACAATCTGTTTCCTTGAAGCCTGAAGAGAGTCAGAATTAATCCGCATTAGCCGGCGGCCGGGGCATGTCAGCCAGTCAGACTTCTAAAGCAAACACACAGCGATGAGGAGGAACAGCATGCCAAGAGCACAAATGGTCTGAATTTAGCCCTTCATCTCCAAGCTGAATGCACACTGTTCTCCAAAGATCTCTGCAACACTCAATCAACAGCTGGTCACCTTCACATCTGAAAGCAAGAAGAAAACCCACAAGAGCCTGGCTTTATATTTGGCGATGACTTCAGCTGGCTGGTAAAGGGCAAAAAGTTGGCTGAGCTGCCACAAGTGCCCATCTCACGTATCTTCAGTGAAGGAACTGGCAGATACTGGCACTCAGCATTTTTGGGAAGAAAAAAAACACCCCCATCATCAAACCCTCCATAGGGATTCCCCTAAAAGATTTTAAAGCTTTTAAGGTGCAAACAGGTCTTGTCTACACTGAGGTAATGAGAATTACAGCAACTAGAGCACAACTGCTAACACTTAGCATCTGCAGGGTCAGAGCAGCTCAGAGCTGGAAGGAGTGTTAACTAGATCCACCACATGAAGTAATTGTTTTTAAGGGAGTGTATCCAAGCTGGAACACAGCGATGCAGAACATGCACACTCGGACAGGTGTAATCCCAGGCACAGTGGGTGGTAAGCAAGGCTGAAAAATTACAATTAGGAAGCCAAGATGTGTTGCCTAATCCAGGCTTCCCCGCCAAGATGAAGGTAGATTTTTGAGGGCCAGATCCTGCATAATGCCCAGCTAGTCCTTTTATGTGTTCGCCATCCTCAGATACTCCTGATATCTCTGGAAGCTGAAGGCCCAAAGTGTTTTTCAGAGGATGCTCAAACCTGCCCACAAACAGCCAGAAATGGGCAGGCCACCAGGGCTGGAGGAATTAAGGCAGGCAGAGAAAGTGCTGCAGCTCAGGTTGACAGGCAAATGCAGCCCAGAAATGAAACATCACAGTCCCATAGTCACACACATCCATCCATGGAGAAAAAAGGGGAAAGGCAGAAATTGTTTCTGTTCCTATGGAAGACATTCGGTGAAAACAAAAGCTTATCTTAACATTTTTCTGCAGAAGTTCAGGGGTTTTCATTCAAGAAGCAAAAACTGAAAAATGTTTGGTTTCTGGCAATCAAAAACTGGAAACATTTTGGCCAGAAACCAAAACAATTTGGGGTTTCTGGTTTTTGGTTTTCGTTTGGGTTTTTGCCAAACTCCTTAGCTTACTTTTGCCAAAAAACTGCACATTTTTCAAGCTTTTTCTTCCTCAATGAAAACCTTAAAATTGTTGTTGAAATTGGACATTTCCCACAGATTTTTGTTTTGATTTTTTTTAAAAAGGCATTTTCAGCAAAAAGAATGTTTTGAATGAACAATTTCACCCAGGAGCCCTGTAAGCAGGTCTGTTGGAGGGACTATCACACCCTCACTTTTAGCTCCTCTCCCCTCCTCTCTTTTCTCGCCCAGGGGACTCAGGGCAGTGATCCTGGTCTGGTTTTGACCACCACATGGCCAAGCTTTAGAGCTGTGGAGCTGCCTCGGGAGACAGACAACTCTGAGCTGCGAATGGCTTGAGCTTTTTCTGTGAGATACCAACTGACTCTCAGGAAATAAGAAACGTAGCAAAGGAAAATAAATATCTGGAGTCTGGATTCAGCAGTATTTGTACTGGGAACACATTTGGGCGTGCGGTTCTGGGAGGAGAAGACACTGGTACGTGTCCTCCAAAGTGCCTAAATGTCATTTACCCACAGGTTTGGTAAAGCTGCTGGCCCTGGGTCTACCACAAAGAACTGATACAATCTGTATTAACATTCAAAGTTTGGCACAAAAAATGTGGACATGAAAGATGAACAGGAAAAATTAGATATTATGAACTCCTGACATAAATACAGTGCTAGGGACTAAAGAGAAAATTAAAAACACTAATATATCTCTGCTCCAAGCACTGAACTTGGAGGTGGAACTGAAGAGCAAACCCAGCTCAGAATGGAGAAGGTGTTGGCACCCTGTCTCCAGGGATAACTTTGATCTGACCCAACACTGAAACCAGAAACTGCTCAGAAGAGGAGGAAATCTGTACTGGAATCGGAGAGCCAGAGTTTAACACTGCACCTTTGCAAAGCAAACTACAATAAAAATTTTGACTGGGTTTTGCATTTCACTCATCCAACCAAAGAGATCTTGGAGTCTTTATAATTAAGTAGAGCCATGCTGTGGATGCTTTCCCCCTTTAAATACTCTATTTTTCTGGCTTTCAAGGCCTGTTTGGATGTTTTCTGTGGTTGTTATTTGATGCCCTGCCAGAGCAGACAGAGGAAGACCAAGCGAAGGAACGCCAGCACAGGGAAGGCAGCCACACATGTCAGTGGCAAGTGGAAGAGTGTGCCAGGAAGAGGAGAGGTGAAGAGTCTCAAATTTAGGCAAAAATGGGATTGCCACACAGCAAAAATGCCAATTTGGAGGACTTTGAGCAGGATGTTTGGAGAGATCAGCCAAGACAAGAACTGCTGACAGAAGGAGATAGATTTGGGGTGGGTTGGAGAAGGGAAGGAATAAGGAATATGTGGGTGAGGACGAGAGAGGTCAAAACCTGGTTATGAGGATGAAGGTATTGTCAGGATTTGGTGATGGGTCCGGGGTAAAGAGGAAGGTCTGAGGGCTGGTAAATTCTCATAGTCCAGGTAAGAAAGAAGTAATGAGGGATTATGAGGGGTCTGGGTGGTCAGTGAGGAAGAGGAGAAGATGAGGGGTTTTCTTTTCTTTTTTCACATTTGGATAATAATGGCCCTTACACTCTTTTAACTCTGATTTTCAGCAAAGTTTATTTAAGCTGTGACACAGTGCAATGCTGTCTGCTGAGCCGTGGTTAACAATGCTGTCTCCTAAGCCCAAGGCAAGCAGGGCAAGGGGAATAAATTAGTTTAAATCTCTGCAAAAGTTTTCCCAGTTGCAACAGGGTGAAAGCACAGGCACAGTAAATTACCATGATTCAGCTCACTGTTAATTCAGCATCTGAATTCTCCAAACACAGAAGAGACACTCTGTCATTAATACAAACCTAGAAACAAGCTAAAATAACAGCACGGGCTGGTTTCAGAGGCACTTACATGAAGCAGTTAGCCTGGGTGGTGAGCTGGAGCTGCTTGTGGCAAAAGCTTCACAAATGGAGAGGTGGGTGAAATGCCAGACAGCTCTGGGACAGAAGGAAATGTTTATATTGATTTATCCTGACATTTGAACTGTAATGTCCTTGTAATAAACCATGCCCCAGGAGTGGGTGTTACTTGGATTGTCCTGACACCAGACAGCAAGAAAGCCAGGAGGGGGAAAATGAGGCAGGGCAAAGCCTTGACACCCAGCTGCATAAGCTCCCTTCGTGGTCCTTTATCAGGACTGTTTTCACCCGTTGTGTACTCACACAGTTAAGAGGATCTAGGAAGCTGCGATTCCTTTGCTTTCCAAAATCTTTGCTCAGGAAAAGACTAATTAAGTGGCTGTGTTATTACAGCAGGTCCTGGAGTCTCCGAACACAACCAGCGGCGATTAGGCAGGCGTCAGCTACTGGGCGGGATTTCCCACTGCCCAGCTGTGTAATTATCGCGGCAGCTCAGCCAAAATCCTCTGACAAAGAAAACCAGCTGCAGGCTGCGGGGCTGGGAGATAGCACATGTCCAGTGGAGAGAGAAAGAACAGCCTTTTCTCCTCTGTATTTTTCCAAAAGAAAGACCAACGAAGACGAGCACGCCACATTCCTGCAGAGGCGCATATAGCAATAATGATTTTTGGGGAGCACCTGGAATAAGAATCAGGGGTACAGCACAGATCGCTGCAGTTTTTTGGGGGAACTGAATATTCACTGCCTTCCTCACTTAGGGGCATGGAGGTGGCAGGTGAGGGCTGCTGAGAAGGGAGGATCTGAAGTATGGACCCCATGCTGCATGCTGAGGGCTGTCTTTAATAACCCCAATAACACATTGAAGTGGACTTTGAGCAATGGAAAAGCTTTGGGTTTGTTTCTAGAAATTAGATTTCTGTTGTCTGCAACCTTGACTAACCTCCTGCCTCAGTGTCCCATCTCTAAGGTGAAGGTGTCTGTGTTAGGTACCCCTCAGGCTGTGTCAGCCACATCACATGATGCATTCAAACAAACTAGGCAGAATCCAGCTCATCACTCAGGAGCTTTCTTCTGTCTGCTGGTGTCACCAGATGCACCTTCAAGAGATGTCTTCCTTGTCTGAGGCCACAAGGCTTTTGTTTGTCAAAAGCCAGCATATTTCAGAGCATCAGCACAACGACATTTATTTCCATTTATGTGTGGTAGCTCCCTTCCCAATTTCATATCATCATTGAAAGTTTTCTCTTCACTCCCGTCTGAATTTATTTGGAGTGCTCCTCTCCCTGCCTTCAAGCAGCCTGACGGGACCTTTTCAGTAGGTCCCTCACGAACACTGTTTGCTTGGTGGAGCCTGCAAGCAGGGACAGATCTCACCTGATCTGCTGCATGAAGAACTCATTACATCTTGAAAGTCTCAGCCCCAGCCTCACACTACATACTCAGTGTCTGTGCAAATCTGCCAGCCGTTACCAAATCCCTTCTCAGAGGGCTCTTCAACCCGCAAATCCATTTGCACTTAAATTGCCTGACACGCAGCTTGGATGAGTAACGAAGAGTGTGACCTTCCAGCGATCAAGCATTGCTAATATCTCAACTATTTCAAGTGTTTAATAACCAAATTTAATGCAGTGAGAACAATTTAATTGAATGCACAATATCTGTAGCAGCTAATTAACCACAGTAGCCCAGAGAGGTCTTGGACTTCATACAACCTTTCAATATAATTACAAATTTTTAACAGCAAAATGAATTTAAATCCAGTCTGACACAGCAATCCATCTTCATCTCCAGATAAAAGGTAGCACATGGGGTATTAACATTTAAACAAGAGCCATGGGCAGTGGAGAGAGACAAGGAGCATTAGCAGATGTGCTGAATTAATTACTAACAGCACCACAGGAGGGGGGGGTGGATGAGTACTTTGCATTTTACAGGTCAGACTTACAACCACTGATTCTGCTGGCTTTGCCTGCAAGAATTAGACTTAATGTCAAATACAGGGCCATTTAGGTCTACCTGTGTCTCCTCCAGAGCTCCAGGTGTGTGGTTCTTGACTTATCCTCCTCTTCCATGTGCTGCAGAGCTAACACCAGCACGGACAGATCATCACATCCCTGATTTTATTAGAGCTGTTCCCCAGAAGAGTGGGTCTGAATACAATAACTCCCCTTCCTCTGTGCCTGAGTAAGCCAAAAAAAGTCCAAATTGTCTTCTTGCTCCTGTCTTATAGGGGAACACTCAAGGGAACCCTTTTCTGTGAGCCATGCCTGGAGCATCTCCTGGAGATTTCTTCCTATCCCCTCTTCCTGAACATGTGCTGTGGCTTGCAGGGACATGAGGATTTGGGTACAGACCTTGCAGGGTCTAAGTTTGACCACGCTTGTTGTATTCATGATGGGGATGAAACTGGCTTTTAGGACACTAGGTGGGATTCATGGCCCCCTAACAGAGCATTCCAAGTAGTCTGGAGGAGTTGGGGTGTCTGTTCCTCTCCACTGGATGTAAGACATTTCAGATGTGATACAGGACAGGAGAGGGTTTGGGTCCATCCCACAAGCAGAGCATCTTGGAGACCAAACCTGTTGCTGGCACTAATGGATGCAACAGGTGTGGCATGAGGTCCCTCCCTTGCAAAGCCCTGACATTCAGTAGTATCTGACCTGAAAACTCAACAACCACGAGACACCTTCCCAGCCACCCCCCAGGCAATAACAAGAGGGGAAGAACACAACATTTGCAGTTTTAGTTTGCTTTCTTGGTGTGAGACTTCTGCATTCAGAGAGCCTCTCCTATAAGCCAGGAAGGCAGGAACCAGATTTTAAGTGAAAGGTGAGATTTCTACTTCAGCAAGCAACCACCTGCCCTCAGCTGCTTGGATGAGGCATTATTAGCCTTTCTGGAGCCTGTAGTACTGTAAAGCGAGCACAGTTAATTTCTGTGGAAGTGCTACCAGTTTACAGCAGTGTAAATAACATCAACATTAGACTCACAGTAAAGCAGACAAAAAAACCAATAAAAATAAAACACAGGCATCCTACAATCATGGTCGTGAGCAGCACTGGTGAATACTAGTAGTTCAGAATAAATAGTAGGACATGGGTTCTTGCTGTTAAGAACCTTTCAGATTCCTACTTAGCTTGTATCTGTCAAAGACATTTTTCCCCCAAGAGCTCATGAAGCATTACCATAAAATGTAGAGTTTTAATTGAGGAGTTCAAAACCAGGCTGACTCTGCCAAATGTGATAGCATCAGCTGGTGGTGTCATTTGTCATTGTTACAGGCAAATAAACCAGCAAGTTAATCAAAGGGGATGAAAAATGAGGTGGTTTCAATTTTTGGAGCCCTGAATCCAAGTCCTTCTCCTTTCTTCTCATCAGTCTAGACCAAAATGCCAGCAGCACCAGCTGCCCAATAGGCACTCATTCAAAAATCCAGTGTAGACAGCACATAGGCACATTCTCAGTTGTTAAAGTCAAGGACAAACAGAAGGAGATATTACTAAGCAGGAGACAAAGAGAAAAAAAAGAGAGTTCTCTGGAGATTTCAGCTGAAGGAGATGAGCAGAAAGGCAGCCACTGCTGCTCAGACAGCACCTCAGTCCAAGGCCCCTCAGTATCAAACTGACATGAGGTCTCTCTGAAAGGACAGAGTGGTGAAACATGTTCTTTCAAGGACCCCTTGGACTACTGCACAAAAACAAGCAGAGATCAAAATCTGAGAGTTTGTGAATCCTGTTTGTCAGCAGTATGTTGTCTGGAAGCTCAGTTCTGGCCTTCTGCTGATCCTATCTGGATCCCAACCATCAGGTGTTGTTCCACCCCACAATCTCTGCCCTTTGCTGGCAGACAGGAACAGTTGCTTTCAAGTCTTTGCTCTTAATATGCCAGTGTTGATCTTCAGCAGACCCAAAGTAGATGAGAAGAAAATGTATTTGGCCAAAAGGTGTCCTGTTTATCTCTTTCTTAGATCCCTTTGGTGGAAAGACAGGAATTATTTCCCGGATGAAGATGTAGTGTATTTCATGTGGTACCTCGAACTGATAGAACAGGCTCCCTAATGCACAAGGGATTTCGTCAAAGGGTCTTTTACCTCATACATACTCTGGCTTCTCTGATCCACTGTGAAGAAATGATGCAGCCAGCATGCCCAAGTCTCTGGAGATGTACAGGCACTCACAAATGAATCTCCACAGTGATCACAGAATCGTAGAATATCCTGAGCTGGAAGGAACCCACAAGGATCATTGAAGTCCAGCTCCTGTCTCTGCACAGGAGAACCTCAGGAATCACACCATGTGCCTGAGAGCATCGTCCAAACACTTCTTGAGCTTTTTCAGGCTGCTGCTGTGACCACTGCCCTGAGGAGCCTGTTCCAGTGCCCAGCCACCCTCTGGGGGAAGAACCTTTTCTTAAGCTGACAGCTAACTGTATGTGCTCTTAGCCTGTTGCAACTGCAAAGCAAATGGATGAGCTGAAACATTTGCATGGATCTCATGGCTGACCCCAGAACAAAACCAAGGTCTTCCAAATCCTTGGCCAACATCAGCAAGAGCATCTCTCCTCATTCTGAATATTTTAAAGGCATTTTCTCATACTTTTCCCCCACTTAGTCCATCCCCCACTACCTCTCTTAGCAAACTTCATTATGAATCCTGCCCCAATAGTTCTGAACTTACATGTATTTATAGGGAAGTGGAAGACTAAGAGTAAAACAGCATCTTCTGCACAACTCTGTCCTCATCCTCCACTCAACTGCCCTTACTCCAGCCACAAAAGCCCAAAAACCTATAATAGTTCTTATTCCTCCCACGTTTTCCTCTTTCTTAATTTTCACTCTCTTTAACATGAAAATCACACTTTATATTCACGATCCCTTGACATGAAGTTTGTTTAGGCACAATCAGAACAGATAAATGAGGAGGACCAGATGCTTCTCCTCAGCCAGTTCTGACTCCTTTAAACTCCATATTCTTGGTATCTTCACATTCAGAGATGAGCAGGTCTGGCCTTGCCCAGGTGCTGCTCTCCTGTCTGGCAGGTCAGATGGAGCCAGGTGAGCTACTCAGCTTTGCACTTTGAGATGGTGGAAGAAAAAAAGCTGTTTTCTTCAATATATGTGGAATATCTTCCTCAAAAGCTGTGGAATAGATGGAGAGAACAGTAATATTCTCTTTGCTCAGACCTTCCACAGTTTTGGGACTTTAAAGCTTTCCCCAGAAAAATAAGTGGAGACTCACCCCAGAACCCAATAGCATCTGTGAAAAAAACACAGATGTTTTGGGAATTTAAATGGGAATTTAAACAAAAACAAAGTCATCTCTTCCAGGACTTGATCTTATGTTCTCTGAATTTGACCTCCTCTCCACTAATGTGTATGAAAATACCCTCAACAATGAAACATTTCTTCATAGGCAATTATCTTAATTTTTATTACACAGGAATTCCTTTTCCTGTCAGACAGGGTCTGGGTGAGCTGAGCACTGCACATGGCATCTCTAGTTCCTCCCAACAGATATCACAGTGGATGATCTCACAGAATGTGCATTTCCTCTCCACAAAATTTTTAAACAGGACCACCTCCTTACAGGTTTCCTATAGAAGGAGGCTGCACCCAATTTGTCCCTCCAACTCAGTGAAAGCCATGGCTGGACTTGCTGCAAGCTTCTAGGAAGCAGAGGTTGAGCCAGGAGAGAGAGATGCTGTTGTAATAAACAAGTGGGAAGCAAATATTTGCTGGAAAGAATAAATAAACTGCAAGAAAGAAGCAGCATGAAGGAAATTTGATATCATAACTGGTAGAGCAGCCAGATTTTGTAGTTAGTCGTTATGACCAAGATGTTTTCTGTTTGCCTAAAATGCAGCAACCAGCTGAGGCTTAGTGCATACAAAAGCAATTGACATCAGAGATCAAATCATCCTACAAGGCTCAAGGTCACCTCCTTTACCACTGAATATCTTGAGCTGGTGTCTACTAAGGATCTTTGTATCCCCAGGTCTGGCATCACAGAGCACTGGTCATGGTCTCAGACCCCAAGTGCCCCGTGCCAATGGCTCAGTACATGAGCATGTTCCCATTCTGAAAGCAGAAACCAAACTAAAACCATGTGTCATCTTGCCAAAACTCACAGCTCCACCCTAAATGTCATGACCTTTGGAACCTCAGATCCTAGCAGCAGGTCTTTTACCTCTACCTGGATGGAATTCCTTGGTGGAGAGCACCCTGTCCCATATGCCCATGTAAAAGGAAAACAGCTCATGTTTTCGTACCAAGGAGCTCTCAGCACCACTGAAGAGAGCCTTTGTGGAGTGACTGCATTATAAAAGTTGTTAAGACCTCTTCCAGACCATAAAATATGCAGCAAAACAGAGTGCCAAATACCAGTCCTCTCCATGGCCCAAGACAAAGAGCTGCCCTGCAAAGCATTAATCCCTGCAGCTGCCTTGAACTATTCATGTCTCTTGGCTTTATGTAAGGAGCCATTCCATTCTAGCTACCAGTTTCTCCAGAACAGATTTGCAGAGCCTTTAACACAATTAAAGGTCATTCTGTGAACAGAAATCCCAAAGATTTGAATGGGAGGCTGTGACTTAGCAGAGAAGGCCAGACTATTTATCTTCAGTGGGGAGTAAGTTTACCCAAAAATGCAGTTATGAGTGTTTCTCCCTTACACACATCAACACCTCTTTCTTTCATCCAACAGCTTCATGGGTAGTACACTCACTTGGGCTATGAGGGACCTTGCTTCAATTTCCTCCTCTTCCTGGGGCGATCTGAAAATCTCCCATCTTCCTGCCTCAAACCACGAGACCACAGGACAGAGCTACACAATTAAGCATTTCCAAAGCCCCATGGGTTGAATTATTGAGGTCAGCTCTGCAGGAGCAGCGTGCTGTCCCCTGGACCAGCCACGCACCACCTCCTGCTGCTGGGGATGACAGGACCCAGCTCCAGCCGCCCCCAGGGGAAGGTGAGCTGTAGGAGACACAAAACCAGCTGCAGAAATGTGGGAAGCATCATGGTTTGCTGAGCTCTGAGCAAAATATACTTCCAGTCTATACACAGCCTGCAATGTGCCATCTGAGTCACCCTGTTAAAGGCCTCTGGTGGGATTTTTCATTTTCTCTTGCTGACACTATCAAACGTTTCATACATCAACACGAATATGCCATGGACAGGGGGTCCCTTTCCGTGGTGTCCCTGTTTGTGGCAGGGGAGTTGGAACTACAGGATCTTTAAGGTTCCTTCCAACCCAAACCATTCTGTGATACTATGAATATTGGGAAATTTAATCTACAGGCTAGGGATAAAAAGCCATGGGGCTCTCCTTCTGTGGCAGAAAGGATTTTTAGGGTTTCATCATACAAAGCTCTAAGAAGTAGATTTGAAGAACACCCTCTGCCTGAAGGTAAAACATTTTTTTTTTAAACCAAAGGAACATTTTGTCTTGACACAAGAATGTTTTTTTTTAATGCCTTGGGTTATTGAAATAAAGCTACAAATTTTAAGCTTGGCCGGAGCAAGACCTAAATTTTTTACAAATGTTGGGTTCTGTAGCTAAGGCACACAAACAAACAAACAAACATCTGTTTGTCACAGCTCAGCTTCTCATCCCAATAAGAGATCTTTCTCCAAATCACTGGTTTTCAGTGGGTATGAGATGCCACGTTTGGTGTTTGCTTATTTGAAGCCCAGGAGACCTCTGCTTAAAAACAGCAAAAAGAAATTCCCCCTAGTGACAAGAAGCCCATGTTTCTGGCACAAAAAGCAAAAGCAACAGGTGCAAAACAGCACCTTCAGGTGGCAGTTTATGACCAGATTTGTGATAGTGAGACTCATTACACCAGCATCCAGCCCTCATCTTATTAATTTTAAGTCAAAAGGAGGCAAAATGAGAGGCTGTGATGCTGAACTTCAGCTGGGGTAGGTAACTTGAAGGGCCCTAGTAGGCAAAAGACTCTCTGGAAGAGAAGTCCCCAGCTTCCACCCAACATGGTCCCTCTAATTTACCCAAACGTTCCCCAGGATGCCCAGCTCACACCTTTGGATGAGCACTGAAGACGCCTAGTAAAAAAAAAAAAAAACAAACCACCAAAAAAACCCAAAACAAACAAAAAACCCCAAAACAAAACAAAAAACCAAAAGCCACTAAGAGCTGGCAAGATTAAGCTAATTTGTCCTTCTCTGTGAGTCATGGAAGTATTTTTAAATGAACTTTGAATAACGGAGCCCTCTTCTCTTGTTCTGCCCACGTGGTAGATGAGAGCTTCTGGCCCCAGGCAGTCTTATGGGCATCATTCTGAACAGGAAGCAAAAATAAAGTTGTTCCATTAGCAAAGGGACTTGTTTTCCCCACCACTCTGGTCCGGGCTGTCCCAAAGCCCCTAATGGCTCTGGTGCCCTTGGTTGCAAATGCTCTGATGAAATACTACCAAATCCTGGCTCCCAAGCCCATCCCACATCAGTTTTATGTGGCAGCAAATCCTCACTTTAGAGGCTCCCAGAAGTTTAATGTGCAGTGACTGAAATAACCTGTCTGTTTGGTGACCCAAAATGGCTCGGACAATTACATATCCATCGGGATTCTCAGAGCTGTGGGGTACGTGGAAACCAGTCTATATTGAGCCATCAGCTGTGAAAGCATTTTCACTCCTAAATATGTGAATGAACCAGGGGAAAACAAAATCGTGTCCGTGTTTTTTCCAATTACTATGGCATTTGCAATTCAGTTTTTGGGTATGCTACTGACAGCAAGCTGGACACAACACTAAAATTTTCGGCATGTTGGTGCAGGCTCATCTTTCCTGTGTGCCAGCCCCAGTGGGGTTAGAGATGATGTCACTTCAAAGACCCCAAAACAGGGGTAGCTAACTGGAGAATGCTTTATGCTGCCATGTGTCAGCACAACCAAGAGTAACAGTCTATTAGGCAGAGGAACCACATCTAGGGTTATGCATCAGCAATTTGAGAAAAGCATCTTTTGGAGTCCTTCCCCAGCACAGCCAAAGGACTATTGGAGAGAGGATGTAAAAAAGCAAAACAACCCCCCAGACTGATATATTTTAAAATGTACTGCAACAATGGATTTTGAACTTCACAGAATAAAAAAATTTGGAGTAGCAGGCCTGATGAAACCTATTTTCCTGAAGACTTTTCCCCTACAGTTTTTCCCCTTTTTCCCAGGACAGGAAAGACATGGCCAGCAGTACACTT
Organism: Gymnorhina tibicen; assembly: GCA_013399875.1. NCBI lineage: Eukaryota > Metazoa > Chordata > Aves > Passeriformes > Artamidae > Gymnorhina > Gymnorhina tibicen. Next base: position 466,854 of record VXAZ01007004.1, read on the forward strand.
TGCACTGTCCAGCAGTGAAGGGGACTGTGGCCTCATTCTGGGGGCATAATCCAAGTCACTCGTCTCCCCACCAGCACTTTGCACAAATCCATTAAAAACCCAAACTATCTACAAGGCCACCTTGCCTTTGCCAAATTTGGTTGATCAAGTGATTCAGGTGAAATGAATGACTGGACGGCAGAGCGTTTGCTGAGGAAAGGGGAAGGACCTAAGATGGAACGAAACACACCCAAAATACTTGGAAAGATCCTTGGGCTTTGATCTGGCTGCCGGTTAAAAACCGCAGGCAATGTGACTTGTGCAACAGGCTGCTTAGGAGAGCAGGCAGTACTCAAATCCATGGGCAGGGACACATTTCACTAACGTTTCACTGATGTGCACCACCCCTCCAGCCTGTTCTATCCAGACTTACAGGGATGCAGGACTGAACTGCGCTCAGCTAGAAGCCCAAACCCAAATTCTGTTAGCAAAGGCACTGGAAATCAGGACCAGATTTTGAAATTCTGGATGGCATAGACTTCAGTTAGGCAACTTCAAGCGGAGGTGCACACCTCACGTGGTAGGTGGAGATGTTGCTCATCTGCTCCTTTCTCCTGGCTAATTTTCTGGATATTCCAGAAATATATCAACCGAAGGCACCTTTTAAGCCTCTGTGGCAGAAAGTGAATTTCAATCCTCCACAGCCCAGCTCCCCTGGGTTTTGGGCTTTTTGGGTTTTGGGCCTTTTGGGTTTTGGGATTTTCCACTGAACACCTGTAAAAAAAACTCCTTTGTGCTATTGTGGGGAAAGCAGTACTTGAGCTACCCCTGGAAATACAAATGCTGATTCCTGCTGGAAGAGAGCGAGGGTGTAATCCCCATGGATTTTCCACCTGATCCAACCAATTCCAAGGCAAAGTTCAACCACAAAATCTCAGAGCTGGAAACATTTCAGCCAGTCAGATCTCTTGGACTCATGAGCTGTGTTCGCCTCTCCTTGGCTTTACCTCCTCACTGCCCTCCTTGTTCTTGCCGCCTCTCCTTGTACTCCTCTTCCCCAGCCCAGTCTCTTTCCCAACTCTCATGTTTGTATCGAAAGAAGGACTTCATCCAAAGTGTGATCAGCAGGTCGAGGGAGGGGATTCTGCCCTTCTGCTCTGCTCTTGTGAGACCTCACTTGGAGTGCTGTGTTCAGCTCTGGGGTCTCCAGCATAAGAAGGATGTGGGCCGGTTGGATCAAGTCCAGAGAAAGTCACAGAGATGCCCAGAGGGCTGGAGCATCTACCCTATGGAGACAGGCTGAGAGAGCTGAGCTCATTCAGCCTGGAGAAGCCTCTGGGGAGACCTTTTAGAACTTGTCAATACCTAAAGGGGCTATAAGAGAAATGGAGAGGGACTTTTGACCAGGGTATGTAGCAACAGGACAAGGAGCAAGGGCTTCAAACTGAAAGAGAGCAGGTTTAGATTAGATATTAGGAAAAATTCTTTACTGTGAGAGTGGTGAGGACCTGGCGCAGGTTGCCCAAAGAAGTTGTGGATTCTCCATCCCCGGAAGCATTCAAGGGCAGATTGGATGGGGCTTTGAGCAACCTGGTCTAGTGGGTGGCATCCCTGCCCATGGCAGGGGCTTGGAACTACATGATCTTTAAAGTCCCTTCCAACCCAAACCATTCTATAACTCTGTGATGTTTATCTCTCAGCCAGGTCCTTTTCACAGCCTTTCTTGACCTGGAAGGGAAACTAAAGGTTTTACATCCAGTCTCTGGGCTCATTCCTGCATGGGCAGACAGCAACAGTTCCCACAAAATGGGCTGCTCTCCTCTCCAGAATCACAGCTCAACCTCCTTTTCAGAGGAGGACAACATCCCAGCTCGCGACATTCAGCCCAGCCTCACACTGCGGGGTTGATGTGAGCATCGCTGGCAAACTCCCGACCCAGTGTCACTCTGTTATTAAAACGTGCCTCACGCTCAGCCAGCAAAGTCCTGGGTTGTTTTGGGTTCCACGATCATTGCTGCTGCTGCCGCTGCTGCTGAGCATTTTGCAAATATCTGTTGATACAGCCCCTCTCCTACAGGCACGGCGATATAATTAGTCAAAAGCGTGATGGAAGCAAAGATAAAGAGAAAACATGGGTAGATCTGGCACAGAGCCTGCTGCTCTCTTCCTTTGTTTATAATATGTGCAAGGGAGAAAAAGCAGAAGAGAAGGAAGGACTTTGTGTATTTGTGGTGCGCGCAGGTCTCGCAGCATTATTAAAGGCTAATTTGATGATCTGTGGTTTTACATTCTGTTCTTCCCAAGATCTGTGAAAAAGTACATGGGACAGGCAAAAAACGCAGTGCAAGGGGACTCTAAATCTCTCTCCAAAGACAATTAACTGCTATGATCATTCAGTAATAATGAGTTCATGTTTGCAAACTAGCCCGACCGCAGAATATGCTGAACACGTTATCATCAGCCCCGAGCTCCCTGAAACCTGATCACGCTTCAAAAACACGCCGGGTTCCTCGCTGTGAGGAGCGCTGCTTGCTTTTTTATCCTCTGCCTCCAAATTTCAGTATTATTTTAAAACTATAATTGAATTTCAATCCTCTGTGTGTGTGTGTGTGAAGAAAGGAAACACTTCTCCCAAGATTTACTGCATGTCTGTTACTGTGTGGGCTGTTTTGACTCTGCAGCGCAGCACAGACCATGCAAACCGCGCACTATTGGAATCGGTTCAAACTTTTACAGTCCTTCAAATTGGGGCTGGAGCCGGAGAGGAAATACTAAAATCCTGTATATACAACTTCTGTCTGTGAGGGGGAGAGAAATTCCATGAAAATTAAGAACTCAATGATGTATAAATTTATATTCTGTTTAAAGGGTGGGTCGAGTTTTTTCTTTTTTTCTTTTCTCTTTTGAGTCTTTCTTCTTTTTTGCTGTTGAAAAAACAATTGAACTCTTATATAAGGAAATCCAGGATCTTTAAATAACACTGGGTCCTGTGAGCTGGTGGCAGAATAGGGGCTCAATCTTTTTAAGCCAAGCCATCTAATTAGCATGTGAGCCAAGTTTTATGAAGGTGAGTCAGTTCAGATGTGTTGCTCCTGAGAAAGCTGAGCCAATTTCTCTTAATGGCATGTGCTGTGAGTAATTAAACCGGATTCTGCAATCAGCATATTGTCCTTCCTGGCTGCAAACAGCTGCCAGCAGGCTACAGTCAACAGGCCCATCCACAGCAGCTCCTGCCTGGCAGGGACTGGGCAGGCCCACGGCCAGGATGGGAGGAGGAGAGTGTTCAGGATGCTTTTATCACCCTCTGATGGCCTTGCCCTAAAGAGCATTTCAGTACAAAACCCAATTCAAATATAATAACCTCATCTTGGAGTTTCCTATCCCACCAGCGCAGTGCCCAGTGCCTGGTATTGACACGGCTCCACTCCACCAGCACAGTCCTAGCACAGCACGGATTTTGGAAACAAGGACACCATGACCTGCCCTTGTTGGCTTTACAAAGGGACCTCACAGCCTCCCCAGCTACTGCACGTGGCTCTCATCCACAAGGAAGCTGCTCTAACCAGGACTATTCCCATATTGTTTCCATTATCTTTTTATGACTGTCATGTGGACAGGGGAAAAGGGGAGGCGGGAGGAGACAAGTAAGAGGAAAAGAGAAGCAGGATGTCAAGTTCTGCCTTTGAGGAGGGAGCTGACAAAAATGCAACGGTCAACTCCCTCTAGCACATATTTGCAGATGCCGAAAATCTGAGTGAGCACAGGCAGCCCCACAATGGGAAAGGCCCAGCGCTTCCCCCAAATGCCATTTTACAGCCTCCCCTTGCAAGCAGGAAGGTTGTAACCTCCGTCCCCCTTCATTTTTTCACTTTTTTTGTTTCGTCCTGGGCAGTTTGCTCTTGATCACACAGTCGAAGAGAAAGTAAGCACAACAGACTGATAAATTGCTTTCTGCCTGGAACCCCTGACGCGGCTCCAGCAGGACGCGGCACTCAGCCGCTCCCCAGTCCATGCCACATCCTTCCGCCCCAGCGGTGACACGCACGGCCCCGTGGGTCACAGCACCACAGTGGGCACCTCGCAGCAGTCCCCGGCACCGTGGGTGTTTGCAGCTCGCATCCACAGGGTCCTGCACACCTTTGTGTGTCCCCAGACCCTCACAGGCCAAACCAACTCTTCCTCCATCTCTGTGACAAATATCTGACCCTGCTGAGTGCGATTTGGAAAACAGGATATTTTTATTTCATTCTGAGTGGCTCCCACTGGTGCTAACGGGTTAAAGTGCTGCAGCTTGTCCTCATGTTGATGCCACCAGGCTGGAGAAGGAGAGCTCATCTCTCCTACCCCACGTGGGTGTCCACACCATCAGGCTTTGGCTTTGCTGCACTGATCTCCAACAATCCCTGCTCTCCATCCACAGACTAAAATGTTTGTGAAGTTCATCCTTCTGCCAAAGGGGACTAAAACGAATCTCACAAAATTGGTCAGTGAACTTAAATTTGCTAACCTGTTCAGGACATGAAAGGCAGAACTGAAGAGTTCTGATTTGTTTGAGAATCAAGTGGTGATATCAAACTGGCTGTCAAAGGAAGAGACAAGAGACAGATGAAAAGGGGAAATCATCTTCTCCAAGTATCTTCCTAGCAAAAACTCTGCACTGGTGAAAACTTCTTCTATAGCTGGTCTTTACTGGGATATTTCTTAGAGCTGTTTGTGAGCACCTCACCTGACCTCTCCAATATCTCTTGAAATAAAGCATGTAGAATTACTGCCTTTTTATTAGGGCACACAGCTCATACCAGCACATCACGTGCACAGTGGTTGCATCCAATACTCCTACAACATGGCAGCAAACATTGGATGGACATAACTAGGGTGGATTTTCTTGCCCATGTATGGTCACATTTCCATTGATGTTTTAACCTTCCCTCAAAAGAAATAATTTTTATAATGGAAATTTTTTTGACCACAGGAAAACCATCAGACCTAAAATGCACATTGCAGTGCTTTATGGGAGCTTCAGTTTTCCCCTGGGGTTTCCTGTTTCTGCAGGGGCAAGAGGTGCAGCCAGACTGCCCTGCAAGAACAGTTTGAGACCGAAAATGAGACACCAGGATGGGCAACCAGGTGGCTGAAACAAACCGGATCAGGAAAAGCAAATTACTGCTGCCACTCTCAGCTGCAGCATATTCAGTTCCGTTTTAACAGACCCGAGAAGACTTCTGTTTTCATCAAAAGTGTCTGCAAAAGAAAAATCACTTTCAGGAAAGGGCTCATTGTTTCCTTCCTTTCTGCTGAGTGATGACAGATCTCACAGAAGCCCTAAGCATAGGTGAAGTAGGAGAACTACATAAATATAAGCTAAAATGCAGCTCTACTTCCTTCCCATGGAATACCGTGAGCCCTTGTAAATTCTGCAATGTGAGCAGCTGGTTCAGAGGCAAAGGGGAACAATAAACAACTCAGGAAGCGATTGCTGGCATTGTTGCAGAAGGTCATAGGAAGCCCAAATGTGGGGTCCCTGTGGTGCTGTGGACTGTGTGCTGAGTGTGTGCAGTCCCCAGAGCAGATACAGGCCAAAGATGTGATGAGAAAGCAAAGAGAGGTGCAATAGCTGTTACAGGGTCACCTAATGCATCAGTGGCAAAGCCATGCTCTCCATCTCTTCACACCCTGTCTGGAGACCTGTGTGTAGACACCAGAGTAAGTAAAAGATGGACAGAAACCTTTTGTTCCCACAGTTTGTGCCTCTTTTTCCACCCACATGTCCCACCAAGACTGGAGAGAGTGGGACAGGCTTCAGTATATTCTTTTAAAAGCCATCCTGAGATAGAGTGCACCACCTCTCAGGCTGAGTGACATGGGAGGAAGAGGCATCTCTGAACAGAAATACCAGTTTAGCCTCATGCTTGCACCACTTCTTACACTTCTTAGAGAAAAAGTAAACCAGTTGACTTTGGGGTCTCTCACCCACGGATCGTGCACGGTTCCTGAAGCACCAGCACAGCTTCTTCCTTAGTTGTTAGCAACAACTTTTGGGTGTAGCACAAAGGCAGCGGGACTCCAGCACTGCTGCCTAGGATGTACCAGCAGGGACATCAAGTGCTCAGGTTGCCCTGCAGCTCTTTGTTGGGTCTGCTCAGCCCACTCCTCTCTGACACCCTGGGGCTGCCATGGGCGCCAGCCACTGTCAGGCCAGCTGAGATGTGTCTACACATCTCTGCTCCCTAGGTAGTCGTCTGCTAAAAAAGCTCATTTAGGCTACAGAACGAAAGCTGAGAGGAGACAGGGTTGCTGTCTATAAATACATTGGGGCAAGCATCAGAGAGGCAGCTGAGCTATTGAAGCTAAAAGACAATGTTGGCACAAGAACAAACGGGTATGAAGAGGCCAGGAATAAATTAGGCAAAAAATTAGAGAGAGAAAACAACCCTCTGAGAAGCTTTTGCCTGGAACAGGCTTCCAATGGGGACTACACGACAAAAAGTGGTTTTCAGTCAGATGGATCTGACTAAATTAATGAAGATGTGGGGTGGGCGTGGGGGTGGCTGTATATCATGGCTGTTTGAAACACCAGGAGTCACTGCACGCATCCGAGTGATCCTTCCTACTCCCACATCCCACATCCTTATGAATGTGGAGGTGTCACTATGCTGGACACAGGCAAATACAGAGACATAGATATACATGTTAGATTTGACCTAAGATGTTCAAATGTCATCATAGAATCACTGAATGGTTTGGGTTGGATGGAGACCTTGAAAATCATCTCGTTCCAAACCCCCTGCCATGGGCAGGGACACCTTCCACAGGACCAGGTTGCTCAGAGCCCCATCCAACCTGGCCTTGAACACTTCAGGGATGGGGCAGCCACAGCTTCCCCGGGCAGCCTGTCCCAGTGTCTCCCAAGCTTCACAGCAAAGAATTTCTTTCTAATATCCAATCTAAACCTACTCTCTTTCAGTTTGAAGCCATTCCCCCTTGTCCTGTCACTACATGCCCTTGTCAATAGTCTCGCTCCATCTTTCCTGTAATTTCCCTTCAGGTACTGAAGGGAGTTAGGTCACCCCAAAGCCTTCTCTTTTCTAGGCTGACCAATCCCAATTGTCTCAGCCTTTCCTCATGGGAGAGGTGCTCCATCCCTCTGATCACCTTAATGCCTCCTCTGGACTCAATCCAGCAGCTCCAGGTCCTTCTTCTGCTGGGACCCCAGAGATGGACACAGCTCTGCAGGTGGGGTCTCACCTGAGTGGAGCAAAGGGGCAGAATTCCCTCCTCAACCTGCCCACCCTGCTTTGGATGCAGCCCAGGATACGGGTGGTTTCTGGGCTGCCTGTGCATGTGGCCGGCTCATGTCCGGTTTTCCATCCACCAGCACCTCCAAGGCCTTCTTGGCAGGGCTGGTCTTAGTGTGTTCATCCCCAGCCTGGACTGATGCCAGGAATTGCCCTGACTCAGGTGTTACACCAGCACCTGGCCTTGTTAAACTGCATGGGATTCCCATGGGTCCACTTCCCGAGCCTGCTCAGGTCCCTCTGGATGGCATCTCATCCTTCAGGTGTGTCAACAGCACCACGCCGAGGTCTCATCAAAGCGTCCATGTTTGGAAATGTAACTAAGGGAAAAAAGCCCTATAACTTTCTCCATGAGTTTGGCCATTTTTGTAACCAGTTTTGTGCTGGTGCCCACCAGGACTCTGAGAGTCAAAGAGATCACAATCAAAGAGATTGCAGAGGTGGGTTTGTGCTTAATTGTATATGATGCATAAACATTTATGAAATACAGGTTCCCTGACACCCCTGAGATACCTAAACCATACTCAGGCTAACTCAGGTGCTGTAACTCAGATTCATTCTGTAAACACTTCCAGGCTACATTATCTTTCACTTTTACTCCAGCTGTATTATCCCAGTCATCCCAAATGAGAGCAAATAAACCCTTCCCACCACATCCCCTCTCATATTTTTCCATACTTTTAGCCTCAATCTTGGGGATGCTGTTACCAAGCAGAGCACTCATTACATGTATTTTTTCAATAAAAATCAATGGCTGTTCTCACAGCCACAGAATCATTTTTATATAAAACCCCACCAGCTCCTCTTCCGTCCCATGATCTACAAATCTTTTTAGGATCTTTCTGACCATTGGAGACTGGAAATGTGAGCAATTATATCAGATTTAAGAGAGGGTGGATGTGGAACCATCAGAGAGAAACTGTTTTGTGTAACTTTCCTAATTCCAAGAGAGCCACAAAAAGCTCCACCACATCTACAAGTGCATCTAGAGGAAAACAACTGAATTTTATTCACTTTGACAACAGAAAGAAATGCACTCTTGCTGCTGTGCAATAATCCACCATGCAATAGCCCATATATGACACACTTAAAATTTATTCCTAAAACACTTTCACCTCAGATGTACGCAGTTTGCAGACTTCAAGAACACACCCCCACTCCTCCCAAGAAAGATGAAGGCAGAGAATATTTGAAAGTCCTTTCCATTTTGGGTTGCCCAAAGACATTCTCCTCATCATTGTGTGCCCTGGAGAAGCACAGTGTGAACCCAGGAGCTAACCCCACACTTGTGAATTGAGACCATCTTCCCATTCCAGCACATGGCTCTTGCACATTTTGTTTCAAAATGAAATGGTGCTAAGGAGACCTTTGGGAAAGGAAATTAAAATGGCATTTTATTTCTTTTTTTTGTTTTCTTTCTTTCGTTTTGTTTTTTTGCCCTATCCATCACTTCTTCTCAAGACCTCAAGTCCCAGGACATCCTGCCTGACACAATCCAGAGCTGGCCCCTTCAGGCTCTAAATAAAGTCACAGCTTTGGGGTTTCCAGGCAGAAAGTTCACTGGAAGGGCCACGGGAGGGGTTTTGTCCTTCCTATGGAGGACGAGAAATTGTAAGAGAAACCTGGATGCTGGTTGCAAGGGTAGGAACTAAACTCTTTGAGGAGCAGGACAAACTCATGAGTATTTTTCTTCTTGTGCCCATGTTGATGGTGTTTTTACAAAGTATAATTTAATTTGAGAGTGTTCACAGCAGCTCACAATAGTGACAAGAATAAATGAGCCATGACATTTCATTCCGAGAGCAGTAGATGGGGAATTCATAGACGGGATATCGTGAAAACTATGAGTTCCCTACAGCCCCCTCCTCTCTCCATAATCATCTGAAACACTCACTTTTCAGTTCCCTGTTCTAACACAGGAACTGCCTCCCCTGACTCACCAGGGAGCCACAAGAACATGAGACCCTTAAATGTTCCTGCATTGGAACATCTCTTATGCACCCAAAGGACATCCCTCTCTCTATACCTTCCCACAGAGAATAATAAGCCCCAAATCTGCCAAAGGAACTGTCTCAGAAGGAGGAAAGGAGATGATCCCTCCATGCTTTTCATATTCCCTAAGTAAAGGAGCATGGGAGAAGCACACACTGCAGCTAAATGTGCTTCTATTTCTGGAGATATTTCTCCACTTTATGATCATGTGTCACGTTGCTGTCACTGTGCAGGCACCTCAGTAATTAGAACTGCCGTGTCTTCAAGCATAACTCTTTGAGGCCATATGATGGCCCAAAGGTCCCTCAATTTCAACCTCAATTTCTTTGCTCTGCTTGTCTTTCAGATGCAGTGAGAAAGAGGGATCCACCTTGGAGCCCAATGACAGCAAATTGGCCCATTTCACCCCCACTCACAGCAGGCAGGAACATGCAATCTGGAAATCATTGTCACCTTATAAAAGTGGCCACTTATTCTGAGGACCCAGTAAGTCAGAGTCTGCTTCATACGTGGAGCTTGGCATAGCTTTCCTCCCAACTTTCCTATATGAAATTTTAGGCTTAACACCTTTTTTTCTGCAAAATTTGCTTTTGAGTGTTGAACTATTTTCCTGCTAAAGTTTGCCTCATGCTGAGATCTAAAAAACAGAGCTTTTTGGCTAAAAATGAATCATTGAGGTCAGGAAGTTTCTACAGACCTCATAAACTCCGTAGTCCTAAGTGATTTAAGGCTACAGCCCTAGGATTGCTTTTGGGATAGTCTTTGACAGAACCAGAAATTTGGTTGGCCACTGGTCAGTTCCCTGTGGAGCCTGTCACTTTAGGAGGTATTTTACAATTTGAGCTGTATTTCAAGATGGTGGCTCTGACAGAAGCATCTACTGTGTTGTGTGGACTTTTGAGACAAAGGTGACTGCAGCAGTGGAGCTTTGCCTGCCATGCACAAGATGAAGTACTGCAAGGAGGAAGGAGGGATTCCTTCCTGGGCCCCTCTCCTCCATCTCTGGCCCTCAGCATCCTAATCTACTGACTTCCCATGCCGTGCTCATATTGCTCCTCAACAAAGCCCTGCAAGCTCCTTCTTACAAATCTTCCACCATTTATCTCTAAATCCCCCTCCTCTCCCGACGGGAAGGTGACTTCCTCGCCTCCCGCATTAGGATGCACCCACCCCAGAGCAGCCACCTGGGAGCCAGCAGCCACTCAGGATGCCAGGGCTGTGGTTTCCAGCACAACAAAAATAACATCAGGGCTATCAACCTATTTCAGGAGCGTTCCCTCATGCAGGGCTACCCAGCCAAACTATTCCAGGCTGCTACTGTACTGGCTGATGGACGCTGCCTGCGTGTGCCCTGCATACTGTACATTCCCTTGTAAGGGCTTGCCCCATTCCCTGCTCTGCTCTGAGGTGTCATCTGGCCTTCTGCCCCACACCTGCTGGCAGAAAGGTCCCCACAACACCCACTCTTGAAATCCCTCTCCCAAGGCTTTCCTGGGAGCTCCCTAGCAGGATACAACAGCTTTGAACAAAAGGAGGTGCTCCCAGGACAGAGCTGAGATGCTGCATTGTGGTCCTGTGGTGCAGGGACGTGGTTCTCCGGTCATGTAGAAGACATGCTTCTCTATAGGATACTGTTTTAAAACCCACTCTTCTTTACTAGATCCTGTGCAGTGAGTCAGGGCCTGGGACTAGGGTGTGGGAGGAGGGAGGGTGACATGAGAGCCGGGTTCAGCACAGGTCCCCAACTCAGCTATCCATCAGAGATCCTAGAACTGGAGCTTCACTCAGGGTTTATCATCATTGATGTCAGCAATTCACAATGGCAAACTCAAACTTCTACAAGATTCACAGGGGCGTCATGATCACCACTGAGGAACAGGGTGGCAACAAGCTGTGTTGATGTAACACCTTGTGAGGTGGGATTCTGGACCACATCAAGGTCTGCAGGGATGGGCATTATTAATGATGTAGTCTTGGAAGAGAAATGGATGGATTAGTGGGCTTTACAAGAGTCAAGAGTTCTGAGGACTGGTGACTGGAGTCATCCTATCCCTCTGTACTTTTAGTAAGATGTCTCACTGTTCTGTGATTTCTTTACAGCCCGTGGAGACAATTCAAACCTTAGGTCTAGAGCAACTCATCTCTATTGACTTCAGAGGGAACTTAGATGCTTCAATGTTAAGGACCTGAGTTAGTGGGTGAACTTACGCTGAAACCTTCGGTTTAGCACCAAAGAGCTCCTACAGGAACAGCCCTGTAACACAAAGATGTCTGATAGTGCTGACCTGTGGAAAACCCCTCTAGAGCAGGGAGGAGCTGTAACCTCCACAGCAAACCAGGTCCCTTCTGTTGAACTGGGGGGTCATATCCAAAATTACTGCCATGGCAGTGTCATAGAATCATAGAATATCCTGAGTTGGAAGGAACCCACAAGGATCATTGAGTCCAATGCTTGGCCCTGCACAGGACACAAGAGTCACACCATGTGCCTGAGAGCATTGTGCAAACATTCCTTGAACTCTGTCAGGCTTGGTTTTGTGACCACTGCCCTGGGGAGCCTGTTCCAGTGCCCAGCCACCCTCTGGGGGAAGAACCTTTTTCTAATATCCTACCTAAACTCCCCTGACACAACTTCAGGCCATTCCTTCGGGTCCTGTCACTGTCACCACAGAGCAGAGATCAGTGTCTGCCCCTCCTTTTCCCCTCACCAGGAATTTGTAACTGTGGTGAGGTCGCCCCTCAGTCTCCTCCAGGCTGAACAGGCCAAGTGCCCTCAGCCTCTCCTCACACGGCTTCTCCTCAAGGCCCTTCACCATCTCTCCTGGTTGAGCTTTCCAAGGGAACATCTCCTCCCACAGTCTGCATCCACCAAAGATACTGGTCACCTGACAGACACAGAGCAGGAACTTTCAGTGCTTATTTCAAAATTCACATCCCTGAAATTCGCACAGCTGCTGTTTGCCCCTGGAAACACCTGACCTTTGTAGGGACCTTGGCTCCCAACAGCAAGGTGCCTTTCTGCCTATTAGTGGCAGCATCTTTCTCTGTTTTTTTACTTCCCTTTTACTCCTGTTTTAATGCAATAAAATATTTAAATATCCAATTTAAAAAGAAGCATGATTCTCACCATGCAAGGCACATCAAGAGCAGCATGAGCAGAAAGATGCACACTAGAAATGTCTGGTCTGCCTATTCACAGCCAGAGTCCTTGCAAAATACTCAAGACACATTTTGACATAGTTCATTTTGTTGTTGCTCATTTCTCACACTGCACTCAAAGAAAGTCAGGGTGCTGGAAGGTGCTTGGGTTTTGTTCTGGAAATGGATCTGTCACTCATGGCACAGCAGCCGTGACAACACTTGTCATGGGAGGCACTAAACACCGGCCAAGAGCAACAGGAACAGATGGGGCAATGTGCAGAGGCGACCTTGCTGCTCCAGCAAGTCACCACAGTCATATCTGCCATATCAGCCACCTCGCACTCATATCTGAGGAGCTGACAGTGTGACTAACCAACACTGAAGCATGAGATTTTGTATCTAAGGAGCACCATTTGCTGCAGAACCTCCTTCCCATTTTCAATAGAATCATAGAATAGCTTGAGTCAGAAGGCACCTTAAAGATCACCAGGTCCAACACCCCTGCCATGGACAGGGATGACACCCACCAGACCAGGTTGCTCCAAGGGCTGTCCAACCTGGCCTTGAACACTTCCAGGGATGGGGCATCCACAGTTTCTTTGGGCAACCTGTTCCAGTGCCTCACTAACCCCATCCATGGGGATAAACCGATAAGGATAATTCAGCTTTCAAAACCAACAGGAGCTCTGCAGATTTTAAGCAGTAATGTGTCTCTGCTGTCTCTGCAATGTTCCTTCCAGACATGCACAACCTTCAGTTGAAAGCACTGCTCAGCACTGGGCAGCTTCAAAAGCTCACACAGCAACCCCAAGCCAGCTCACTGCCCCGCTGCCTTACACTGAGAGGAACCACTTTGCAAAATCTGGAAGCTGTTCCCTTGACCCATCAGATAAGGCTGCTACAGGATCCAATTTCTCAGCAACACTCCTGGCCAGCAACTGAAGCAATTCCTGCAGTAGCCCAGCCTGATAAAACTGCTGCTAGATTCCTCCCTTTTTGGCTGAAGATTTAATTTGAGATCTAGTATCCCACTGTGCACTCCCCCAGACTTCCAAAATGTTCTTCTCTAAACAGCCTTCCCGTCTCGCGCTGCCAGGCTTTGCACATCTGGAGTCCAGACCTCACTGTCACTGACCCAGGACTCACCATAGTTCTCCTCCTCCAGCTCAAAATTAAACACATACAGTTGCCCTGATCTGAGCACAGCTCTTCTGCCAGGTGGTGTCAGCATCCCACAGGGCCAGGTCCAAGAGCTCACGTTTGCTTTTAAAACAAAACAGCCCTGGCTGAAGGTGCCCACGCAGAATTCCTGGGAACCCCACAAAATATCAGCTGTGTCCTCAGTAATCCATACGGCCTCTCCACCCACATCAGTCTGAGGATGAAATCAGGGAAAATCTGTTATTGGGCTTCTTGTTTCTGCTCAAGATGGAAAACCCTGCAAATAGCCCATGGAAATGGTCTGAAACTGCACCCCCTCAGAAGCACCAGCTGTCACCAGTTAAGTCTCCACCAGCAGGAAGCCTCTGCAGGTGAACTCACTGGTGAGTGCAATTTCTGTTCAATGCACCATTTTGGAGTACAGAGTGATTAGGATCAGGCCACAGAAGCCAGGCTGCCCCCAGCCCTGCAGGAAGTGCAAGAGTCACCCTCTTCTCTTCTCTGCTTTTCGTATTTCAGAGAAAGGTATCCAGCTCCACGCCTGCTGTGTGCAGGGTGTCTTCTGCCTGTATGTCACCCTGCCCAGAGCCATCATGCAGTCACCTTGGAACTGTAAGCCCTTAGGATGACACAGGACCACAGGAAGAAAAGAAAGATCCATTCTGCTTTGCTCTAAAATAATAACCTACCCTTGCTCCATACTGTACCCTGCAACACAATTCAAAGTTGTGAATTTGTGTGAAGCTTCTGGTGGCCTTCAGGGCATTGCTGGAAAGATTCCATGCAATAAACTTCTGGCAAGTAAAACACTTCTTTTGTCTTACCAAAATGAATCACTTTGCTTATGGAGCTTGGCCCCTTCCAGACATCCAGCTCATTCCAGTGAAGAAACTCTCCAGGTGCGGTTTGTCCTGCTCCTGTTTGAGGAGAACATCCTCATCATCTCCATCTTCTGCTCTGAATCACCAGGTATAAATCAGCAGTAATGATTCCCACCTGGAAGAGTCTGGAGGAAACATAGACTGGACAGATGTTCTGCTTTCAGAAGACAGCAAGTGATACATCTGTAAGAGCAACAGGCACACTGAGAGAAGTGAGGCTGCTGTTAGCAACCCTTGGAGGGAAGGGTCAGGACCAGCTACTGTCAGTGTGATGCTATCAAGCAAAAGGGAGAAGCACAGGGAGATCCGAACCTCTCCTTCAAAAACTCCTTCCTCTGGTATCACCTAACCTGACCCTTGCTGTATTAAAAATGCCATTTTTGCTCAATACTTGAATTCCAAGGTCCCATCCATCGCTGAACGCTGTGATGGCTGCCAGGACCATGTCCTGCACATGCGTCTCTTCTCTTCAACAAACACCCAGACTATCTCAGTGCATCTGGTGTTGACAAGATGGGCTTTAACTTTGGAGAGCTCTTGGGTGCCAGAATGACAGCACTGAAGAATGAGATCTTCTGCTGCTGGAACGGGCACGCGTTCAACAATGACTCAGGACAGGAAAATGCCACTTACTGAAACTCCAATACTTGTTTCTCAACCAGCCAAAGCTCTTGGAGGTCTCCAATCTAAATGCTAAGCAGGCCTGGAGCTGCATGTCTTTTGAGACCTCACAAGAGCAGCTGCAGTATAAGGAGGACACTGAGCTATTTGGGGCAAACCAGGAGACAGTCAGTTTGTAGAAAGACCCTCCTGGAATTTTTAATAGGTTAATATTGAATGTTTTATTTGAGTTCTCCTGCTTCAAATTTCACTGATCCGTGGGTTGCTGGGCAAAACAAGTTTTGTTTGTGCATATTGGTGTCTGAGTGCAATGCTTTGAGGCACAGAGTCTGTGACCAGGGAATCTAAAGAAAGGAGGAGGTGGCTAGTCAAAGATATTACATTTATGGATATGGTAGTGTGGCAGTTTTCTCCTGGCATCATCTTCCAAGGTCTCAGTCTGCAATCTGCTCTCAGTGTACTTGCTCAGGCAAAAATCTATGGTCAGAATATGGGATTTTGGCTGTGTTCTCTCCCAACCCACACTGAAACACGCTTTGAAAATAAATTATGCCAAAAAGAGAAATCCTCCCTAAGAATTGTGCAAGGATTAGCATCGTGCAGGGATCTCTTTAAACCCTTCCCCCCAACACACCCCATCCTAGCAAAGACCCACACCAAGCTCAGATTTTATGGGCTGGAGCCGCAGGCACTGTCGTCAGCTGGGGAAACGGGAGACGGAGCCCTGACCCCGCCAGCCCGGCCTCCTCCAGCCAAGCACGGGGCTTATGCTCCAGCTTAACTGGCCCGCGATCCCGGCTAAAGAGCCCCGGAGAAGAGCAGGACAGCGCTTGGCGTAGGTTGTGCATCCATCCCTCCGTGCATCCATCGGTCCGTCCGTCTGTCACCGCCCTCTGCCGGGGAGCGCGGCGGCCCCCGCGTGTCCGGCGTGGTCACACGGAGCCGAGACAGAGCGGCGTCGGTGTCAGGCTGCGATGCTGAGGGTGCAGAGGGGAGGGTTCAAACCTGCTGCTGCTTTCGGGCAGGCTTCGGCTCCCTCCCGCAGCACGCAGAGATGATGAAACCCAAACCGGGGCAGCGAGAGATGCTGCGATGCCGATGCACCCACACACAAAAGCCTGCTCAGATGGTGCAGATACCTATGGCACCCATGAATTATAAACACACTGAGCAGTGCAAAATTAGTAATAATTTCCCTTGAATCACAGAATAAGCTTGCTTAAACAGCATAGCAAGCAAGAGCATGTGAGTGCTTTCTAGCACTGATGACACAACCGGACACAATTTCCCATATATCAGTGCTGTGATTACCAAAAAGGCAGACAGAGATGGTGTAGGTGCACTTAGGAGGCATCCTGGTGACAAAGGTTGCCAGAGGGAGGCCAAGACAAACACAAGGGGCTGCATCCCCTCAATACACAAGGAAGATGGCTGGTAAAACAATAAAAGTTAGGTAAATGGTGTTAGGAGCAGAGGAAGACACCACCATCATCACCCTTCCCCTTTAGGGGACTGGGCAGTAGCAAAAAAAAATAAGGCACAAATTGAAAAATAGAGAAAAAAAGAAAACAAGCGGATTGGTTCTGAGTTGCTCTCTCAAGCCTGGCCACCTTGACCTGGGTGACTGGGAGCCACCGAGCCTGCAGCCACCAGCTCTCACTGCACAGCACTCACCAGCCGTGTGTTTTACACTGATGTATATGGGATTGCTGGAGACTGCCCATCAGATGGATGGATGGATGGATGGATGGATGGATGGATGGATGGATGGATGGACAGATCGATGGATG
Source organism: Gymnorhina tibicen (assembly GCA_013399875.1). Lineage (NCBI taxonomy): Eukaryota > Metazoa > Chordata > Aves > Passeriformes > Artamidae > Gymnorhina > Gymnorhina tibicen. Next base: position 483,714 of record VXAZ01007004.1, read on the forward strand.
GATGGACGGACTGATTCATATGCAACACAAGGTTCTGGGGAAGGACTACAACCTCTCGAACATGAGGGTCTCCTCCTAAGCTTTAAGCACAAGCTTAGGCCTGAAAGCACTGTTCAGATCCGCTCCAAAACCTGTTAGCATAATCCCTTATGGGTCCGGACTAGCGCTGTGATCCATACAAATTTCTGACCTCCCTTTGAATTTTGCTAAGTGCCTGGATTCAGCAATAGTCCGCAGCAACACGTTCCAGAAAATGATTGCACTTTCCATGAGAAAACTCTGTGCAGATGCCCCTTGAATGAGGTGTGTGACATAAAAAAAACCCAATACAATCACATAAAACAGTGGGAGATCCTTACTTTGGAGAGCAGAGCAACAGCTCATCTCAGAAAGGAAATCCTTGATGCTGAGGCCAGGTCCTCAGCCTGGATTTTTCCTAAGCTCTGCACTTCTCTAACCACATAGCCTGGGAAGCACTGTAATTGATAAAAAAGTGAAACCCACTGCTTTTTAACTCCTCACCCCTCCTTTTCATCTGGAAGGAGGCTATTTCAGAGCTGAGCTCCAGGATCTAAAGGCCACAAGTTTGGGCAGCGATCAATGGAAAGTCTATCTGAGGGTGTGAAGGAAAAGAAATGCATTCACACAGGGAAATCTGGCATCAGTAGAAGCAGCAAATGAGACAGAGAAAAAGGTTTCCTCTCTCTTGGGGGAAAAAGAACCAGAGCTATCCCGGCAACTTTTATGGACTACAGTCCTGTAGCCAAACCTGGAATCTCCTGGCTGCTGTGAAGGACTTTCTGATATTCCCCCCATACACATATTGAAGTAGCCTGTTTCATACACTCCACTTGTCCCTTTTGATTTATGTCCACCAAGCTTTGTCTGTTGGAAGAAAAACAGAGCCAATGGCAAGCGAGGAAAAGGAAAGCACAACAGTCCACAGGATTTCCCTTCAGGACGGAATTTGGTGGAGAAGCAGCACAAGCTGGATAACCACAGCAGCGAGAGCACTATGGGCATACACCCACTTCTGCTGATCCTTCCATTCCCTTCCAGCTCAACCCAGAGATGAAGCTGGGTCGTGTTTCCTGACCCTAAAATGATTCCCTGCTCATTGCTACGAAGGAAGCCACCAAATCCATCGGTTTCGTCCAGTGAGGATGAAACTCCTGCCTGCAAAGACTCCCGGTTGAAATTTCAAGCATCCTCTTTTCTAGGAAATTGAAAAACCCCATGTATCATGCTTCTGTAACCCTAAACTCACTCCTGAAACTGCACCTGCAAAAGCCAGAGCTAGAAGGTCTGTGAGCAGCAGGATTAAGCAAGCCTGGATTCCCACCAAGTATCGCAGACAGAGCTGGCAGGCTGAAACTGGGTGGGAAACGACTTACCTTTATTTCTCCCCTACCCAGGCAGAGATTTTTACATTGTTTATGAACTTGTAATACCTTTAACAACTCTCCCCATATGTAAAGTTTATTTAAAATCGGCCATGAGCTAGTTGGGGGACCAGCAGGCAGAGGTCACAGTATATAAGCTTTATTTCTTCAGTAAATCTAATGAAAAAAGAAAGAAATACTTGTCATTCAACTTACCAGTGACTTGTTCAAGGACAAAGTGAAAGCCAGATGCAGGCTACAGCAAAGGCAACATGCTGAGTGGCAGCCACATGCCCTCTGACCTGCCCTGCCTGCTGTGGGCATCCCTGCCTGCAGGCACATCAGCAAAAATCAAACTACTCTCATATTAGAATTGGGACCCAGCCCAAGGGTTCCAACTCAGCCTGGGCTCACAGATATCAAAAAACCAAGAACAAACAAACAAAACAACACCCCCCCCCAAAAAAAACAAACCAAACAAACCAGAAACAACCAAAATTTGACCTGCTAAAAGATCCACCAGTTTAAAACTTCCCCTAGTGTTCTCCAAAGGGTGGAAGTATTCCATGGTTCTCCAATGGGAATGCAGTGCTAGACCTGCAGGTCCTCCTGGAGCAATGTCTGTACACATCAGCTGGATTAAGGGCCTCAACACTCAGTTGCCTCCTTGCTTCTGTGTAAGAACACACTTGCATGTCCTCCCTCTTTCCGGGGAGCTGGTAACACAAGGGGTGACTGCAGGCTTGCAGTTTCAGCTGGGGTAACACGTGCATGTTACATCTGCCTGTGATGTTCCTATTCCTTTCTTCCACGCTGCCCTTTTACGAGAGGATGAATTGAGCATCATTCGGTTCTTGCCTAACAGCTAGTGCAGATGGGAAGGAAAAGTCAGAACCAGAATCAAATCACTCCAGGTGCATTTGCTTTGTTCCTGGATTTTGCAGCTGTGTTTCTAGCACCACTGGTTGAGAAATGATACCTTTTTGGCTTACACATTTCATGGCAGCTTTACACTGGGAAATATCTCTGTCAAAGGACTGAAAGCTGCACAGGAATGTATTTCATTTGGAACTCTGCATGTCGATGATTGCCAGTTGCTGGGTCGAACATCAGGATCTCTTCACAGATACATCAGGAAGTTGTACTACCAGGTGTGATCATTTTATGGCAACTCTGTCTTTTGTGGACTGCAGAGAGAAATGACAGCAAAGCTCTGATCTTGGAAATGCTGTTTGGACAGAGAGCAGTCGTGTTCTCCCTGTCTGGCCCACATAGGCTCAGGATTCAGCTTAGGGTTAAAAAGGATGAGACCTCCAAGCACTGTCAGCTGGAGCTGGGGCCCGAAAGATGTCATTGCATTGCCTTAACCCTGCAGCCCTCACCAGCAGCCAGCAAACCAGTCCAGAATGGGGGAGAAGACTTCACTGTCACATGGGCTGGATCAGGGACAGGCTACATCCCCTAATAAGAGTCAGAACAGGCTCACGAGACTAGCTAAGGGGCCAAGAACAAGTCACGCTTGCAAGTATATCCCAAAACAAGATCAGGAGTGGTATGCATACAATCCCTTTAGAGTCAAGGATTGGGCTGAGGGTCAGAGATAAGCAGAGCTTGGGAAAAATGCTTGAGTTTTCCCAGCCAGTGTCTTAACCAGTTGTGTTTTACTTCTCTTTCTCTCTTCACTGATACGGTGATCAGAAAACTTGGAGTAGAGACAAAGCAGAGGCTCTTCAAACACAAGGAAGAGATTCCCCAGGGACATCAGACATGGCAGAAGCAGCTGCCGTGGATATTGATGGGTGAGCTCACACCCTGCTGGGGCATCAATCAGTGCAGCTCCCAGCCGTGCAAGTTTGTGCCTGCAAAGAACCCACCCCTCCCCTCACTTGGGTGGCTTCATGAGGTGTATGTTGTACCCAGACTGAAACACATCTCCCCTGTGCCACCCCACCCCACCTGTGCTGCGGGTTTCACATGGCAGCTCCTCCCACTGCCACCGCTGCTGCAGGTGCGAGGAGCAGCTGAAGCAAAATGCCAGCTGAGAGTGCAATGAGCCACAGAGCAAATCCTCCCTGGACAGGCTGCAGGCAGGATTTCACAGGGAAGTGTTTTACAGTGTCAGGGTCGATTACATCCTTTGGCTCCAACTGGCTTCTCCAGATTTCACACATTATTTTCACAGGAGGAGAGAGAAACTAAATGGAAGTGCAGAGAAGAGGTTTCCTGCAATTTTTGAGCCTTCTCTTTATTTCTGCACAATGGGGAACTTCTTTTGTCCCCAGACCTCCTCTCTTAAGCTGACATTCCCAATCACCACTCAATAAGAGAGGCAAGTTCAAGCCCCAGTGCTCAAACATACCTGAAGTCACATCTCCAACCTTTGCAAGCTGATAAGGTGTTTTTTCCAGGACTGTACATTTTAAATCAGTCCAGCTCTAATTTCAGCCATGGCAGGGTTCAACTCGCAGCTCCTTCTGAATCAAGGACTTTCATTTCCTCCCTTCTGCCCCAACTTCAACTTTAGCAACAGGGAAGAGCCTGTCCCCAGATCTGACTTTTTCACAACATGTCCTATAAGGAGAGAGCCAAAAATGCCTCAGGAGCAAGGGTGAGTAACCACAACCCCAGCATCAGTGTCTAATATCATGCATCAAATCGAAAGGGCAAAAAGAGAGGGGTTGGAAAGAACACTCCCTTCCTCCCCCAGGGCAGCTAAATCCATCCCCAGCCCATGGTGGGATCAGCTGCAGCTGAAACAGTCCTGGCTGGAGCTTATCCAATACAGTCTTCAAACTTTCCAGTGCTGGAAGGCCTCCCAGCACAATTCACACTAATGCTTCTCTAATCTCATGTTAGAAAAACCTCCTTATTGTACCTAAATCTACCGGGATGCTCTTTGTGTCTGTTACTTCTTGTCCTTTCCCCAGAATAATGCAGAGGGAAGAAGGTAATCACTCTGCTGTTGACCCTTTGTGTGGTCTTCTCTGGACTGGTTGGTCTCTGCTTGCTCAAGTATCCTTGCCAGCCCTGTTTTTGGAGATCTCAGGATTTCCGCTGTCCTCCAAATTTCTTTGGTGGCATGGAGGACTGAGTCAGGCGGGACAGACCTCCGTGCATCAGCCCAGCTCGCTGGGAAATGGAGCAACCAGCAACACGTGTAGCAGTGCTCCCTCTAGAGCTGGAGACTGCTCCCTTCCACGGAGCTCTGCGAGCCACGGGATAAAAGCCCTTACGTTGAGCTCCGCTCGTGTGCTAAGCAAGGAAAGCGGCTCATTCCCATGCCCTTCGCTTCAGGCTTACATTCCAGCACCAGCCTACGTGTGTCGCGTTTGTAGTTCGGGATTTTTCCCGTTTTGATCCCTCGACTGGGTGCGGTGGCAGGCGGGGAAGCTCGGGCGGAGCCTGCGCGCATCCCGGCGCGGCGCTAGATGGGGCTGCGCGCCCGCTCCTCGCTCCCGCTCCCTCTGCAGACGGAAAATAACTCCCAGAACTTCAGCTGGAAGCAGAGCCCAAGCTGCATTTGCTAACCGCGGGGACCCCTCCTTGGCGCTACTTTCACGGACATTTCACCTCATCTGCTTTTATACCACGGCGTAAAATTCAGCATCTCTGATCTGCGAGGCCCCAGGTCAGCTGCTGGGCACGGGGACAGCTCCTTCAGTACGCAGGTATTTAAAATCACTGAAATTTCTAATGCAGCCCGAGCTGTTAGAAGCAGTGGCTGGGGATACCCCGTTGCAGCAGGAGGTTCCAGCCCAAGCCATTCCCCAAGTGTCTCCCCAGGCTGCAGAGCTACAAACTCACATTCAGTTCCTTTCACCCGTATAGGCATGAACATGGCAAAACCTGTATCTGATAATATTTCTAAATTCCCCTTCTTCTCAGACAAAGTTTCCAGTGATGGTCTGAGAGCTGGACCAAGGTGGGGGTACCTAAGAGCTGCTGAGGGACCTGGGTGTCCAACTGCATCTGTGTCCCTTGCCTAGCACAAACCAGTCTAAATCAGGTTTCCAAACAAGAGCTGAGAACACAGGTTAGGTGCCAGATGGGTGAGAGAGTAGGCTTAGAAATCAAGCCTGTTAAAACCAGCCAGCAGAAGTGGTGAGAGGGTTCAGACTCTCATGACCATGCAGAGGAAAACTCCTTGGGGTTTTGAGCTAAGCTGTGATCTGACCCAATTAGCTGCTTCTATAAATAGGAAAGGACTTGCTTAAAAATAACCCCACACCTCTCTACCCAGCCATTAAACTGAAAATGCTCATGGTAGTCTTGTTACTCGACTGACAGAACAAAGCAGCCCTTCTTTCTTTGTGAAGGTTTTGCATTAAAAGGCACAATATGAACAACTGTGGTAACCTGTGCACTTCTTTCCTGGACAGAGCAGTACAGAGGGGTCATAAAACTGCCAAGGACACATCCTGATCTTTTTCAACACCAAGCCCTGAGAAGCCACACCAGCTGCTTTTCATGAGCTTCTGCTCTCCTCAGCAGAAAGGAAAAGTTGGCCAGAAATTTTTGTTGAGATATTTTGTGGTAATTTATGTTACAGCAGCATGAGAGGCCCAGGCACACAGCAACACAGAGGGTTGATCCTGGCAGCTGCAGTCCTGCTGCAAACAGTCCTAAGGCTGCACTCAGATGGTCAAATGAGATGTGTGTATATTCCTGTCTCTCCACACCTGCTTATCCCAGAACTCCTCCCCACCATACTCCTTGTTTCCCCAAGTCCTTTTCTCAGGTTTCTCTGCTGCAGCCACTTAACCCAGCAGCCAATGCCTTCACACCACTTGAACACAAACCATTACCACCTGAAATTCTCCAGCTGGTCAGCCTCAAGAAGAAGCCAGAGAGACTGGCACACAGTGGCAGAGAAAAGAGTAAAATAGCATTAAAACCCCAAAATATATTGATGGTCAAAAATAAAGGAAGCAGAAAAAAAAGGGGTGCAAAGGAAAAAACAGTGAGTAGCAATCCAGCACTTACAGAGTTAAAACTTCTTTGCAGTTTCTCTATCTGCTCCACCAGGTCCTCACATCTCCTCATCCTTAACTCAGCCTAAGGTGGTGGGGAAGTAATTCCAGCTTCTGCAAAAGGGGTTTGTTTGGGGTTTTATAAGCTCAGGTCATGTGGAAAAAGGGGGAAATTTGCAAATAGCAGTGTTTCTGCTTTCCTCCAGACTGGCTTATATGCTGAAGGCCCAAGCTGAGGCTCAAGACTTCCTTGAGCTATGGAATAATTATTCTAGCTACACAGCGGGAACACAAAGATCACTGGGAAGGAACCACGTGATGCTCAGCACTGCCACAGCGGCTTGGATTTCCAATTTTCCTTTGTCAGAGAGATGACTCCAGCTTGTGGAAAATGGGTTTTTCTGCAACTTGCCCACCACATTCTATCTGAGCCTTGGCAGCCCCTTCTAACAAGTGCTCCGGTGCCTGACCACTGCCAAAGCCATCCCGTGCAACTGGAAATGCCTTCTTGCAAAGGCCAGGGCTCCTCGCTGCCCACAAAGAGGGAGCAGGAGTGGCTGCCCTGAACAAGAAGGCTTTGTTCTCCTCTGTGGCATACACAGGAACTTGGGAAGAAGTTGGTTTTGGCCCGAGCATGGGAGAGGGAGGCTGTGAAAACAAATGACCAGGCAGATGACCCCAAAGGGAGGTAAACTACTTATGTTCAGCCAAGCTCAGCTCTCTAAACATGAGCAGCTTTAATTCCAGTTCACAGGACAGAAAACACAAGTGTTGACAGGCATCAGAATTTCAGCCAAGATTCAATCACAGGTGTGTTTGGGTTTTTTTGTTAAACCACAAAGAGGTGATGCACAAGTACTTGGACAAGGAGAAAAGGGTAAATCTGCAGGAACAAGCAAGCACTCCCCCACTTGAAAACCCAGTGCTGCCAATCCCTGGTTTTTCACATCCATATAAACCACAGGAGCAGTCGTAGCACAGTTGATTTAACACCTGCCTCCTACTTTGACCATCAGTGCAGCCACTGATGCTGTCGTGTCCTTGATAAAGTCAGCCACACGTGATAGTTTGGACTCCAGTTTGTGAGGAACTCAAACCAGGTCCCCACCAAAAGATCCCTTGTCATCCTTCAAAGAAGACATTTTATTATATTCTTTCAAATTAAGAGGTTTTTTGCTTTAAGCAATAAGCTGTACACAGAGAGGAGCAAGGAATACAGGTAGAGCTGGAGCAGAAGGATTCCCTCATGGCAATGTACAGGCCCATCACCAGCACAGAGCTATGAGCCACTGCAGCTCCTTCCCAGGGAACGGTGGGGAGGATTATACATCTATAAAATGCAGGAAGTTTTGCAACACCCCCCCCTTTTGGCTGGGGACATGCTGAAATGCAGCACTCGATACCCATTTGTAATTCGCATCACCTGTGGGCACAGGGGTGGGTGCTTCAGTCCCTGCTCACAGGGTTGTTTTAGGGAAAATACAATGGCCAGGAAGGCAGAGAAAGCCAGAGACTTTGTGGCAAGAAAAGCACTGTTTGTGTAGCTCAAAAGGACAATTAGAGACCCTAGGCATTAGGGGCATTAGCACCTTAGGGACTCTAGGGGTGAGTTATCTTCCAGCACCTCAGGAGATGTGGGACAAGGCTGATGCCAAATGGCTCAAAACTCTTTTGACCAGGATGTACCCACACTTCACAGAATCATGGAATATTCTGAGTTGGAAGGGAGGCAGCAGGATCATCCAGTCTAACTCCTGGCCCTGCACAGCACCATCCCCAACAGTCACACCCTGAGCCTGAGAGCATTGTCCAAATGCCTCCTGAGCTCTGTCAGCCTTGGGGCTGTGACCACTGCCCTGGGGAGCCTGTTCCAGTGCCCAACCTCCCTCTGGGTAAGGAACCTTTTCCTAAGCTGGTAAAATCAAGCATTTGTATAAAACCTTGCTGCTGGCAGGCTGGAGGAAGGAAGGCACAGCATCACATCTGAGCTGGTCTTAACTAAGGTGCTCTTCCTTCATCCTCCCTTGGCACAGGCAAAAGGATCACACTTGTGCTACACAGCTGCCTCCCCTGGTGCCCTCCCATTTCCTGCTGGAGTTCCAAGTGCAGCACAAGAGCTGGAGCTATCACCACACATCCATGCACTGGAGGGCCTAAACTCTCTTCTCTTCCTTATCAGCATCTCAACATGAGAGATGAGCTCAGTATGAGCTCAGTCCCTATGAGCTCAGTACCCAGTTTCGATGCCACAGCCACCCTTTCTGGCACTTCCTCACTCCACAGTCAAACAGCTCTTTATGTCTCCTTGTGCAACTTCCTGCACAGGAACCACAAAAAAACTCAGCAGCAGAACAGATAAGTCACATCCCTGGCTGTGACAGCTCCTACGAAGAGAGTTACAAAGAGGAATTTGATAATGAACAATGGCTTTATCACAGCTCCCAAATTCTGGTGACTTTTTAACCAACCACTATCAAGACCTATTTACAAAGGATGATGTAGATTCTTTGCAAAGCATAAAAGTGTGAAACAGCAACAGAACACAGCTTTGTTCTTATCTCACTTCCAGCAAGGCTGAGGCACAGACAAGAAGCTGCAGTCTGTTTACACCATTGAAGGAGACACACCCCTGATTTTAAGGCCAATGCTATAACCCAGTCCAAAATACTCTCATCCACATTAACTTCAAAATCCTGGAAGCCCACAATATGGTCAGTGGTGAGAGGGGTTCTCCCTTGCAAGCACCAGATAGATAATTCCACTGACAGGTGCTGAAAAGGCATAAATGAACAAGAGAAAAAGTTACCAGCTACCACCTCCCCTGTTTTTGGGTACCTGGGATTGCATCAAGACTTTCAACTGGATCAGCAAGACATGAAAAAATCCTTAACAAAGGAGGGAGAACAAACAGAACTGAGTGACAAATACATAAATAGAAAGTGGTTTCATCACTTTATTGCTTTTTGCTGCCATTTCACAGAGTGTCGAGTTTGCACAGACTACCGTGGAGACCAAGGTTTCATCACAAGCCATAAAATGAGTAGGAAATCTAATCCTACATCCACACAATTCGCAAATTTGACAGTAAATACAGCATCTCCAAAAAGCAATTGGCATTTACATTAATCAACATTATTTTTAAGTTGCTGAATAAAACAAACTGGTGAGGGACCAGGTGCTCAGAAACATAGACTTCTGGTGTACTCAGGACATCCTCCCACCAACACACATGTTCTGAAATCTTCCAAAATTTCATTAATACTAAATGAAATTAAAGTATTCTGCTTCCAGTTTAAATACCAGGAGAAAACATTTTAATATATTAACTAAAAGACTCCATGTATAAAACTCTTCACACATGAAATATTTTTAAATTAAATAATATAATATACTTACAAAAAAAAAAAAACCAACCCCAGACTAGAAGTTTATTGCTAGCATAAAAATTTCATGGAGGAGGCGGCTAGATTAATATTATTGCTATTCTGATTTTCCAATTTGTTCACCCCCCACAACTGACTTTCAAGGACATGTAGGTATGTGGGACTTAGGAAAGATGAGGTCCACAACTTTCTTCAGTTATGTTTTATGATCTGGTGTCCTTTTATTGCCTCTTAGTAAAACAGTGAGCATCAGTCTGCTGCTCCTGCATTCTAACATGATCATTCATTTGATCTTCTCTTTGCAGAATAAAAACCCAAAACACAGCCACCCTAATCTTGCATTTCCACATGAGTATTTTTGAAAATTTGGAACTATAACTTCAATCATATCTTTGTGCATAACAAAGAAAAGTGGGAACATTCACCATGTGAAGAGTCCATGACTACAAACAATGTTTCTAGGCCAACCTTAGATCGACCTGCTGGCGAGCTTTCGGTCCCAAAGGAAGCCTTTCTCACATACTGTGGATTGAGTAACACCACTCCTCAGTGCAAACAGTCATACCTGATACTCCACTAATAACAAAATAAAAATTAACATTACAGCTTGCTTACAGCTCTGCACAGTCCAGTGCCTTTGCAGTGCACTGATTTCCACCCCCAAGAGCATAAATCTATAGCTTTCTTTCCTCTGTTTTTTTAAATATGTTGTTTTCAGCAGTTATCTAGCTTGCTACTAGATTATACTACTTTCTTAGTGATTTTCTTAACTTGTACACTCACCCAATTACTGACTTGGGGGAAAACCAACAACTCTATCTCTCCAGTCAAATAGTCAATACTGGATTTCACAAGGGTTATCAGCATTGCAAACTATTAAGGTGACGATATCTATAATTAATTACTTACGGATCATAAAGTTAACCAGTGGAAATTGTAACCCAATAATAGATTCCAGTATTGCTAAATGATTCACACAAACCTAATATTTCATAGAACCAGCAATTCTCAAGTCACTCAAAAGATAAATTTTAAAAAAAGGGCAGATTTTGTATTAATGCCACTTCTTTAACTGGGGTAGCTGAACTCTGCTGCAAATCATTTAGTTAGGAACACTTAGATGGGTCTTCAGGAACAGAAATGAAAAATGACCTGGTTTGGGTTAAAGCCTCCTCCTGGCTAAATCCTCTTCTAGAGTGGCCTGGGCCCAAATGTGCTTCACAAAGCAGGATTCTAACCCAAAACATTAATACACCAATGGTTTTAATATCAATCTTGAACATCAAAGTACTTACTACTCAGTTGTTGCCACAACAATTCCTTTTCCTTCAACTCCACTCCTACATTTGTCCTTCACCCCCCAAAAAATGTATCAGCAAATGAATATAAATATTTGAGGGGTAAATGCAATGCTCAAGTTCAAGACATGAAAGACTTAAGAAGCCTATGCCTTTCTTTTCATGGCATGCATGAAAAGGAGTCAAGACACCAAGAACTGGATCAACAAAGACAGCGTATCAGTGGAAAATAATTTTTGTATACTGTTAGACAATTCAGGCCAGCCATGTGCGTTCCATATACATCTGAAAACAAAAAAAAATCTGCTTTTATTCAGACAACTTAAAACGTTAAATACTTTAAATGGATGTCTTTCAACTCCAAGTCATATTTACATAGCTATTCACAGAAATGCACAAAGTAAAATCTGACGGGAAAATTAATTTAAAAGTCCGACAACTTGAACGCGACATTAAAAAAGGCAGCAGGGATTCCACATCCAGTTCATGTACACTTTAAAGAACTAAAGGTAGGGAAAGGGTTGATCCAGCTGAACCTCTGGAAATGTAACAAATCCTATCCATGCTGCAGTCGGTCACTAGCTGTCTTTGCTGCAGAATTCACAGTGTATCCCTCCAGTGAGGTCTTTGACAACTTTTGCTTTGATCAGTTTTTGCAGGAATTTTGTCTCGCTTGTCACATTGTGCATAGTTTGTTCTTTCATGGCAGCCATGCAGAGGTTGTTGTAATAGTGCAAAGGTGTGCTGGGCTGATCCAGGTCATATCCAAATCCTGCTAAGCTCACTTCATCACATAAATGTGTGGCCAGAACAACTGCTGTGACCCCAATTGTAGGTACATTCTAAAAAGGGAGAAAAGCAAAATTTGCTCAGTTCGAACACATTGTCCTTTACCAGGTTTATACAGACTTTACACAATTTAATGACTTTGTCTATTCCCTCTCCTAATTTAAAACTGAAATCAGTTAAAACTACAACTAAAAATCACTTCAACAATCAAATAAAACTAAAAAACTCCATGGCAAAATACCAACACAACTTAAGTATTTGGCTTTTGGCTGTCAACACTAATTTTTTTTCCTGTGAAGGCAAGATGCTCTGTCACTGTGTACTTAAACTGCAAGTGAACCTTCTCTTCAAACAGTCAAACAACTCCTGACACAGAGTTAAACTTGACATTGATGTCCACTTATTTCAGTCTTGAGCAACATCAGGTTCTCTAACAGTATTCTTCAGAACATGATTTTTCACTGTGATCCTTTCACAGGAACAACCTGTGAAGGAGGCAAATATACTACCGTACAACTAAGATACTTAGCTTGGTATATTATTTTGACAAATAAATGTGAGAAGATCCTTCAAATATTTGTGCAATAGTCTTAAGTGCTTTCACACAAACCATACGAAGATGGGGGTTAGTCAGTAGTTCAAGAGAACTAATGACATCCAATTTCTCAAACATGCAACTGAAGTCACAAAAATGCAGTGTATAATTAAACCAGGCAATCCATCACTCTCTACCACTGCTGGAGCAAAGGACATGGAGGGAGGAAATGCCCATCAGCTGCTACTGAGCATACTCTGGCAGACACAGCCATTCCAACAGCTGGAAGGCTGCTTTACACTGGCCTGGTTTCCAGACTGCCTCTGCTTTCCCTGCAGCTGGAGACACATCTGTCTACAGCTGATGGCTGGTTTCGCTTAACAGGGCCATTCTTAACAGGCTTAACATACATCAAATGCATGTTTTTAAACACTGGAATGAGTTTATGTCTTGCTGCATCTGAATGCCATTTCATGTCAGCATACACAGGCAAAATACCTTGTCTAAGAAGGTGAGCTGAAATCGTACTTTGATTTTGCACAAGAACATACAAGAGTCTTTTGAGAGCACATTAATTTCCCTGAGACCAGATCTAAAACTGCACAGAGAAAGCAAAAAGGCCAAAACTTTTTTCAGTTTCTTGTTTTGTTTACCTTGTATTTTACTGTCTCCTTTTGGTGAAAGGAAACTTCTTACCTTATCCCAACCCCAGAATTTTGATCGAGGCTCAGGGAACTGTAAAATGTCCAAAGCTGTCTCTTTGATAATGACTGGATTCAGAATCCGAAACTGCTTTGATGTGAAAGGAATTTTCTCAGCAACCTCCTTCCAAAAGAAGAGTCGCACCCACAGAGGCTAAGAGAAATAAAAAATACAGTTCAAAGGGAAACTCTGAGACAGACAGAGTACAAAGAGAATTCACCAGTGACCCTGAAAAATTCAGCAAATAGTTTACAGCTAAGGTGGTTCAGAAATATCAGTTTACAGATTAAATGACTCACCCAAAAGAGGAAAGACCTTCAAAGTATCTGGAATTTCAGAGATGACAGCAGAGGGAATAGTTGTTTATTCTGAATATTTGACTGCACTTTGTGTTAATCAGTCAACATATTCACCCATAAGCACCCATGGGGTTCTTCAGGCTACCTCAGCACAGCTGAGCAGGCAACAGTATTTAAAGAAATGGGGAAAGGAACCACAGTTTCCCACAAACATTAACCAGGCATTCTGAAGCAAGCACTGGATTTAACAAAATTGTGCTCAAGCTTTGAAGTGAGGAGCTGTTGCTCAACCACATCCACCTAGTGATAAATGTAACCCTTCAGAAGAGGATTTACACAGGACTCAGAAACACAGATTCTGATCTCAGGCATTTAGTAAGATGCCTGCTAACGGAAGAAAAAATACTGCATCACACTGATTTCTACAAGTCTCTCCATGAAATGGGCAATATTAAGCAAATGATAAAACTGATACAGCTGCAACAGACCTGTATTTTTAAACAGGCTTTAAGGAACGGCAGCTTGAGCTGATCAAGTACAAGTTGCAGTGCTCGCATTTTCCCAGCCATGCTCTGGATCAGTTTACTTCAGTACCAGTGCCTGTAGAGAGAGCTGAGCCAGCTGACAACTGAGTATTCGAGAGAAGCAGGTTTGCAGTTCACAGAACCACAGAGCTGTTGAGGATGGAAGGGACCTCTGGAGATCACATGGTCTAGCTCCACTGGCTCAAGGAAAAACCTCGAGCCAGATGCTCAGGACCATGTCTAGATTATTGTGAGAAAGATGGCCACAGATACTCAACTTGACAGGCTCCCTCTTGTCCTGTCACTGGGCATCACCAAAAAGAGCCTGGCTCCATCCTCTTTGCACCCTCCCCTCCCATATTTATGTACATTAATAAGATCCCCCACAAGCCTTCTCTTCTCTAGGCTAAACACTCCCAGCTCTATCAGTTTTTCCTCATGGCAGAGATGCTCCAGTCCCTTAAGCATCTTCCTGGCTCTTCAGTGTAGCAGTAGACAATCATGGTCAAGATTAAACAGACCTTCTCATATTGTAGAAATCACAGAATTAAGACGGGAATTTGGAGTACCTAAACTAGCATAGATCAAATTGTTAAAAAACTTGACAGGCCTTCTTCTAAATCTCTCTCAGTAATTTTTACTTGCTGAAATTATCTGCCTGCAGATTGAAAGAAGTGGAAGCCACCAATTCAAATTAATTTGGAAACATGAAACCCCTCCCCCAGTTCCTTAGGAATCTCAGCACTTCTTTACATGTTTAGTGAAAAATAAGCAACCTCATGATTTAGGAACCCCAGAAAAATGTTCAGTTACATGCTGACTGCATGTATCCCCATTGTAGCAGTACAGACTTTAGCTGCTAAAAAACCAGACCGGCATTCAGAAATCACATTTCTATTTTGGGCTCTGCAGACTTGTTCAAGTCACTCAAACCTAATGTGAAATGAATTCCACTTTAGTAAATACTCAGTGTGTCACGTAACCTGGTGGAAACCACCAATATCTCCACAAAAAAGAAGTGTTACTGTCAGCATGGGGCTTCAACAGAAATGCTGGTCCAACTGTAAGTAGGAGACACAGCATAAAAAAACCCACAAGGTTATATAAAGATCCTCAGCATGATAAACCAGGAAGAGACAGATCAATCAGCTTCTCTAGGCATTAGAAAACAAAACAAAAATACAGGTACATAAGCCTGTCATGGTACATACCAAGGTTTCATTTTTTACCATGGCTTGAAGCCAGTTGAAATCAACACTTTTAAACAAAACAGCCACAAACAGGCTTGCAGGAGGATACTCAAGTTCAGAAAGGGGGGCTCCTTCGGGGTAAGTCATCCGTATTGTTGTTTTGTTACCAACATGATCTGTGTAGCCTTGAACTGGAGCATCATTTAACCTAGGGGAAAAGAAGCCCACAGTGGAGAGCTATTAGATAAACAGGTTACAATCTCATTAAAATATCAGACACTAAGCAAAAACTTGGTATTTGGCCCACAGATTTTTAACAGAACAGACTACAGTGTTTTCTCACAACCCCCATGTTCCTTGCCTCACGCACTCTTCCAGCCCTTATCTTTGGGAGGAAGCCAATTCTATTTCTAGATTAAATGGCACAAGTGCAGAACTTCAGAAAGAAAAGCTTGAAGAGTAAAGTGACTTAAGACAGCATTGCAGAAATTCGTATCTATTGCCTTGTGTCAACTCAGTGAGGCATAAAAATGGAAGGGGAAGAAAACACACAGTTGTCTGTGTTATCCTTATCATATATATATTTATATATACACACACACTCATGAGTGTTACACATAAAAAAAAAATCATTCAAATTATCCCTCCAATGCAATGTAATGCATCCTGTGGGTTTATATCACTCCAGCTCATCAAAAACTTCAGACGCTGGCACACCACTGACAAGAATGGCATCATCCTGATGCATGAGTTCTGCAGAACAGCTCAAGTCCTGCAGACTTTTCTGCATTGACAGAAAAATCACCTTCATCCTGCCCTAATTTAAGACGACAGCTAGTGCAAGTTCTCTGCCCCCTCCACATGCTAACAGGTTTGTTTACCTTTGAATAAGGGCTATTGACTCAATGAAATATTCCCTTTATAAGAGGAGCAAGCCTTAGTTTACAAAACAAGTTGGGGAAATGCTTGTATTAAATTTATTTGTAACTTTACATGATTCAAAACAAGAAGGACAGTTCAAACTGTAATGTTCAGAAGGCACAAATACAGAGCATGTAATTCAGATGTCAGAAATCATGGGCAATCAGAGAAAGCAATCACTGACCTCATAAAGATAAGGGAAGAAAAGTGTGCTATAAAGTGTGTAAGCAAACTGTGCACTGAAACACCAATTAATTTTTATTGTGTTTGAAATAGCTGTTATAAAAAAATCTTTCAAATAAGCATCCAAAGCACCCATGGGGAATAAAGCAGAAGTGAGTCCTTAAGTCCTGAAGTTTAAGATTTGAAAACTTCAAAATGTGAAAGGATAAACCCAGTACTGTCTACTTGTCCATGATGTCACTAGTTTATATCTAGTTTCTGCTCGTGTGATTTTTGTACCTGACGGCCACAAATAATTACACTGAACTCCTTTCTTGTAAACATGATGATTTATTTTGCTCCTAAGACTTCAAATTCCACCGAGTCACAAATAAATTTCTCAAAAGCACTTTCAGAAACAGTCTTACAAGTTGCATTAATGTTGGAGATACTTTCACCTTAAAAAACAATGCTGGCTCATAAAGCCATGATGAAGTAGCTGGACTCCTTAAATGAGAAATACATACCTTATAACAATATCAAACTGATCCAGTAAGTGACCCAGCTCTGATCCATGAAGAATTCCACCACTGCCAACAACAACACAACGTTTACAGTGCTTTGACTTCAAATCCTCTGGTAAATCATGCTCAGGTAAGAGTTCAAGGAGATCTTTAAGTTTATCAAAGAACTTGTGAAATCCAAATGGAGGTTCATATTTAAATAAAGCTTCATCTTTACTTATGTTTTTCTTTACAAAGGGAGATATATCCATGCTGTATTTCTCTGCAAACAACCTCCCCATTTCTTTCTTCGCATAAGAAGGTCGGCACTGCTCCTGCAATGCGGCGCTGGCAAATTGCTGTGCCCTCTGAAATAAAACACACGGGATTTCAGCCAGGAAAGCCAGCTGCAGGAATGCACAAAGCCCTCGGAATGTGGCCCACCAGCTGACCACCAGCAGTTTAGCAAACACAGGGGTTATAAAGAAAGCTTCAGTGTGGAAGTACAACACATTTTAAAGCATTTCCTCAAACACAGATACAAACCAGCGCAAATTGAAAACCCGCAGAGGAATTCCTCCCCTCTCAATTCCTTAAATCTAGATATGAGGTTTTCTAAAGAATATATTAGGCTAGAAGAAGTGCTAAGTGAAAATGAGCTGTTTGTACTATCATTTGCAACACCAAATAAAAAAACCTAGACATACTACCTGTCCAATTTAGCAGCAAGTAGAATTCTGCTCCACTGCTCAGCTGCATGACCTGAGTTCTGCCTGTGGTAGGATTCTACCAGAGACACATCCATAGGGTAAAAGTTCTGTGCAACAGCAGCTGGACTCAGTTACTCATCAGAATGAAACAACACTTCTTCCATAAATATTGCTAAAGTGATAAAGACTAAAACATGACTTTAAAAGGAATGACAGGTGGGGGTGTTGGGGTCTTCTCTCAAAGACTAGTCACCAAAATAAGAGACTACAATTCCATACTGCATAAAAAGATTAAAGTGACAGACAAAACTACATATTGATCTATCTCATAATAAGAACAAAACACTATTAATATACATTTTCAGAAATTTGTAGTGGCAAGCTGGTATCTGATGTAAAAAAGAGAAACAGCAAAGGCATTATTTTTATCAGTTAAAATAAAATCTTGTTTGCATCATATCTTTCCCAATAAATTCTGCTGGTTTTTCCTCCACTGTAATTAAAAAAAAAAACCCTCACCAAACACAGGGGTCAGAGACACATAATTCAAATCTACTGCTAATTTAGTTCTCCTCTGCTGTTAAGGAACAATAGTGTGTATCTGAGGGAACAAGGAGGCAAGTTCTGCTGCTGTTTTTTTGGGTTTTTTTTAACCAAGACTGACCTACAGAACTTCCTCTGCCACCATTATGAAGGTTTCTGCAAGTTTCGGCATAAACACCACATGGGGCAAAGCACGACCGAGCAACTTCACACTGGACTTCACTGGCAAGAGTCAGTGCATCTTCGGAAGAGCCTCATTTTAAGGCTGACATTTGCACACCCTATCAGTAAAAATTAATACAAATCACTTGACAATTGCCTCAAACACTTTGTAACTGGCTACTACCTAACCAGACCAGAGCACCGCTCTTTGCTCATCCTGCATCTAACACAAACAAAATAAATAATGAAACAGCAACACAGTCCCTGATGTCTTTAGGTTTGCTTGGTTTAAAGTGTTTGTTCTTCAGAATCAAGAATACGTTACTGAAAAAATATGTCAAATGAGAAAAAAGGGGAGGCAAAGAAGCTAAGAAGGGGAAAGAGATGCACTGAAGATGATGGGAGGTGAGGGAGGATGTATGTGCAGTAATGCTAAGATGAGACTGTCTTAAGCCAGGATTTCTGCTTTAAATTGCCTTTTAGCATTGAGACACCCAAAGCCAAAAATGTAGCAGCTCTAGGCCAGGTAAATTCTGTTATAAGGTGCAAAAAGGATAAGCAGCAAAGGCTTTAGTGGTGTCTGTTACACCTGTTTAAAAGCCACATGCAAAACTGTAGCTAAAGTAAGTAGCTGCTACCTTAAATGAACAAATTAAATAATAGCTGCACCCTCCTGGAGATTTGCCCTGTGATTTCAAAAACATCTGAGCAACTACAAGGCAAAGCAGACTGGGAAACTGGCTTAGGTGAAAAAGAAAAGCCCTTTGGTTTAACACATTAGGTTTGGGTTCTTTTGGGGTTTTTTAAATATGTTACTTTTCATTTGCATCAATCTTCTGATCACCAGTGTCATCTGCACTGACACAATGGTATGATGGCATGTCCATTTCAAATGTTAAATTCACAGTTATCTAATTTTACCCCTAAAAACTCCGTTTCTCTATGTGCTTCTGTTGTCACTTTACAAGAACAAAAACCAGAATGTCTATGGCATGAAATGAAGCAAAATGTACTTCTGCTCAATGGATAATTCCAGCATTCTAGTTCTTTGTTGTAGAGCCCTATAACTCTTGTATTGTCAATTAATAACTTTTTTTTAAAGAAAAGTGAAGAAAAAAAAAGCCAAAAATACCAACCCTTACACGATCGAGGTCCACATATGGCATTTTTGTTCTGTCACATTCCTCAGGGCCAAAATGTAATTTGAGGACATAAAGGAAGCACCCTCCAACCACAAACAGAAGAATTCTAAAAACAAACAGGACAGTGAGGGGTAGGAGAGAGAAACAAAAAAAATCTTTTTTCCGATGTTCAATCAACTATTAAAGCAATATTTTTGATCAAATTTAAGACAGTTGGACTTCATGTGAATACTTGCATTTGAATCAAACAAAAAAACCCCTATTGCTTTGTTCACTTCAAGTCTTGTATAACGCTTCAAAGTTATCTGCAGAAAGTATGAACACGTATAGATGGGTAAGGAAAATGCCTGCATCATACACTTCAAATGCATCTCTGGTGAGTCAAACAGCTCTCCTCACATAATGAAACCAAGACTGACTTCTTTTTTTCTTCTTTAAAGGTCAGCTCTGTCTTGGAAGACATATTTCCATGCAAGCTAAAAAAAAGGCTGGAACTTCAAATTGTGTGATTTTGGGCCAATGGCCACCACTGAAACAAAGCTTTCAACCCACTGGCAGGCCAGAATGCAGAACTTAGATGCTCAGGTTTATATTAAGAAGCCTTAGTTACTTAAAGCCCCGAAACATGCAGAAGAAAAAGTCCAAGCAACTTTCAAATTGAAGAACATAGACTATTCATATTTTTGATCTACTAATTTCTCATTCCTAAGGAATACCATTGTTGATGTCCAAATAGTCACTTAGCTCATTCCATGTTTAAACCCATCTGCAGAATATTTACATCATTATTTGGTTAAAGTTGTGGTTGTTGCTCAAGTATGTAGTTTGAGCTTTATTATTGATTTTCATTTCCTATTGTTTCCTAAGAACTGGACATTTGTTTAAACGTCTTGAAATAATATACAAGTTATTAAGTGCCCAGTGCTTCTTGAAACTCTTTCAGATGAAGTTAATTCAGATTTCCAATACTTTCTTAAAAAAGCTTGTACTAGATGAACTAATAGATGCAATCCTGGCACTCAGTGTGCAGTACAGCCTGCAAACAAGGTAACCACTGGAAAAGCAGCACTGTTCTCACATCTCACTTAACTAAATTACCTTTTCCACTGATAAGTGATCTAAGAGCTTCATTAGCATGTTAGGCTGCAAGCCCTGGAGATCAGCCAACAGGCAGAAAGCAGGGGATTCACAGCTGACAAATGAGGCTGGTTTTCCTCCAGAAGTTTATCAAGTATCCCCAGATTCAGCCAGGGCTGAATATATTCAGGTTATATCCACCTGTGGATATAACAGTTTGTCTTTGGGTTTTTTAAGCTTTAAGACCTAAAAATTCATGTGGCATCACAGAAGTGAACTTTTTAGGTATAAAAAATGTCCTGGATCTACATGTACACACACCCTTTAATTCTAACTTGATGTCAAGCTATAAACAATGGAGTAAGGTTTTTGATGTAGCATTCCACAAGTCTTCATAGCAAAATATCTGTATGAAAACACCTCCCCAGGATACCCACTCAACATCCACTGGCCTTCCATTCCCTCAGTTATCAGGCTGTACAAAAGTCTCAGCATTGTTATTTATCTGCATACAAAGTGCTTTCAGTGGCCCAGGGAAAGCTGTGTGCCTAACTCTCCATTCAAAGCCTGTGGTAATCCCATGCCTTGATTGTAACTGCCATCCTTTTTGTAACTGCCCAGGCTGGAGGGAGAACAACTGCCCTCTGTGTAGCTGTGAAAATGACACTTACTTGCAAGTACCTTTTAAAAACCAGCTTGGTCTTCTCATCTTCATGTGCAGCCACCTTACACCATTGCACAGGAGGTGAATGATCACTTTTTAGCTTCACAGAGTTATTGTCACTCAGCATTGCTGTAAAAAAGAAAGAAAAAGTTATCGTAACTTTTGCTGAATTGAAGAAAAGTTCACAGGACATACATGGAGCAACAACTTTGTTTCCCAGAGAAGACTGTGATTCTTACTTCCAGTGGCAGGAATACTGAATTGCTCCTGATCACTTTGTGATCAAGAACTCACTCATTTCAGCTGCATCACCAAAGAACAATTCTAAAAATGTTGCCAGGTATTGGTCTTTGCATTCTTCATAAGCCTGAAGTATAATAATTGCAATCTTGCTGCTCCCACAATTTGTATCAGCACGCTCCAATACTGATTTTGGGAAGAAAAATGCAGGCTGGCACATCATCTTCTCACAGGCTGCTGCCATTAACCAAACATGTGAGCACACAAGGAATCCCCATGAAGAGCCTACCTATGAGCCTCCTTGTTTTCCCAAGGAGAAGGAACACAGGCAAGGGTTTTTCCTGTCCTACCCACCCAAAGCAGCACTCCCTTTGATCAGCCAGCCATGGAAAGGTGCAGCTTGCTCCTCCACAGTGGAGGAATTCAGCCCTACTTTCTCTGTTGATCTCAGTGCTTGACCCTCTCTGCTCTCCGCTGCAAAGGTGTTCACCTCTTCTGTTCTCCTGCCAAGAGTTCTGTCACAAGAACTTCTAAAAAAGAGCAAGGCTAAAGGAAGACTTTTATCTACGGGTGATCTTCCTCATTCTCTCTTCCACCCTTTTTTATTGTATATGGTGATACGACCCATTTGAACCAGCCTGTGTTGCCACTTGAAAACACTGTTTTGTTTAGACGAACTGATGTTCTTAAACACCAGGATGAAGGAGCTGAGGAGACAGAAGTACCCCCTCCAGATCTCAAATCCAGTCCACTGAAATTTCAAGGCTATCTAATTCAGAAGATGACTCAGTCTCTTTGCACAATCATCATTTCTCAGTAACAAATTTGATCATCACAATAGAAGGTCAAATGCCAAAAAACACTGTGAGGGTAGGACAAGGAGAGATAAAGATCAACAACAGCATCTGAAGTCCTTTGAAGAGCAGACAAGAGTCAAGTTATGCTTTCAGGGTCACATGCAAATGTGACAACCCACAAAACAGAGCAAGACAGAAAAAGTGGAATGGTTTTTGCCTGCAGGAAACTTCACCACTGACCTCAGACACAGGAAACTTCACCACTGACCTCAGATGCAGGAAACTTGGTTATTGTGACATCACTCAGAACCTCAAATTCTCCACCTGGCTGTATTTAATAATTGCACTGACTCTCTGAGCTGTCACACCCATTTGTAGGCCTTTGTAACAGCCCCTTTTAGCAGATCTGAAAACACTGTAAAATCTGAAGTCAGTACCATCATGGTTATCTTGGAACAGGGTAAACTGAAATTTAAGAGGTAAGTGACATCCCCCAGCCTCCCAGAATTCTAGCAGTTAGGCTGGAAATCAGATCCAGCTCTTGTCTACCACACAACCTGTCAGGACACAAGGACACAGGACAAAACAGCAGGTCACAGGGAACCTATCAAGCCTTAAAAGCCCCTCATTTTCTCAGAGCAACACCTCGTCTTTACAGGCTGCACCTGTACCACTGAATAAAACCAGCACTGGGTTGCAAATCTGGGTGTTGACACCACCACCCCAGTCATCCACATCAGTTTGCTCTCAGCTAATATTTGCAGCAAATCATTCAAGTTCATATGGGTAAAGATGTCAAAATATTTGTTACAAGGACCATATCCCAGGGTCAATTATGGATCACCAAGCTGAACTGCTCTGCCTTGAGATGTTCGGTGCCAACCCAGCAGGACTGGTACAATCACCTTTTATGACACACGTCCTTCCTGCCACACTACACAGAGAAGTCAACTCAGCAGCTCTCATCCAGTACCTTCACACTAACACACCTTGGAGATGACAGGGATCCACAGAGACCACACTGTCAGAATGCAGAGGGAGCAGCCCCAGTTCATGGAGCAAGATCACACCAGCACGCAACAGCAGCGGTGATCAGAGGATGCTGCAGAGAGTGAACACAGCCTGCCGACCATGTGGAAGCTCCAGGACTGCTCCACATAGAACAGAGAGGACATTCCATCAGATCACCTCAGAGGAGACTGCCTCACACCAGCACAAACAAGTGGCACTCAGCACTGTTTGGGAAAGGGAAGGGATCACTCGCTGACACCAATGGCCCACAGCAGGGACGCGACCACTGAACACTGCTACAGCACAGAACAAGGCAGGAATTACATCTGTCAGCCCCACACATCTCCACAAACACAGCTGGGGAGAAGTATAAAATGGGACTTTTCTTTTTTAAAAATGAAAAAGCAGGAAACAGCTTCACCTATTTTCACTAGAGAACAATGCAGGTAATAATTCTCTCTCGGGTAAACATAAAGAGGTAACTTGATCACAGTCCATAGGAACCTAGGTCACAACGGATTCTGCACAAAAGAATCAGACTTGGTACCAGGCTGCAAGAGATCTGAAAGATAGAGAAGGAACTGAAGAGGTGGAGAGTGATGAAGACAGAAGGGAATTAAACAGGAATGAAAGACTGCAATAAGCTAGTACTATCAGACAGTCTTCCCAGCCTCTGAGCAAAAAAAATTCCAGTTGTTCCCTGCTGCACTCATCCTGGATGTGTAAAAAGAAACAATGAAACAGAAAATTTAATTAATCACCTCAGCACATCCTTCCCAAATCCAACTCCTAGAATTCACAATGCTTTTTTTTATTATATAAACAAGTAACTGATATAACATCAGTTTTCATTTCCTTTGCAACAGTTTACTTCAGTTTGATTTTTTTCATTTATGAACACGACAGATGATTCCTTTCTCAAATAAGTCTATATATATAGACTGATACATAAGTCAAAATGCATCTGTCTTGCATAGCATTTATTCAGGTTGGATACTGCATTCTTATTCAAGTCAATAAGGCCTTCCAGTGGCTAGAATGGTGTAAGAGTGCTCAGAAGAGCAAGATGGCAGTAAAAAGCACTTTAGAGTGCACCTTTCCCACAGTCTTCCTGAATTAAAAAAAAAAAAAAAAGAATTAAAAAATCTCCGAGTTTGCAGAGAGAACCATGATCCCAAGAGGACCAAAGAGATGTTGCATACAAACACCATTACATTCTTTCAGGAAGGGGGCCTGCTACACTTGTTTTGAGAGCCATAAATGCAAATCTCTCAATTTGTGTACAAAACACAGCTCAGTAGTACTGCGGTATTACAGTCACATTTTGCATTGATGTTTCTATAGCTACTCATTGTGGTGTAGTTAGTGAGGACTCAGGGGATTTAAATCTGTTTCATCTACTGAACTTAACTGATCTGTGCAAAGCTGCTACTAAGGCTAAACTGTCCATTAATATAATATACTCCAAAGCTTTTTGTGATGTTATTCTTTTCACCATGATTTACTTTTGTCTCACTGTTATTCTTAAGTAGACAACATTTCCACACTTGGAGTATTTCAGAAGCAATTCATTTAAGCCTTCAGGAAGTCTTTTCAAGTGGGAATGCTAAAAGCTAAAAAGCAGCATGTATCAAGTCGTACATAACCACTGCCACACCCTGAAAAATGCATTTGGTTATGTACAGCACCTGGATTTACCCAAAGATAAAGCCAAGGTCTCTCAGCAGGCACGGGGACAGGAGCAGACAGCCTGCACACGAGTGCAGAACGATGCACACAGCTGCATCCCTCACCAGGCTCCCATCAAGCCCACACTTGCACCTAAACTCTCCCCTCTCACAGTCCCACCAGCAGCAGTGGAAACACCCAGCTTTACAAGGCAGTCAATACCAAGGCCTTGCTGCACAATGCAGCCTTTGAAGTTCACGTAACAAGATCAAGAAGCTTGCAGGGCAAAGCCCACAGCAGATGAAACCTGAAAGTCACATTTATGTAAAGGTATTACTAATCATGAACGGTGGGGCTCCAGCAGGCATTGAAACAGAAACTAAAACTAATGCAAAAACACCCGAAACCCACCTGCTCACTTCAACCCTCTTCCCCTAAATCAGATGCACATAAATTACTTGAACATACTTCCAAAATCAGTAAAGAATAAGATGAAAGCTACTTGGTTTTGAGCCACATTTGTTTCAAAAAAGAAAGGCAAAGTTGAAAAGCAGAGAAGATGTTTTCACACAAGAAATTTGAGCAAGGCAGTTTTTATTGAGATGTGGCTATTATTCAGTAATGAATTCTGTATGAATTTCCTGTTCTGTGGCTTTTAAACAAAAAAAAAAAAAATCCCAGAGATATACCACAAAACTTTAAGCAAGAAGTTAGAAGAGAATAATTAAGAAAACTTACACTGACTACACATTGGTTTTGGACACATTTGGAGAAAACAGATGACAAAACACTGACAACTACAATGTTAATGTCTGTGACCACTTGCAAGAGCTGGGCCCATGAAAAGATTACACATTTCAATCTATCCTCATTATTGACCAAATAGACAAGATACTAATTTTCATTAAGGTTTTCAAAATTGATACAATATTTTAAGAGAATGTTATTAATTTATGTCAAAACATGAAAAATAGTTTGGTGAATTTTACAGTTAGGATTGATTTTGTTTGCTTCTGCAGTACTGAAATCCCCAGGGATCAAAACATAAGGGCTGAGACATTAAAAAAGGGAATGAAAGGAATGACTAATTAGGTGGTAGTTTTTCTGGTTTATGCTTCAAAGCCAGTCACTAAGCAGAGCCTCTCAGATGACACCTAAGAATATGAAAAACTTAAACTTCTTCCTCTTCTGTTCTATTTTAAGACAATCATTACAAAACTGATTCAAAAATAAGTATAAACCTCTCCCAATTCCTTCCTTCATCCATCCCACAATCTGTTCAATTCTCTTTAATGGACAAACCAGTCTTGATTCAGGGAATTTTTAAGTAATAGGATTTTTGTCAATGAATACAACTGCTAATCATCAATTCTAACACTGGAAAAAACAAAATAACCCATGAGTAAACACTATCTTACCAGCTTACCTACTGTGGCATGGGAGGCCCACAAGTCCCCCAGGGTGTCCCTGCTTGGGGACTCTCCCTTCCAGGTCTCCTTATCAAAGCATGATACCTTCAATCCTTCCCATGGTTTCAAATGTCATCATCTCTTCATTGGAAACAATAAACCGTAAAAAATAAATTTTGTAAATAACCTCGGTGTACATAAAACATGATAAACAAATCTTTTTAAACCAACAGTGGATCAAGCCTCATCTCAATAACAATTAGCAGGGAAAATGGTAATGCAAAGAATACAAATGCTGAAGCTAAGGAGAGTTAGTTGTGCACCCCATTATACACAAAGGACTCCACAGTTACAAGTGTTGTACAGTCAAACTGCTGCCTTACAACTGCAATCCAAGGTATTTTTAACCATCCAAAACACAGAGTATTTCTTAATACAAAAACAATTTGGAAACATACTCTCTTGTGACAAGAAGAACTTGTTACTAAAAAACAATCAATTTGGAAAATATATGAACATCTTCTAGCAAGAGGCACTCCAGAAACTGCAATGTAGTGAAGGACTGCCTCACTTTCACAGAATCACAGGATCATCCAGCTCCAACCTCCTGCCGTGGGCAGGGACACCTTCCACTATCCCAGGTTGCTCCAAGCCCCATCCAACCTGGCCTTGAGAACTTCCATGGATGGGGCAGCCACAGCTTCTCCAGGCAACCTGTGCCAGGGCCTCACCACCCTCACAGTAAAGAATTTCTTCCTAATACCCAATCCAACCCTGCCCTCTGTCAGTTTGAGCCCATTCCCACTTGTCCTGTCACTCTGTGCCCTTGTCAAAAGACCAGGTCATGTCCAGCCTCCCATCCACCAGCACGCCCAAGTCCTTCTCCTCAGGGCTAATCCCAATCCATTCTCTACTCAGCCTGGATTTATGCAGGGATTGCACGACACAGGTGCAGGACCTTGATGAACCTCATGAAGATAGCTTTCCAATGACTTCTGCAGAAGTGAATCCAAATTTTTCAGCTGAATTTTAAACACAGGTTTAACAGATCAGGAAAGCTAACAACCTGCCCAGATGTTGAAACTGGAATTAAAATCTATACAAGGAAAGTAAAAAGCCTTTTATCTGGATGGCCCCATCTGCCCATATTGACAAAATACTCAAGAAAAGTGGGGAAAGAAAAACAACAGACAAGTTATCCCAAAGGAACTGGTTCTGATTGGAAAATCTCCTTATATGACACAATGAACATTGAAATACCTTCTTAAAGGATTTTTGTTCAATGATACATGACGAAAATCCTTTAAAACCACAAGCATGAGGAAAAATTCCAGTGATATTAATGATCTGAGGGAGACTTAGAAGGAACATGCTAAAGCATGAGAGACTCTTGTGTTATAATTTGTAGCAGTGTATTCACTCTTAGATGTTTATCTTCAAATAATTTCCTGATCACCATCTGACCACTTCCTATCACAAGACATAATGAGAGAGCATCCAGGGAGCTGTTGCAGATTAGGGACTGACATCTTCTCACCAGAGGAAAAACATGAAGCTAAATTTAAAAACTAGAGATTTCTGCCAATTATTTCTTCACCTACCACTATATAAATCCCACAGTAAAGTTGGCACTTTAACATATTTAGATAGTGGATAAACTTTTTGGAATATTATCTGCTTAGTACCTATTACTATTGAATGAAAAAAGCATTTGACACCTGTTTGAATGAACAGAGTCAGTTGTTTTGGTTAATTGCAGAGTATATCTGTGATGGCAGAAAAAGGTTTTACCTATAATACGGTTATATGCACCTACAACAGGATATTGATTACATTAGTGCATAATGCATCTTACAAAATGAACTTTGGCCGGAAAAGCTTTTTAATAAGACAATAAAAATTAAAAAACAATGCTGTCTGTACAATCTGCAATTCATTTGGTCAAGATCTGTCTCCTTAGAAAATAAGAACTTATTAGTGAACGCTATTCCTGTAGACACAATTGGTAAAAAGTGGAACAAGGAGCAAATGAGAATTTCAGAGCAGTTGACAGAAACTCTCAAAGGCACCAACAGGATGACAGGTGAAAATTATTTTTCCCGGAGCCAAGAATACCACCAAGCAGCATTAGTGTCCTAGAGGCACCACCATTTTTCTTTCATTGCCTTGTGGCACTCTACTTGTGTTTTCTTCTAATTGTTTAATGGGCAACTCCTCCACCCTCTTTGCAACATCAACCACCAACTCATGAAATCATTAGCAACCCCACATAACTGCGTCTACTTGAGCACTCTTTTCCTTTATGAAGGATACACAGAGTTAGGCTACAACTTGCTCTTCACCTTGGGTCATCCAGATAGAACATCAAAAAAAATGGTTCCGGCTCAAATGTGGTCCAATTATCAGCTTAACTACAGATACTCAGAGTGTAACACCATAACTTCCTCTCCGCAGCATTCACAGGGAGCTTTTTGGACATTAATAGTGCCTGCTAAAATAATATTATAGGGAAAGAACTCTTACTGAGGTTCTAAATGACAGTTCAGTGTTCAGAACAGGGATACTCTTAATTTCACATCTGCCTTAGCACCCGCTTCTCTAGTCAAACTTTCCAGGCTTTTCTGTAAAACCTCTTTCAGGTGCTCTCAAGTGAGTAACAGCAAAAATACAAAAATAAAACACAAACACAAGAAACATCAACAAGATGTGCTTTAACACTTAAGTGGGCTGCTGATGCTTTGTGACAAATGAAAGCAGTATCTGAATCTGGAATTTTTCTGATTCACAAATCATCCACAGAAAGTCATGTCCCAGCCAAGCAGGAGGAAATGGGCGAGTTAAAGTACTGCTGTTGTGAACAGTGTGGTATTAAAAAGTTAAGTTTACTTCTTACAAGGGAAGCTTTTTAGACCCCCTCATCCCTTTTTCTTTTGGAGCAAATCCCAGTTTTCCCTTCCATGTTACTTGTGTAAGAAACAATGGCCTGCCTGCTCTGGATGTTCAGAATCTGATGTCAGCACTCCTCAGCATCTGCTGAAGCCCACAAACACACACAGTGAGTGAGCTGCAGCGTAACAACAGGTAGCTGCTACTCAAAATCCCCCTTTGCACAACTCCCCTTTCTCATCCTCCTCCCCAAGCCCACAGATCCGCACTTGAGGAAGCACTGCACCACTCCAGCACTCAGAGGAAGAGCTACATCAGCCAGGAAGGGAGGAAGAAAGCACAGGGCGCCAGCACATCACCCATCACCAGCTGGGCGAGCTCATCTAGCACAAGTGGAAGGTATTTCTGAGCCCCTGCAAGGAAGCCAAAACAAATTAGGTCTTTCCCCTTACATGGGAAGTTTGAGGAAAAAAATCTTCCCTAAAAAAATCATCTGAAAAGGCAGGGCATAGCATTAATCTTTACTGGGCTAAGGAAACAGCAGACTTACACAGCCAAGATGTTTCATATTACATCTGAATTATGCAGCAGAATAGCACCAAACAACTGGTAATTATGGAACAATGTTAATAGTACAGCAGCATTTTTACCACTCTATCATCTAACACTCCAAGACATGATGGTAAAATCACACTAGAGCCTACTTGAGAAGCAAGAGAGGAGATGCCAAAAGCCTCCTATAAAGAAAAGGCTAAAAATGAAATTGCAATACAGCAAAAAACATTGCTGGAACCAATTTTAATGCTTAAGTACTGAACCTAAGACTTCAGGACCTAACAGTGCTGACGGGACGGGTGAAGGAAGAGCTTCTCCCAAGGAGAACAGAGAGCTTGGCTTGTCCAGCTTAGCAAAACAAGATTTGAGAGTTTGTCCTTAGATACACCAAACATATAAACACCAAAGCCAAAACCAAACCTTTCAAGCAAAAGCACACTGTTAGCACACAGGAAAAAGTGGACATAAACAAAGAGGGACTACGCAAAAGATTCCTGAGCAGCAAAGTAATAGCCTTCCCATAGGGGTAATGGAAAATAACAGACTACACAAGTTTTAAAGAAGTCCTTAATAATTTATGAATGACATTATCAGTGAGAGCTGCTTGTGACAGGGAAGACTCCTCCGTGATCCTGAAGTCCTATGTCCAGTTACAGTTGCATGGTTTTGAAGTACTGGACGTGCCTGCTGGAGATGCTTTAACCTGTTCTGTTTGAATAAGTTTCATTGAGACTTACACATACTTTGAAAATTACATCATGACAAGCTGGGAGCATTGTCTGGGTCTTTTTCAGTTATTTAGCCTTTATTATAACTCAAGAACTACCTAAGTCTTTCAAGGTCTCTTAATCTAAACAAACAACCTGCCCACCAAATACTCCAACTCTGTAGCAGTCTTGGCACATTTCGCATCTGATGCATGCAAAGCAAACAAAACTGAACATTTTTAGCCCATTCTCCTCTGTAAAAGGAAGTTTCTGCTACGGCACTTTGTCTTCCTACATCCTGCCCCTAACTGCCTGTCAATCATTTGGCCAATTTGATGGAACTCTACAGAAGGAAGGATACTAAACCCCAAGAAGTTGCAGGAAACTAGAAGAGGGGTGAGCTCATTCTCATCAACCTCACGGAAGCAGACAATCTATCAAAATGCTTTCATGCACTAGCTCTCCAGCTGCATTTTGACCTCTTAAAAGAAATTCCCTGAGTTCGGGTAGCAGAGGGCTTGGAAGATAGCTCAAGGTTTCCTGCTGCATGATTCAAAAGGGAGATAGTAACCTCACTGCAGCATAACAGATGGAATAACATAGTCTGCATGGAAAACACCCCCTCTAAAATGAATTTGCACAGTCCCATTGTAAGCTGCAGTTTAAAAACATGTATCCACTTTAGAAGCATAAAAGAGCACTTAACGAGTTTTCTTTAGAAAACTAATGAATATACATCTTTATCTACCCTTTTTCCCAGAATGACACAAAGCCAGTCATTTTCCACTGCAGAGCTGTTTACATCCAGTAATTTTAAGAACATTTCCTAATCATTTCCCTAACTAAAGAGAGCTGCAAAATAAACATGCCTCCTCCAGCAGCCTTATATTTTGATCTTACCTACTGAAACAGAAAAAATAAATACAAAACAAATCTCAGCACAAAGGAAAAAAAAGGAAACTTTTTAGTGAGTAGCGCTGAAGGAAATACCAAGGTTTTGGCAGCAACAGCAGAAGCCGTATCTGGTTTGCATTCACATCACTCCAAGCATGAAAAGACAAAATCCCTCACAAAACGCCTATCAGAACCCGCAGAGAAGCAGAAGCCTATAAATTTTATTCCAGAGGAACAACTCAAGACAGCCGCAGCTACATCCTCTCCCTCCAGCCCAAGGCAAACACGACTTCCACCGCCCATATGCTCCAGCACTCGCAGCCCCACCTCCCCATCCCCGGTGTTCCCTGCCTGGAAGGGAGGGAGAGACCTGGAAGCTCCGGCGCTGGCGGTGGGGCACATCCTGCAGACTGCTCCAGCCCAAGCCCGCAGGCCCCGCGCCGCCGCATCGGCCTCGCCCGGCGCTGGCCCCGCCGCTCTGCCCGCGGTGTCCGCGGTGCGGTGCGGT